>CM073779.1:42091104-42628578 GCA_037158775.1 Hetaerina titia | reverse complement strand
CGTTGTTTTGGTCAAAGTGTACACCAAGGTCACACACCTCATATGTATAAAAAAATGTCCCCTGATAGACTAACGAAAAGGGATCGCCTCACGTGCTGTTGTTCATCCATCCCAACGAACCTGTTCTCAATCTGAGGACCTTTATTGATGTAGTACTGAAACCTCTTCTGAGCAGATCGACTCTGGGATAGTAAAAGTAACTACCATATCTACCGTGACATTTACATCCAATCTTTATCACCTCCGAAGCCATGGGATCCCCCTACTAAGAAAAATAATAACAGAACATACGTGATATAGTTATTATTTCATATAACCCAACGGCAAAGTGTATAATTTGGTCGTTTATTAAAAAACTTATGAAAATTCGTTGACTTCTACTTCATATATTTTGCATTGCTTCCATTAAACTTTACCACTCCACCCTATGTGTTGATATGGACTGCCGATTGGCGTATCGTTGTAGTCCAGAATGCATTTCCGTGAACATAAATTAAGGCAATTGACTTCCAGACAGCGTCGGCTTTCCTTTTGCCCTAAATACCAAACTTTTCCTGGAAAAATCTTAGGAAAATTAAGCCATTAAATGTCCTTAATATTTTGGTGCTCCATTGCGCGAATCATACTTCAACTACGAGGTATGTTCAAACATAACGAGGTTTTTTTCATTTCACGGGCTTGGAGAGTTCGATTGCCAAATTTTTTGTTATAACGTTGGTATACATGCCCCTGAAGTATGATAAAACTTTCAGCTGTTTTCATTGTGGACTTTGTCTGTGACAGCCACTAAGGTTATACGTGTATTATGAGCTCGGCGATTTTCGTTTTTTCAAAGAAATGGAGCAAAGAATTTGTATCAGATTTTGCGTAAAAAATTAAATAAAGTGTATCAAAGTGTGTGAAATGTTAACAAAAGCCTATGGTGAGCCTGTTATGAGCAAATCAAGCGTTTACGAGTGGTATAAGCGTTTCCAAGAAGGCCGTGAAGACCCTGACGATGACGAACGCCCCGGACGCCCCAGCACATCAACAATCGCTGAACGCGTGAAAAAAGCGAAAGAAATGGTTATGAACGATCGCCGAATCACAATTAGACAGATCGCTGATGATTTTGGCATATAAATTGGATCATGTCATGACATTTTTTCTAATTTTTGGGTATGAAACGCGTGGCAGCAAAATTCGTTCCAAGATTGTTGAATTTTGAACAAAAACAGCGGCGAATGGAAGTTGCTCAGGAGTAACTAAATGAAGTAAATGATGATGCAGAATTACTAAAACGTATTAAAACTGGTGAGGAAACAGGGGTTTTTGGATATGACGCTGAAACTAAGCCTCAATCATCCCAGTGGAGGCATTCTGGTTCACCAAGACCGAAAATGGCTCGACAAATGCGGTCAAACGTCAAGGTTATGCTCACTGTGTTCTTCGATTTAAATGGCATAACGCATCATGAATTCCTGCCGTCAGGTCAAACGGTCAATAAGAAGTACTACCTACAAGTTCAATGCCGTTTTCGTGAAGCAATCCAAAAAAACGCCCGGATCTAGGGAAAAACAATTCATGGCTTTTGCACCACGATAATGCACCAGCTCGCACTTCATTGCTTGTTCGTGAATTTTTGGCCAAAAACAATACTGTAACGATGCCCCAGCCTCCATATTCGCCAGATGCCTATTCCCAAAAATTAAGAAAACCTTAAAGGGCCGTCGTTTTACAGCCGTAGATGACATTAAAAGCGCATCGCTGAAAGACCTAAAGTCTATCTCAAATATGTAGCTTGAGAAGTGTTTCGGGGATTGGAAGAAGCGCTGGCGCAAGTACATAATCTCAAATGGGGACTACTTTGAAGGTGACAACATCAATGTATAAGAATAAATAAATGTTATTATCCGAAAAATTTAAATTCTCATTATTTTTTAACACACCTTGTATTTCACAGGTTACATAGGATATCGTCGGTAAGTACATTGAAATAATTTACGCCTAAATATCATGCGATTAATTTCAGGCATTTATAAGGCAAATGAGATGCATCGGCGAGGCAAAAGCATATCCTCTAAGGTCTCTTCAATATATACTCGGGTTTCCTGTCGTAGCCCTCCAGGCCTGGTTCAATCAGATTTATTCTCTGCCAGTATGACTAGTCCGTGACGGTTATCCAGGTGCACAGGTCACTCCGTCTACATGCTTCCGCAATGTGGTCTCCGCGAGCACGCCCTTCACCGGGTGCAGCAACGAACATAAGCCTGGCTTCGATCGGGTATCGAGTCAGTTGGTTATCTTCAGGTGACCGAGCTTGAGACGAGGGTTGCCCTTGCTTCCGTGACTACTACCGGCGATCTGCCGTCATCTCCGACCAAAGAGAGGTCTCACTGACTTGGCCCAACCTGACGTTTATCATGCATGCCTCTTGAAAATCGCAACCCGGAGTTCAGTATTTCTTTCTGTCGATAGAGAAAAAAGAGCACTATTTTAGTTCCTCACTCAACACACCTTAGTTCCCAAGTATTTGATCTTAAAAAAATAATAATAAATAGGAGAACACACTAGAAAGACTCCCATTTTGAACAAATAGAGTGACTTACTCCCGAATCATTTTCTTTTACAAATTCTGTAGACGTTAAAACTCATTCTGAAATCAATATTTCCATTGCTATTATAACACCTTAGCTTTATTTTACTGAGCTCTTGTAATTTCAATTATCTTCCTTTCGTTACCCCATGGAAGATACCCAGGATTTCCTCTATCTTTGTTGTAATGTAACATCTTAGTAGCCAAATATACGAATGCAACGTAAATGACATAGAAAACGTTTTACGCAACATAAAGAACTATAACGACAGAAGCCTATTCGTAAGCTCATTCGACAGACCCCCAGATTCTAATAGAGATGTTCTACACAAGTTAGACGACTAAATATCCACTCTCAGCAGCAAACATAGCAACAGTATTACTAAAATCGCTGGTGATACAAATTTACCGTCAATTGACTGGGACCGGTAGTGCGCAGAAATATATGCCAAAAATACAGATTCATGCCAAGAACTCCTTCATATATTCGCAAAACACTCCTTAGAGCAAATTGTTAAATCACCAGCACGGGGAGACGGCATACTTGATATCTTCGCGACTTCTGCGACCGAAATCGTTACAAACATTGAAATATTGGACGGAATCGGTGACCATAAGGCTGTTTTTGTAGAGTTAAATCCTAAGTTCGTGAAAATAAAAAAAGAAAAGCGGATATATACTTATTCGATAAGTCAAATTTCAACGTACTACGGGAATTTTAAAGAAAAAGAATTTCCGGAATACAAGACATAAACACTAACGACATATACGGAGAGCATTTGGAAATAATTCTTAATTATTTTACGCGGAGGAATGCTCGTATATCCAATTCAAAATTAAATGCGGCAGTAAGGACCCTGGATGGTACAACTGGGAAGTCAGATCGGCATTAAGAAGGCAAAGAAGGCTACAATCCAATTTCAAAAGGAGCTTAAAAAGTGGCGATATAGTTTATGTGAATACAACCAAACAGAAACCAAAAGTATGTCGTAGTAAAACCAAAACTATCATGCGCACAACTCTACGCTCTTTTAAATCTAAAATGTTAGTTGAATATCTTGAGGAAAAAACAAAGTCATTCTGGACCTATGTAAAGTAAATACAGGGTAAACGTCCAACTGAAAATTTTTGAAGACGAAAAACGGAGAAATTATTACAGACAGCGTGAAAAAGGAAAATATTTTCTACAAGTTTTTCCATAGCGTCTGCAATATAGACACAAACGCGCTATGGGATCCTCCACACTGACTCGAGGTACACACGAGCGATATAACACTGATCAAAAAGGGATAGAACATCTGCTCTGCAGTATCATAGCAAAAAAAGCACCAGGTCCGGAAGATATACCTGCTAGAATATTAAACGAATTAGCTGAAGACATTGCCCCGTATTTAGAAATTGTTTTTCTAAAATCAATAGAAGAAGGTTCAGTACATCGCGATTGGAGGCTATTCCTCATAAATCCCATCCATAAAGACGGCAATTGGGATACACCAACCAATTACCGACCCATTTCTTTAACATCGATCTCTTGCAGAATATTAGAACACGCTACTTCCAGTAACATTATGAGATATCTTGATGGTAGGAAAATACTAAGCCATAGCCAACACAGATTTGAGAAGAGCAGATCTCGCGAAATACAGCTGGATCTTTTCATTCACGATATACTTAGATCGGGAAAAAGCAAAACACACCTCTACGCAGTATTCCTGGATTTCAAAAAACCTTTTGAAAAAGTCCAACACAAAAAATTGTTACACAAACTTAAATACTAAGGAATCAATGAGAAAATTATTAATTGGATTAGAGACTTCTTGTCATCTCGCAAACAAATAGAAGTCATCGATGGGTGGTGCTCAACGGATAGAGATGTAACTTCGGATGTCCCCCAGGAATGTGTAATAGGGCCTTTTCTGTTCTTAATATACATTAATGACTTAAGCGCACACGTTAGTAGCAATATCAGGTTATTTGCTGACGATACGGTGGTATATACAAGAAGCCAACTAGATAGCGAGCTACACTATAGAATTACATTATTAGATACAATCTCGGATTGGTGCAAGGAATGGGGTTTAATACTAAATATAGACAATTTCGCAGTTTTGAAAGGAATTGGCAAACAGTACATCAACTATGAAATAGAGGGTGCAGTACTAATTACGGTCAATCCAATCAAATATTTTGGGGTAGTTCTAACACCACGCCTTTCATGGGGAGTACATATCAGGACAATATGTGGATCGGCTTTAAAGAATCTCGGCTTCACTAAATAGATGGTGAAGAAATGTAGTGGGAAAGTTAAAGAGATGTGTTATTTTGGTCTAGTTAGACCTCATTTGGAATATACCACAAGTATTTGGGGTCTTTGGAATAAAATTTGGCAAAAAGAATTAGATAAAGTTCAGAGAAAATCCGACATATTCGTTAAACATATTTATAATAAGAACTCATGTGTGACAGGGGATTTAGGCTGGAGCCACTTGAGATACGAAAAGAACAAATGAGACTTGGGCTTTTAGAAAGGTTCAGAACAAACGAGTTTAACGATGACACTAGAGGAATTATAATGGCTCCACACTACTTAGGTAGATCAGACCACAAAGATATAATACAGGAGATAGATTCCAGTATAGATAGATACAAATACTCGTTCTTTCCCCCGGACAACCAGAAATCATAATAGTAAGAAACCGAAGTCACTTTAGAAATATTAAAAATAGTTAATTTACACGTCGGAACAAAATTAAACATTGCAAAGACATCTAGTATATTTTTAGGTGCATGTGCATGTTAGTTGATAGTTTGTGTGTCTGCATGTGTGAGGGGTGTAAGCGTTTTTGCATACCATGTTTGTGGGCTGTATAAGTTTGTGGCTTTTGCATGCGGTTTTTTTAAATTACAGGTAATACCCCCCGCCACACGCTCTTGCGGCGGCTTACGGGGTATTAAGTAGAGGTAGATACCGGTTCTCAGTAGCTATCTGAAAGCACGTCAGCTCAGGCAGAGGGCCAGTGAGAGAATGATACCCTTTAAGCCTGCAGTTGCTATCCCGTATTTTCCGTAGTAAGAAGGAGTCCTTGAGTCTGCTAGTTCTGGCATTTATATCCCAAATTTTATATACATGATCCAAGCGAACAATGTATGTTGGTGTGAGAATAATTTACGAGACCCTTGTGCTGAAACATGCGGATCTGAATTTATTTAGTAAGTTTAACCTAGCATTGTATAGTCTTTCTTCTAATGATCCCCAACACGACTTCATAAGCATTTCAGTGACGCTTTCGTTTTATCGCAAGAGTTTTCAACGAAACGAGCTGCCCAGCGTTGAACCTTCTCAATTTTCCGAATGAGGCTTTTTTCACTCGGAACCTATACACTACATGCATATTCTAAAGGAGCCCTTACCTGAACGTGGTAACATTCTTTTTTACCTTGTAGTCACATTTCCTGGCAATGCGTCTAATAAATCTTAATTTGTTACGTATATGCTTCCCCTCAGACTTTACGGACGTGGGGCCCCCAAGTTAGAATTTAGTGATTGTAACACCTAAGTATTTAACTGCATTAAGTACTTCTAGGCCAAATCCAGCAAATTTGTAAACAAATCCCGTTGATATTTTAAATAAATTTACCACCGAACATTTATTAAAGTTTAATTAAGATCGCCATTTTGAACACTATTTATAGTGAAATATAGATCCTGTGCTAGAATTAAACAAATCTAATCACCCGATATCTTCCGATAAAACACCGTGTCATCCGCGAGCATCAGGGAAATATTTTGATGAAGAATTTGAATTGGAAAATTGAGTCTTTATTTTTAAGTGCGCCGTCGGTGAATACTCGTACATATCCTTGCATTTAGTCATTACAGTTGACGCTCCGCGAAAAAACTCAGGCGAATCATTAGATGTGGCACGTGATAACGGTATGGAAAATATAATTTAATATAACCACGTTCTCAGCATTTGCGTTCTGTTAACTAAACGGGTTAGGCAGTTTAACGACTCTGACGGTAAATGTTGTAGTGCGCTGTTTTTCTCTCCACTTGACTCCTCATCAAGTATAAAGACACCGCGGAAATCTCCTCTTCACCCCAGGAATAATAATAATACACACTTTCGGATGAGAAAAACCCGTGCAGTAGCAAGAAGATGGCATTCTAGGCGCGTGCTGAAATAGAGAAATGGAGGCATATTTCAAAGAGTGTGGAAATAAATTTCACGAATGCAGAATCGGCGCACTCGCGTGCTTTGTTTTAGAGGCGCTGTGCCTTCTCGAGAAAGCGATGCACTTAAACTCCAAGCAAGACATCAACGCGTGTGTCTGTGTGCTCGCACATATGCGAGAGGGTAAGGCGGAGGACGAGAGGGAGGGTGGCGGTGGTTGCAGGGCGAGGCTGCCGTGTTTGCCATGCTCGAGCCATCGACTCGACAAGGAGACGCTTCCTCCCATGAGAGCGGAGGACGTCTTTCGACGCGTGAGCGACAAAACGGGCGGAATGGGGAAAGGGGAATGGGGGAAGGCCAAAGAATACGGGAAAGAGGAAAATCAAGTGCAGAGGGAGAACATGTGAATGGAGAAGTGAAGCGGTAGCAAGGGTCGAAACGGGACCATGGAGTTTGGCAAGGGTGAAAGGGAGTGTAAAGAAGATTTAGAGAGGAAAAGTCTAAACGACTGTAAGACTGTTGACTGTAAGAAAATGGGAAGGTCGGATAAACCGCACATCTATGCAAATCACTATGCTGAGTTCCGTAAAAAACCTGAGAGGGAAGGTCGAATTTGAGTATTACAATAGACATCATTTTCTAAAAATTGCTTTATCTAAATCTATATCTACAACTTACCCCGCAAGCCGCCACAAAGGCATATGGCGTATGCATTCATGCAAAAATTCTTTAAACTTACACGCATGCAAATACATCTATATCTTCCTCTTTCGTCATTTTCGAGTATACAAATAGATCACGAAAAACATGCTCATATATACATGCACACTTCCACTTTAGTTAGTCCTCATTTGGAATAATCCTCAAGTATTTGTGATCTTTGGGAGAAATTTTGGTAAAGAGAATTAGATAAGGTCCAGAGAAAATCCGCCAGATTGGTGAAAAGTTGCTTTAACAAAAGGACGAATGTGACAGGCCTTTAAGGGGAATTAGGCTGGGAGTCACTTCAGATACGAAGAGAAAAAGCGAGACTGAGACTTTTAGAAAGGTTCTGAATAAATGAGTTTAATAGTGACCCTAAAGGAATTATTATGGCTCCACATTACTTAGGTAGATCAGGCCACAAAGATAAGATAAGAGAGATAGATTCCAGTACAGATAGATACAAATACTCATTCTTTTCACGAACAAGCAGAAATCATAATAGTAAGAACCTGAACTCACTTTAGATATATTAAAAAACATTTAATTTACAAGTCGGAACAAAGTTAAGCATTGCAAAGACATGAGGTATATTTGTAGGTGCATATGTATGAGAGTTGGTTGTCTGTGTTATTGTATGTGTTTGGGTTGTACTGGTTTTTGCATGAATGTATGCCATATTTTGTTTGTGAACTGTACAAATTTGTGTCTTTTGCATGCGGTTTTTTTCTTAATAACGGATGGTGCCCTAACACCGCCCGCCACACGCCCTTGCGGCGGCTTGTGGGGTGTTAAATAGATGTAGAAGTAGAACAGTCACGCTCATGAATCGCAGCCACACACAAACTCAGGTTGGGCAAGGATATCTCCTATGCGAGGGACACGTTGTACTCACACAGGAATGAAAAACATGAAAAAAAGTCAGTAAAAGGAAGAGGCCCGAGTTTAAGTTCGCAATCATTCGAGTGTTTTATACCCTTGAATGTAAACCGCATTCCCTCACTCTTTCAGCGTTTATAAGGAATCTTCCTTTGTCAGTAACCTGTCAATCACACAGGTGAATACAAAATTATAAAATGTATGTACGCATATTTTCGCTAATTTACTCGGGTGTGTTGGGAAATAGGGACCTTTGCGAATTGTGTCACCCTTGTAAACCCTGAACGAGGGAGTACTTTTGATTCGCAAAATCCCTGTTTTCGAACACATCCGAGTGATTGAGTGAGTCAGTCGATGTTGATGGTCTTCCGGGATGCTCGTCGTCCCCCATGGATTGCCGCTCCTTTTTGAACCGGATAAATTACTCATAACACGCGGTACGTTTCATAGTATCCTCTCCCTAAGCTTTGGTAATCCATCCTACAGTTTCAGCGAAGAATTTGCAAAGTTTCACGCTGAATTTCCCAGAATAACGTTGGTCCTTCAAAGCGCTCATTTCCGCGGATCCGATTTTCCGCCGTACTCCACGAACACCCCTTCGCAGAAACGGCTGTAACTGATCAAAAAAATTGGTTGAAGTGGGCTATTTTGGAGGTGTTGGCGGAAACAGCGGTTTCGAACGGATCAAAAGTAAACCAACTGCTGGCGCGCTATTAAAAAAGTTCGGGATCCTTTTGAATAGACCTCGTACACTTGTCCTGCCTTCTTCGCAAATCGCCCGAAAATTCCCCTACCATGCGTAAAAGCTCTTCACTCCTTTTCTACTACGTATATTTTTTCTATTTTTTATTCATTTTCTTCCAGTACCACATCTACATCTACACAATACCCCGCAAGCCGCCGCAAGGGTATGTGGCGGGGGGTGTTAAGTCACCACACGTAAAAGGGATAAAAACCAAATTCAAAATCAACATTTCCATGTAAACCTATACCGACAGTGGTGTATAAATTCATGCAAAATCCTTTCAACTTACACGCATGCAAATACATATACATACAATTCCACCTTAGGATGTAGTAAAAACTTGATCCAATTACGTGCTAGCCAGAATTTGAAAAGTAAGAAGGCGAAATTCCACTACCAGATGGACATGCAACATAAAACGGTCTCCTGCCCCAAGGACACCGGTAGGGGATGTGACCCAAAGCTGCAGGTAGCGGGAGAGTCCCGACAAAGAGAGAGACAAGGGATGGAAGGGAAAACTTAAAAACAGACAAACCAGAGCAAGCAATACTGTTAGGAGCAGTATATTAGTTAATGACATTCTAATGCGGGAAGAGTTTGACAACAAAACATACGAGGTGAGTGAAAGTGCATGCAATTGAGTAGAATTAATTTTTCCATACCAGTCAACGTTCTTTTCAACCAGCGCTGTTTTGCTCGTAGCAGGAATGAATTCCTTCTGCGTTGTACTTTTAACCATGCAACAACTTCCTATCATAACTAGCTTTGACAAATTTTATATGGACCTTACCAATAGAGTTTAATGTAACACGTTATCGAATAGATTCCGAAAATATGCAGTTTATTCCCCATGGTAGTGTTTAATAGCTTTTCGTTACATGTAACATATCTTTGACTGGCGAAATAATTTTTTCCTTATACTTTCTTAAAAATTAAAATCTATTCTTTAATTGCCTACTCCCAATGACCATTCCATTCTTTTCTATTTCCAAGCGTCTTCACTACTTCTTAATGTTTGTAACATATCTTTTTTAAATAAACTCATAAAATGAGGATAAAATAGTATGGAGTATATGAAACACGCGCTTTTGAAATAAAACTTGCAGGAAACGAGAAAAGCTCTTTAAATCTAAGAACTGTTAAGTTAAGTTAAGTAAATATCTGACACAACGACAGATATATAGCTTCTCTAATGCATTCCGTTCCGTGGTACTCAGTTTGAAAAAAAAATATTTTTTGCAGATTTGTTGCTTTAAGAAAACGGATGGGAGGAATTTGTCCCAGCCAAGCCACTCTGTTTATAATTTGATGGGTTTTGGGACTACTCGTCGGATTGCAAATCATGCAGTCTCTCAGAAAAAGGATCCAAGAAATTTCTCTCATATGGGGCGCTTGAATTTACGGAAACGAAGAAAAGGATTCGGAAGGGCACGAGTTGAGTAACTGGATCAAGATGTTAAAAGAAGCAATTATGAAGAGAGATAAGTGAACTCCCCAAGAGGACGATCCAACGCCAGATCCTAGAGGTCTCTTCTAACTGCATCCGACGACCGCAGAATGAAAACTTTCCCTTGCCTGCCATAAGCAACTTAGGACTCCATAACCTCACGATGTTCCACACGAAATTTTTTTTCTGTTCCCGAGAGGTGGAACCGTGCTGTGGAATAGCTTGAAAGTAGTTGCACTAGAAAGACAAGAACTATAGAGAATGGATAATTATATCTCACCACTTCCTGGAAGAGAGTATCCCATTTTGAAGATATGCAGGCTTTTGGTTAAGCATCTTCTGGTAACCCTTATAAGTCTAGACTAAGCTTGTATAAATTTTTGTTTTGTTTTTCACATTAAATATAGCGTGTAATGAGCCAAAACACCTTATTCACTATGCTGCCTCTTACAGAATAACGTGTTCAGTTTCAACTTACCCCCATCGACATTATTTGAGTGATATAAGTTCTTACACTTAAGAACAGAAAACCTACAGTGCAATGTCGTGAATCTGTATCTACCACGTGTATTTCTCCATTAAATTATATCAGATTTCTCCAGCCTGGGTAATTAAACAAGGAGCAGATCTGCCTGACAAACCAAAGACGGCACAGAGTAAGGAATAGGATTCCCTAACCTGACTTATCAATTAAATCGAAGGTAGAAGCTTTAATTTTGTGGAAGGACGTCATATTTAGAAAGAAATAAGCACTTTGTGACTTCCACACTTTTAATAATATATCTATATAAATAATCTTGTACCTGATGATGGCATAACAGCCGAAACTGGTCGTTTTATATTAAAAGTGTGGAAGTCACAAAGTGCTTATTTCTTTCTAAATCTGACTTATCAATTTCACAAATCGTTTCGTGAATCTTTTAAATAATTGTACTAAGGTACAATTATTTAAAAGATTCACGAAATTTAATATAAAGTACAGCCTCATAAAAAAAATTTCTTTAGCACAGCACATTTAGGTTAGCTTTTTTTGGTAACTCGTTAATCAAACTAGGATGGCTTCAACTAGGTCTCCTGTTACCATGCTTAGAAAAAACTGCCGAATCCGCGGCTCTAAGGGCTCGTGTGGTTCGCCACGTTGGAGAAAATGGTGCTGGAATTTCAATCCAAGATCGACGGTCGGGTGGATTCTCTCGAGAGGGATGGAGCTATGGGTAGGAATTCGAAAGTGTGCCTCGGTTTTAGGGCAGCACGGACTCGTCCGAATGCTAAAAGTAGCTAGGCGATCAAGGGCTTGCCTCGTGCCCCATCTCCCAAAGAAGGAGTGTCGCCCCTGCGTAGATAAGACGATTGGATGGCTGTCTCTCGGGGTAAAAGGAAGGTAACCAAGGGCGGGAATTGGATACTGCAGTGACAGTTTCTATCCCCGTCTCCAATAGGTACCAGGTGCTGTCGGAAGAGAGTACTAGTGTATCTGCAGCCCCTACCATTGCTCCGAGAGCGCTGCCTACTGTAAGACGTCAGCGGACGGGAAGGAGGGAATGGTAGTGATAGTTAGTTCGGATGTCCGCCGTGTAATGATCCCATTGAGGGAAAGGGGGTGCCGTGTAGGCGTCGATCAACGGGTCACCACCCGGCGGAGGAGTTCCTCAGTTGACAAAGGCGATCGAGGCGGCGGTCAGGGGCACGAAGTGCTCTCGGCTGCAGGTTGTGGCCAATGTGGGCACCAACGACGTCAGGGACCGTGGATTCGAGGAGGTCCTCCGTTCCCTTAAGAAACTGAGCTCCGAGGTGAAGCGTGTTCAGGGCATCGAGGGTGTACGGCTGAGTTTAACGGTCTGTAGTATTGTTCCGAGGGAGGACCGTGGGTCTCTGGTTTGGAGCCGAGTGGAAAGCATACGCCAAAGACTTTGGCGATTCTGCTCGGATATAGGACCCTCCTTCGTCGTCCTAAGGCCAATCCTCCGAACGAGCAGGACTCACCTGAACCGATTTGGGGTCCATTATTCGGCGGAAGCTGCGAGTATGGATAGGATACTCGATCACTGAAAGCCTTTTTTAAAATAGAGAGCAGGTCATAAAGTGGGTCGGTAATATTTGGGGCTGGCGCAGATAATATAATTAATAAACATATTACAGTAACCAAAAACCCTGGTATTGACGTAGAAAGACATTTGACGCGCACTTCTTCACAAACGCGTCCTAAATTACAGTCAGACACAAATACGAGCGTTATTAAAGAAAACATAATCTAACTATACTTGTAATAAATTGCAGAAGATAAAACAGCGGATCTCGAGCACATAATCCAAATTTATTCCGCAGATATAGTATTAGACAGAGAGAGTTGGTTGTGTAATGCTTTAAATGATCAAAAAAAATTCCAATAGATTTCACAGTTTACGGATACGACAGACATACAAGACCCGGGGGTGGAGTTTTCGTGGCAGTGAAAATTAATTTTGAAAGCAGGCAATTTGTATTTGAAAATAATAACATAGAATGTTTGGTGCATCTTACCGCGGTCTAATGAACGAAACATTAATTTATGCTCTTTCTATATACCTTCAGGCTCAGATTTTTAAATACTTCTTACCCTCAATGAACAAATATACAAATTTATACGTAAAAATAATAACACCATCGACAAAACTGGCAGTGACTTTATCTACCTGGTATTGATTGGGGGAGCAAAAGCGCTAAATCTCGGACCCGCGATCGCGAATTTTGTAAATCCTCGTTGAAATTGGTGCAGAGAAACTGCCTCCATCAAGCTTTATGCAAGCCTAATTTTTAGGGACACACCGAAAAGCATTATGAGTGTATCAAACGACGAGGACTTGAGTGACCATAATTCCGTGAATGTCAACTTGGATAAATAAAAAATACTGTGCGACCAAAATGAAAACTTTATAATTACCATGAAGCAGACTTAGAAACTTTTGCCAGTCAATTAAACTCTTTACTACACTAGTTCAAAACGCGCTGGAGCCATGCTGTCGTGGATGTAACTTGGACACCATTTGTCAATATTATGCAAAAAAAGCATCATAGATTTCATCCCTATAAAGTACGTCAAAGCAAATTGCCGTACTTAATAATAATAAAGGCGTTTGAAAAACCTTTCGAAAGCAGAGGATTTCTAATATGGTCTAGGGTAAAGAAAGCAGGCGTGAACAAATCATCCTCGGAGAAAAAACAGTTACCGGACAAGTATAGTTCCCCTAAAATTGAAACCAAAACACAATTACGCAGCGCCTTAAAAGGTTTTTAACGTAAAGTACATTGCAAATATTTGGACTGTGACCCCAAAGTGTCCTGGTCATATATTAGGGAAGTAAATGCGGGTAAGCAAACCGTGGCTTACTTAAGGGATTGTACTAATTTAATTCATACTGACAGTGAAGGTAAAGCTAACATTATAATCACATTCTTCCAAAGCGTTTTCACGAACGATGTTGTAGCGCGTATCTCCAAGAAACAATACATACTCAACCCAAGGCAAAAATAAGAGCAGACGAAAAAGAACTTCCCAAACTGCTCGATGAGATTAAACCCAGCAGGGTCCTGAAAATATACCAGTGAGATAGATAGAACTGCAAAATCCCTAAAAATTGGAAAACCGCGCAAATAACGCCTATTTTTAAAAGGGTGACAGGTGGGACCCTAGTAATTACAGACCCATTTCTCTCATTTCTGTATGTTGTAAACTTTTGGAGCACAACGTTATCAGTTCCATAATGAGGTACCTTGATAACATTAACTTTTTAACTGACAATCAACACGGTGGAACCAAGTGGATGCGGTCTTTTTAGATTTTCAAAAGACATTTAATGAGGTTCCCTATAATAAACTTATAAATAAAAGGGCGCAGATATTCACAAGGGCGCAATGAATTGAGTTGAAGACTTTCTTTCAGAGCGGGAACAGAAGGTAGTCCTTGATGGCGCTAGTTCCGATAGCGCACGAGTCACCTTGAGGGTACCTCTAGGAAGTGTAATCGGGTCGTTGCTTTTCTTGACTTTTGTTAACGATTTGATTCGGGCAGTGAAAAGTAAGATTAGGATGTTCGCGGATGAAAAGGTGATTTATCGGTAGATACCTGGGGATGAGGATCTTTAAACTCTAGCACAGGATCTAGATTGCATTACTAAATGTTGTTCAAATGGTGATTGTCATTGAACTTTAACAAATTTTCGGTGGTTATTTTCTTTAAAACATCAACGGGATTTATTTAAAAATTAGCTGAAGTTTACCCTAAAGTAGTTGATGCAGTAAAATACCTAGGTGTTGTATTCACTATAGACTTAATTTGGGGGACCCACATACGTAAAGTCTGCGGGCAAGCATATAATAAATTGGGATTTATTAGACGCATTGTCGGCAGAACTGACTCCAAGGTGAAGGAACGTTGTTATTACTCTCAGATAACGGTTCTTTTAGAATAAGCATGTAGGGTATAGGTTTTGAGTGAAAAAGGCAGAAAGGAAGGAAGAAAAAATTTCTTACTGCATCCTAAGGTGCATTTATTTGTTTTATGATAGTCTATTTAATTGCACGCGTGTATGATTAAAGGATTTTTGCATGAATATATACGCCACTATGGGTATAGTTTTGCATGTGCTTTCTTTTTACGGGTGGTAACCTAACACCTCACTCCATACGCCCTTGCGGCGGCTTGCGAAGTATTATATAGATGTTTTTTGATGTGAAGTCAGCCACGTCAAGCAAAATTTCAAACTTAAGAGTTGATTGCTATGGTTTTGAGCTTTTCGTAAAGGTAATGATAAGATTATCAGTAGATTTTAGCACTGAATTCAAATGATTTAATGAAATGTCTTTATATAATAATGCAATTCTGTTTTAAATTTCTCGCCTTAGGTATATTAATAGATTCATAAACGAGTTAGGAAATGGCATACTTTTCAAAGATTTATGATGACTGGTTTCGAAATGTCTCATTGGAAGGTTGAATAATCATCGGAAACAACCAGTTAAAATAAATATTTTAGAGTGAAAAACTACCAAACTCCCTTTCTTAACACATTAATTCAACTAAATCGGTCTTGGCGGGCGTTACCGTGACATTATTCTCATCAGCCATAATAGACCATGCCATCAAAAATTCGCTCAAATTTATCTAATATATTTTTTATAGTGAGCAGACACTTGGAAGTTTAAAATCACTGTCTTACCCAGATCGATTTTTTCAATGCAGATCCGTCGCGAGAAGAAAAATTCTTTCTAAACTTGAGCACTCGCATTTTGAGTCAGGATAGTTGAGGGCGTGACATCCGGAGAAACTTAAAAACTCTTTGATTTAACCATGCAGGTGCAGTCAATTCTGTTTAAGAATCTACACGAATATAGGCGCATGAGCGTTTGCAATTAAACTTATCGGGGTTGTTCGGATTTTCATAAGGAAAAAAATTAAAACGACTGAGAGAGAGACTAAACGCACAGGGGAGAGGTTGATGGAGAAGAAAAAGGATGACGATAAAGAAGGTTTTTTTTAGTGGAAAACGTAAAGGCGAGCACGTAGCAAAGGAAGTTGGATGGGAGGTAGGGGGATATTACAGTGGAATGGATAATGGAGTGGGAGGAGTGGTGGGCTGGGCGCAGAGGAGGGGGCAGGGAAGGGGAAAAAAGTGCGGGGGACAGGAAGAGGAGAGGAGCTGGCGAGGGGGTAAAGAATGCCTTGGGGTCCACTCCGTGAGAAGTTTCCGCTCCCCTCGTCTTCCGAGTGCAAAAAATGTTTTGAGAAATATCTTCTCCTCGCCTTCTTCACGGAGAGGGGATGGAGTCGGATCTCCCATCTTCTTTTACCTCCTTTTTTTTTAATATTCCGTGTCATTCTGGATCACCTGGAATTGTTGAACAGCTGGAGTTGAAGTTGGACGAGGTGTGTGCGTGCGCGAATTTGCAAGGTTTTGCGTGTATTATTTATATATTTATTTATTTATATTTATATATACGTATTTATATATGTGTAGAAGCACTCATGAGGACAATATAACAAACGTGTGGAAGGCAAAATAGAACAAAAAATAAAATAGATAACACGTAAGAGGACACACATTGTAGATTGTTTGAGCTTTCGGCCTTCTCTGAGGCCTTCTTCAGGTCAGATTGGTTTTTACGTGTTACCTATTTTATTTTGTGTTCTATTTTGGCGTCAAAATGTTTTTTATTTTCTATATATATACATATATATATAAAATATTTGGACGGCAAGTTTGTGCGTGTGTATATGTATGTGAGGACGGGGGTAGCTCTCGATTCCCGTGAAATTTTTCGATGGAAGTTTTTCGGTTTAGAACAAAATTGTTACGGTTACGAGGTAAGAAAAATACGAGCAAAATAGATCCCTGAACCGATAGTGAAAGGCAGCTGTTTCACCATTAGGCACTGGTGGCGCAGGCCGAGTAGGCCGGCTTTAGCTCCCACACCTGCGGGCGAGAGTGAATTGCACGGTATCGGCCGCAGTACTGCGTTGTGGAAGGCAACGGGAAACCACCACATTATCCTGCCTATAATAAGCAGCCTTGCATTCAAATATGACAAAATGGCTTTCCTCCCAGTAAAATATTCCGTCGGTAAACTAGTCCCCCAGTTGGATGGGATGGTTGGGGACTACTGGGAGGGGAGCATCAGTCAATGTGAATAAATGCGGAATAGGGATATGAAACATTAGGTCATTAGGGGTGTGCGGGAAATTAAAAAATGCAAATATGGAGATAGGTAGGCTTAGATGAATATGTGTGTGTGTATATATATATATACGTCCCGGGTTCGCTTCCCGGGCAAGGCACTTTGGGCACCTGCAGCTCCACCCAAGCTAGTTGATTTTTCGGGTACCAGATCTTCCTGGGAAACCATAACCGGTACAGGGAAAGGAACTGGCCCCCCTACCCTGATGTGTGAATATTCACACGCCGTCGGGCTTGGTACATGGGTGAGCTCTACCATCACCTACTAAACCGACCTTCGGGTTGATTTCTGTGTTTATGGTTTATATATATATATATATATATATATATATATATATATATATGTATATATATATATATAATTATATATATATATATATAATTATATATATATTTATATATATATATATATATATATATATATATATATATATAATGACTCGGTGTCATATCTTATCTCCGAAGAAGATGGAGCTCAAGTCCGTCGAAATTATCAAGATATTATCGTGAGTGTTCTTTTTATGTGTTCTCGTGCTGTGTGTTACTGTCTAAGTTTTTTATTCAACACTTCCGTGTTACTTCGAAGAAATCATATATATATATATATATATATATATATATATATATATATATATATATATATATATATATATTTCTATGTGAATGAATATTTGTTCGCCGTATGGCGGGAGTTCGTGTTTGAATGTGTAAAGATATAGATACATTATACACATACAGGTTATACACATTATATATATACAGGTATATATCTATGGGAATTAGGCTTTATGGTTTCGACA
Source organism: Hetaerina titia (assembly GCA_037158775.1). Lineage (NCBI taxonomy): Eukaryota > Metazoa > Arthropoda > Insecta > Odonata > Calopterygidae > Hetaerina > Hetaerina titia. The sequence goes on along the minus strand of CM073779.1, from coordinate 42,610,545 downwards.
CGAACGGGAGGAATTGAAACGGCTCGTGAGTGAGGCATTGAATGGGACGAAAGACGGACCGAAGCGAAGGATAGCTATTTGATGCCATTGCGATCGGCGCAGCGAATTTCAATTGAAAATGGAAACACACTGTAGTATCCAATATCCATATCCGAGTTTGACTACTGCTAAACTGCTGATACTCAAGGCCAATAATTGAGTGAGAATCGAAGGGTCACATTATGGGAAAAAGAGGAGTGGAGATCACGCTGGAACTCAATCTTAAGATAAAATGAGGCAATCAACGTTGACACAGAACTAAACGAAATGAATTCATTATGTGATTAAAAAATGTCACTATGACACAGTTAAAAATGCACGAATTTTAAATTAAATTAAAATTAAATAATGATATATATATATATATATATATAGATGATGCGGAAGTACTCACGAGAACAATATAACTTTTGGACGGCACAATAGAACACAGAATAAAACAGATAACACGTAAAAGGACACTCACACTGTAGATGATTTAAGCTTTCGGCCTACTCCGAGGCCTTCTTCAGGTCAGGTCTGACCTGAAGAAGGCCTCGGAGTAGGCCGAAAGTTTAAATCACCTACACTGTGAGTGTCCTTTTACGTGTTATCTGTTTTATTCTGTGTTCTATTGTGCCGTCCAAAAGTTATATATATATATATATATATATATATATATATATATATATATATATATATATATATATATATATATATATATATATCATCAGGTCCCTCTTCATCTCTGTGTACTTCTTCCCTCCCTTCATTCCATCCAACATGCCTATCCTATTCCTACCCTTTCCTCGCCTGCCCAACATTCTCCCTTCTATTACCTTCTTCAACATTCCACTACCGCTCAAAACGCCTTTTATCCATTTTTCCTGCCTCCATAGGATTTCTCTCAACAAACCCCTCTCCTCACCCACCATCTCCAGTACTTCCTCATTTGTTTTCCTTTCGGTCCATTTCACCTTCTCCATTCTTCTCCACACCCACATTTCAAAAGCCTCCAATCTACGTCTATCCTCCTGCTTCAGTGACCACGTTTCCGCACCATACATAGCTACGCTCCATATCAGAGTTTTTACGAGTCTTGTCTTAACATCTCTACTCATCGTCCCCGTCATCAACTCCCTCCTTCTTGAGAAAGCCTCCTTGCCTAGCGCAATTCTTCTCCTTACGTCCCTACCACTTTGTATATATTATATATATATATATATATATATATATATATGCGGGTCGCAGTGGTCTAGTGGGTAGAGCGTTGGACTACTGACCGGAGGGTCCCAGGTTCGATTCCCGGGTAAGGCACTCTGGGTACCTGCAGCTCCACCCAAGCTAGTTAATTTTTCGGGTACCAGATCTTCCTGGGAAACCATAACCGGCACAGGGAAAGGAACTGGCCCCCCTACCCTGATGTGTGATTATTCACACGCCGTTGGGCTTGGTACACGGGTGAGCTCTACCATCACCTACTAAACCGACCTTCGGGTTGATTACTGTGCTTATGGTTTATATATATATATATATATATATATATATATATATATATATATATATATATATATATATATATATATATATGTTATTTGTGTATACTGCTCTGATACAATAGAAATTATTCTTAATTGGAACAGCTTGTTGTGTTACTTTTATTGGGGATTTTAACTATTTTAGCTTTAGTAAATCTTTAGGTGCTTTTTCTGTTTCCTAACATTGTTTAATCATTTAAAAAAACCGTTCTTTCGTCATATTTCCTATATTTTTCAGTATTTCTCTAGCCATACTTTCTGGGCCTGCTGTTTTGTTGTTCTTCAAACTTTTCCAAGCAATAATAAATTCTTCTCTGGTTATCGAAAAACTTAGCTGATATTACCATACCAATGACTTTAAGGGCGGACACTGAGTAGCATGTCCAGTTGATAGCCGAATTTCTCACTCTTACTTTTCACTTCTGTATGACCTGGCTTGTTATAGAGGAGGCCTGTCTTATAAATTATTGTGGTTCTTTTTAATCCCTTCTTTTTGTATGAAAAATACCTAGTTTATTAAGTGAATTTTCCTATTTTTTAATTGTACCTCCAGGAGGTATAGAAATGTGTGCGTTATTTGATAAATATTTGCTAAATATTTTTCCTTCTCCACTTCCTCTCCCAATATCATCCCTATCACCTACCCACTCCACCTGGTGCTGCTGACACTCCCTTCCACACACCTTTTTGGTGGATCGTGGGGTATTTGTGTCGATGTCGAATTTTTATCTATTTTTTTTAATGAAAGAGTGAATGCAATAAATAAATCCCTACAATGGTAATTCGTAAGAGCGGAAAGGTACATGCATTTAATAATCATCTAAAATGCTTGAATTCACGCTAGCTCTGATTTAAAGATAACTACAATAATTAATTATTACTAATAGGGTTATTAGAATATTTCAATAGAAACCACATCCCGAATCAAATATTTTTTTCTGCATTTTTGACAAAAGTACGGTTTTGCTGTCGTTGACAGGCACATCCTTAAAAGATAAGCCACAGAAAGTGGTGGAAAACCATAAAGAAATAATTTATTGCAATATGGTTAACTGACGGAGTAGTGAGCATGCTAACTCAAGCATCTGTGTGTTGAGTAAGTTAAAATGATTAGGTTTTGCATGTGGTTATATTCTATTTTACGGGTGGTGACCTAACACCCCCGCCACACGCCCCCGATGCGGCTTGCGGGGCATTATGTAAATTAAGATGACGCATATGAGAAAACTTCTTCCAAGGAACTCTTTAAACTTCTCCTCGATCATTCCAAACTGCCATATTTCTTTGAATTCGAGGACTATTCTTAGAAAGCTGAGTAAATATAAAACCTTTCTTTGAAAAAAGACCAAATTCTTTGAAAACCCTAGAACGCAACAAAGGAAGCTGCAATTTTTACGAGAAATGGTAAACTAGAGTCAAATAATTCTTTTGGAAATTGCTTTCTTTTAACCACTCCAAAAATAGAGTCACAAGAGAAAACGTAATTCTTTTACATGTACTTTTATTTTACCAGCAATATTTTTTAGAAATGGTATTTCAAATGATAACATTACGTGAAAAAAATATCAATTTGGGTCCCATTTTAAAGACGGCTCGGTAAGCACATAGTGGAGCCAAAAGCAAATATCTAGCTTTCAGCAAGATCTAAGATAGAAACTAGAAATGCTTGCAGAACGGAAAGTTTGCGAATGCATTATTCATCAAAGTGTTGGTCACCGAACAATGAAACCCACAAAAATATTTTTTCAAATCTGTAAAAGTACAAAGTGTCTCTAAAATCCTTGACAACATTTTATACAGGTTCTCAAACGCTCCTCGACAAAACACACCAATGAACACACGAATGAACACTCTAAAAAAATATTAATATAAATAAAATAAGAAGTATTGAGAAAAAGAGTTTGGTTGGAGTCCTAGAATATGAATATTATTGAATTCGCCAGCTTGCACACGAAAAATCATTGCACTTTACAATGAAACATTTCGTGAGTCCGACCTTCCAACCCCTTCATTAAGAAATGCACACTAACCATCCATCACCCTGGCCCCCACCTATTCCGAGCACGCAATAAACACATGAGGTGTTTTGACACTCTTTGAAGAAGAATCTATGACTAAATGAGTCTACATCTACGTAATACCCCGCAATCCGCTGCAAGAACGTGTGGCGGGAGGTGTGGGGACACCACCCCTAATTAAGAAAAAACTGCTGGAAAAAGCCACCAATTTATACAGTACACAAATAAAACAGTCTGCATCCATGTTAAAACCCTTGCGACCCACACAAATGCAAATACTATATCCAGAGAGTATATCGCGATCTAATTGGCTCCTAATTTCCTTGCAAACTACCAAATCTTCAGCAAATTACCTGAGATTGCTACTAACCTTACGCTTAAGTCATTAATGTATATTAAGAACTGATGCGGCCCTGTTACACTTGCCTGAGGGACGTCCGAAGTAAAAACTCTATCCGTTGAGCACAATCCATCAATAACGACTTTTTTTTCGATTTGACAAGAAGTCTCTTATCAATTAATCTAAAAAATCAATCGAAATATTTTATTGTGCGGGACTTTATCGAAGGATTTTTGAAATCTAAGAATACTGCATCGACTTGTGCATTATTTTCTTCCGATCTAAGTATATCCGTGAATGATAAACCTAATTGTGTTTCGCAAGATCTGCTCTTCCTATATCCGTGCTTAGTATTTTCCTACTATCAAGATATCTCACAATATTACTGGAAATAATGTGTTCTAATATTTTACTAGAGATCGATGTCGGTACAGGTTGGTTTATCTATATCGCCGCCTTTATAGGTGGGAGTTATACGTGCTAGCTTCCAATCGCGAGGTACTGAGCCTTCTTCTATTGATTTTAGGAAAACAATTTCTAAATACGGGGCAAAATCTTCGGCTAATTCCTTTGATATTCTGGCAGATATTTCTTCCGGACTATGTGATTTATTTGTTTTAATACTACGGAGCAGTTGTTCTATTACTTTCTTGGTCAGTGTTATCTCTCGTGTGTTCCCCGGGTAGGTGTGGAGGATCGTTTGGTGCGTTTGTGTCTTTACTGTAGACGCTCTGGAAAAACTTGTTGAAAATATTTGCCTCTTTCACGCAGTCTTGAAAATATTTGCCTTTTTCACGCAGCCTGTAATAATTTCTCCGTTTTCCCTCTTCAAAAAATGTAGAGTCTGACGTTTACCCTGTATTTCCCTAACATAGAACCAGAATGACTTTGGATTTTCCTCAAAATATTTACTTAGCACATTAAATATTAGCGTAGAGCTCTGCGCATGACACATTAAAATGAATTAATAGTTATGATCGTATTTATCATGAAATGATTTCGTTGTCCAACTTCTTAAATTAAAATTGCCAGATTGACGTGGTTAAAATGCGCTGCTATGTTGCATCTTGAATTTCGCTATGAGCGATTCGAAGTAGGCACCTGAGCGACAACATTAAAGAACTATGAGAAAAGGCGCGACAGTTTATTCAGCGGAGTCATCCGCTGGCGAATACCTAAACTTGAGCGATTTCTTTGTGCAACGATAATTTCTGGCCTGTTTGATGACTGTAAACTAAGTGACTATTATCGAGCTGCTTGTGATCGCCGTGTGCTTCATCGAAGGCGTTTCTCCACTCGAATCAAAATTTGGACTAGCAGTATTCATCTAAAATGAAGTATGGAGACATAAATTCTTGCAAGATTTTTTTGTAGTTTGTCGTGGGCAGGAATCGTCATGGTAATATGTTTATAATTCATTGGTGGTTAAAGCTTCAAATTTTATTAGAAAGTCTCTACCAAAAGGATTTTGCGTCCATCCAAGTCTCTATTAAAAAAGTCATGAAATCTTCAGACACATGGGGAACAGATGGGAGAGATCCGTCGATATGAGGATCTAATCTGAGATCTCTCACTCCCGAACACATTCCACCTCTTCAGTATTTTCCTTGTCGCTTGTCATCGACTATCTACTCGAGTGAATCCAGCTAAGGGATATGCAGCAAAGACAGTCTGAAGCTGCACATTTTGACTCTCGTGGGGATTAGGTTTGAAACCACATTCCCTGGCTTGCCCTTTGCGCTTTGCTGGTCTGACCCAGTTCTCCCGGTCACTTCGTGGCGCAGTCTCACACAGGTCTTCAGTTTGGCCAGTTTGACGACAGAAGGGCGACTTGTGGGCCACTATCTCCCTCTGCTCTCCTCGAGTGTTCACTTAAGGTTTTGGTAGCGACCCTACGATGCGGAAGCAAGACTTCGGCATTTTCTGCGTTCTTTTGATTACCTTACGAAACTTCGCGTTTCAAGACCTCACGTAGGACATTCTTAAATAAATCTCTCCTCCACACAGAATCACCCCTTACGATTGGCAAGTTTGGCAAAAATATCATTGACTATACAGTGAACATAGTCTCTCCACTCTGACGCCATGAATAGTTGCTTGCACGAACCTTTTTAAAAAATCCACTCTTCATTATTTGCTATAGAGTTGAATGGTCTGTGCTATAACCACACTCCTCGACACTCTCCCGAGATGTGCAACATTTGGTTAGCATAGTTGGATTATCAATTTATAATTTATACCTTGGTGGTTTACATCGGAGGAGGAAAGCTAACTTAACAATGTGACTAATTTAATAATCCAACACGATCTCCTTTTCTTCGTCTAAATCTATGAAGCATATTCATAAAGTGAAAGCCGCTCGCTTATATTTAAATTTTGATGCTTCAGAACACAGTTTTACTCCTGTAGCGTCATCTACTAATTCAATGAAAAGCCAAAGCAGCATTTGTTTTGTTTCAGAAGTCGTTTGCTTGTCCGTGCATGCAAACAACGATTTCCGCGACAATCGTTGTTCCCGCCTACTCGTACATAATACAGTGCAAGTCACCGGGAAGGTAAGTGGCGGGCTATGTATCCACCCCAGGCATGCCCAGCACACGAATAAAGTCACACACAACGAATGAGCCTCACCACAGAAAATTATCCCAACACGCGGATGAACTAGTAAACACTTATCGGACTCAAGAAATATGAACACTCTACAACCACCATTTCTAGTAATATCATGTGACTAGAGTGATATGTTTGTTGCCATACATAGTCTCGGCAACTTTAAATACGTATACATACATGCGTATACATCTACTTACATACACACTGATGCAAACATGCATATTCATGCGCTGAAATATGCATGCAAATACATACCTACATATTTTTACACATGAAATGATGATCCTATTCAATCCCTAGTTGATGTGAATAGAAGCTGTTTCTGTCTTTAAATGTTTTCGGAAAAAGGACATGTTGAACCTATCCGTTTTAAGATTTTTTGATGAAATCTTAAATGAATGTCTTCCAGAGTAATTTGGGATTTTCAAAATGTGACTAATACCTTCGAAAAACTGTTAGGTCGCAAATTTATACAAAATATTCAGTCTAAAAATTAATCTTCATTTTTAGATCTACTCTTCGGTGACCCCTCCCCCAAATCTTTCAACAATGTTGCCAGACTGCTTCTTGCGTCATAAACTCCTTACACATATTCGCTGCCCTACGCTGCACGTGATCTAACTCCTTCATTAAACCGTCCTCATTAGGTTCCCAGATACAGGCTGCATATTCTCAACTGGCTATACTTGAGGTCTCACTGGACAATGGTTGAATTCTTTTCCCACCAAATCCCCCAGGATTTTTCCCCGAATAGTTGGGCAGCAATGTGCAACGTATGACTCGGATTGTCACTCCCAAGTGAGAGTTTTTCGTTGGAAAGAAGACAGCAGAAAAGGATGACATTTTAAAAAACTTCTCAGGAGCTTTAGACCTCTCCTGGGTATCTGCTGATTAGTGCGATGAAACCCACGGATGCCGGTCCAAACAGTGACTGTCCTCGTCCCGACCCTGAAACCTCTCGCATTGAGTACACCCTCTCCGGTTGAACCGCTCATCGGAAAGATTTTGGAAGTCTCCCGGAAGACCTTCGTGTGCGTGTGAATATCGCAAGTGATAGTAGAAATCATTCGCATGAAATTGCATGGGAAGTCCCTCTTTTTAAATATATTGGTCGTATAACCTCTCTGTGTAAACGTATAACAAAACTCTCGAATCTCTTGAAAGCAGAGGTGCGTCTAATATATTTCACTAAAAAGAAACCGCAAATTAGGAACGCGATAAAATGGAATCAATTGTGGAAGTAAATCTCTTTTTTTATACATTAGTTCAAATTTTATAGTGGGCATTTAAGAGGAACATGGACCTAAAATTGTTACGTACTTTGTTCTTGATAATTTTGGTGTCAAGAATATCATCGCGAATTTTTAGCTATTGATCAAACGATCTTATTCTGCAAGACGGTGAAATCGTGCCAATGACCTCAATGGTTGAAGCATCTAAAAATTAAATACAACGCTGAAATACGCAGGTTAAAATTGGTACTAAAGCGTCCGTTAAACTCTGTAAACATCATAGGGAAGGCCTTCTGAGCCGGGTGATTTTTCTTTTGGAGCTGAGTTAAAGCATTTTCAAGATCCTCTAGTTTCGCGGCGGCCTCCAACACCATTGTATCCACTTCAGGGCAGGGCACAAGGGATCACTCCTCTCCTCCCACGGGTCATGCTTTTGGAAACCTTATAGCCGTGATTATAGGCATCTTGTATTTTTTTACTGGGATTTAGTTCCCTCCTCCGTACTTTTGGCATTACGGATTTCCTTGCTCTTTTGAAATTTTATTAGTTTGCTCAGCTCCGAGAGATTAAGCATTTTAGATCCACGACTCTGTGAGCAATTCTTTATAACGATTTAATGTTGTGTATTTCTCCAGTTCTGTTTCAACTATTGCGCGTGTTGAATATTTCAATCTTTCTGTAAACTTAGGGCTGCGTGTCAATAGAAAGGAGTTCCTCTAGAACCCCCAAGGTACATGTTTTGGGAAGGTTCCGTTCAGCTCGATTTTAGATTATTTTATTTCATTTTTGAAAAGTTGTTATATTTTCTGCGTATATGTTGACCCCCACCATACTGAAATGTCATCCTCAGGGGGCAGTTCATTCACTTAACTTCCTATTCGACCCCTGCTGCGTTCATGGACCTCAAGTTTACGTGAAGAATAAGGTTTCTGAGAGTTCAGTTCAATTCAGAGAGTTTCTTCTCCGACACTCGGAGAATGCGCGAATGTTTTCAATAATGTCAAAATGGCCCACAGTAAAACAAATTGTGAATCGAAGTTCGTTTGGATTTTGAGTTAGCTATCACACGCCCTTGCGGCGGCTTGCGGGGTATTATATAGACGTAGAAATAAATTTAATCTAGCCATATTTTAGCAACCATAGTCATTCTTGCGCATATTCGAGGTCTGTCTAGAAAGGATCCAGCTCTGAAATATTTTATTAACAGCCTGCCTATGACAATAAGACCTTAGTCTCCTTCGAATTACTCCCCTCAAGACCTCACACATTTATCCCATTCCAATTTTCAAAACAATCGGCAGTGGTTTTTTGGAATGGTCATCAGGTGCCTCGTCGCATTCTGTTTTATCTCCTCAGCGTCGAGACTTTGGTGCTGCAGCTGCAGAAAACTTGCTCAGATCCGCAAACAACGGCCCAGATTATCTAAAAAAGGTCATAACTGGAGATAAGTCATGGGTCTACAACTATGACCCAAAAATAAAAGCCCAGTCTTTCCAACAGTCGGTTTATGAGCTAAAGGAGAATACGACAAGGCAGCTGAGGACCATTATTACTGTCAGTTCCATAATATCTCAATAAAATTAACTTTTTAAGTAACAATCAACACGGATTCAGGAAAATCCACTCATGTGAGACCCAATTAGGATTATTCACGTATGACTTCCTTGCAGCGTATGGGATCAGATTGAAAAAGGAATCATTCAGGAAATTGAGAAGGTTCACCTACATCTACATAATACCCCGCAAGCCACCGCAAGAATGTGTAAAGGAGAGTTTTCGGTCACCACCAGTAAAAGAGAATTTCAACGCCGGGTTCAACGTCGGGCAGCCCGTTTCGTAAAAAAAAAACTCTTACGATAAAACTAAAAGCGTCACTGAAATGCTTATGGAGTTGGGGTGGGAATCATTAGAAGAAAGACGATTCAATGCTAGTTTGAACTTACTAAATAAATTTAGATCCGCATATTTCAGCACCGAGGTCTTGCAAATTATTCTCACACCAACATACATTGGTCGCTTGGATCATGTATATAAAATTCGGGAAATAGACGCCAGAAATAGCAAACTCAAGGACTCCCTCTTCCCACGTACGTAGCAAATGTAGGGTTTTAGAAAGCAAAAATTCCACTTGCCACCTTCAGCGCCTAGAGAATAATTGGTTCTACTCAAATGCATGCACTTTCACTAAGCTCGTGTGTTTTATGGTGAAAACCCTTTCTTCCCGCATGACCGCATTTGAATGCTGTTAAAGAATGTACTGCTTGTTACAGTGTTTCTTACTCTGCTTTGTTTGCTTTAAGTTTAAGTTCCCTTCCATCCCTCGTCACTCTCTTATGGGGGCACCTTCCCTAAGCTTGCAGCCTTGTGTCACATTCCCTACTTTTGACCTTGGAGGCGGAGACCATTGTATGTTGCATGTCCATGTGGTAGTGGTGTTTTTCGTCCTTACTTTTCCAGTTCAAGTATCAAGTTATTGGATAAATTTTATTGCATTCTAAGGTGCAATCGTTTATTAGTTGATGGTAAATGTATTTGCATACGTGTGAGTTAAAAAGGTTTTTGCATGAATCTATATTCCACCGTGGGCGTAGGTTTGCATAAATACGTTGGTGTTGCTTGTGGTTAATTCCTTTTCATGGGTGGTGACCTAAAAGCCGCCGCCACACGCCCTTGCGTCGGCTTACGGGGTATTATGTCGATGTAGAACCACCCCCCCCACCACACGCCCTTTCGGTGGCTAACTGGGAATTATGTAGATGTGTATCGTGTTGCAATTCACACATTGTAAATTGTTTCTGTTACTATGAGCTAGAAATGCTTCTTTCGGGGAAATTATTTTCTATTTTTTGTGAAATATGTCTGTCATACGTAAGTTTGCAATACTGACGCTTAAGCTCATTGTTGCATGAGAGTCTGTGTTCTGATGGAGCGTTTTTAAAATTAATCTTTCGATCACTATGGCACTATACTCAATGTTCTCAGCTATTCTTTTAATCGTGCTTAATTTCTTAATGAAATAGGCTCTCGGGAGTGGGATGTTTAGAGGTCAAAAGGAAGTGAAATTGAATGCATCCTCTGAGCCGGATGGAGGTCGGAATCGGGAGAGATGACGTTGCTCGTGGCAGTTCTTTAAGGTGAAAAATTCATCGCCGTCGCTGTTTGTCGAAACTGAAATTTTGAGGACGTTCAATGTGTCATTGCTTCTCTTTTCACAGGTAATTTCTAAATTTTTTAAAAGGCTATTCAAAATTTTTAAAAAGAATAGTCTGTGCTTCCCAAAACTGCAAAAACATCGTCCACGTCCTGTGCCAACAGTTTACGAAACTGGTATTTACTGAACTCTCCTAGAGCAACCTGTTTTCAAAATCGTTCATGTATAGAAGTGGCGAAAGGGATGGGTGACCCTACGGTTTATGTTGGTTCATGTACATGTAGTATCGTGTAGCCGTGGCATGGTGCGTCTTTCAGTGTGCCGTGGGCTTCAACCCGCTTTCATGGCAATGGGTCCCCTAAGACTTTCTTTTGTGCGTACCGCCTTCCCCTTGATAAATTGTAGCAGGACATCCTCACAGGCCGAGGACATCATGAAAGTGCGCTGGGTTAGACATCTACTGGCCAAAGAAGGAATCTCCAAAGATCTCAGTGGGAGAGGTGCTGCGGGCGACCTCAGGCGTAAGGTCTTTTAACTATTTACACCAATGGGAAACTACCCGCGGTGAATTAAAATTTTAAACTATAAGCTATTTCCCTGATTTCACCGTATATATACATATACATATAAATATATATATTTATATATTTTGCCATAGTATAACATAAACTGCCGTAATCTCACAAATTCTATTCTTCTCGCATGACGCATTTATATGATTTCTTCTTTATTTTTCTATGAATTACTCTCTGAAAGATAGGCATTTCGATGAAAAATGTGATACCGGAAAACTAAAAACGTAAAGTAACATATTTATCAAGCGAAAGGGTAGCAAAAAGTTTAAGGAAAATCAAATAATAACTATTTCATATTTTTCATAGATATAAAATAGAAACTGAACAGATGAAGCACCGATCAATACTTTTCCTTCTGCCAATGTTTTTTATCATAGCACAAATATTTTAGAATCAGTCTCTGCAATCATTTACTTTTCCCGCGTATTAATTTCCGATAAAAACCCACTACATGAATTAAACGAAAAATTAAACCAAAATGTGTCTAAACCAAAAAGCATACCTGTAATAGTGTCATAAACCAAAAAGAAAAGAGTTCCACAGTCGGCATGCTGCAACAGGAAAAGATTTGCGATAAATTTTCGTGTGATGGTATTTGACTAGAAGTTTATTACTACCCCTAGTATTCCTGTTGTGGATTAACCTGATGGGGAGGAAATTTTTGTATAAATATTTAGATGTGTGGTTTAAAAATATCCTGTAGTAAATCGAAGTATTTAAACACCTGCGATCTTCTCGCTTTAACCAGAATATTCTTGTAAATGAGTCGGAGATATGATCGTATTTTCTAAGATCACATGTGAACCTTACACAGCAATTATTTGTCCTCTGGAATTTGGTCTTCAATTCGTATGAAAAGTCTTGGTATACAACATCACAGTAATCAAAATGGGGTATGAGAAGAGAAGATACAAGAAGCGTCTTTAAGAAGGGGGAGCAATGTTCTTTAACCTTTTCAATTAATGCAGGGATGAGTTTATGTTTCTGCAGATGACAATTGCACGATCAGTCCAAGATAACGTTTCATTAATGCTTACGCCTAAATTATTTACTGTCCTTAGGTATGGTATGTTAGACCCTTTCAATGTTAGTGGGGAAAGGTGGATTAATGTGGTTGACAGCTGCAGCCACTAAAGTAACAACAACTTAATTACTCAAAAGATCATATTTTTGTAGCACGTATTATATAAATGCTGCGCTGAATTTCTTAAAATTAAAATTATTCTTCATTCAAACAAACACCACACAGTTCTAGAAATAAATAGTTTATGCAACTACAGAAAATATAAGGACAAATATCATCTGTTTAATTTAGGACAAGGTAATAGGTAGAATGCTTTCATTATGGTGTAATCAATACTGCTCATGAATTAATCGTTTATCGGCTTCACAAGTATTCTGGGACTAAAGTTATCAGTGTCATCCCAATGACCTTCTTCCAAGGGTAAGGCACTAGCTCAAGTTTGGTGTTTTTGTATCGTCATAGCACAAGTGTATCAGTGTATTGTGGGCAAAAAAAACACACACATTCCATGACGTATTTGAATTAGTCAATTATTTCAAAAGCCTTCAGGTGATTACAATTGAATAGTGATGCCTAACGAACATTTCTTTTTTGAATAATGTGTTTTGCATCAGGTGATTTCAAACAAGTTTTTCAATGAATAACACATTTTATATGAAAAAACACACTTTTCTTAAATTTTTTTCCTTATACTGACACTTGGTGAAAAATGTTTATATTTATATCTCCAATTATCATGTGACACATATCATCACAGATTTGGAATGATGTTAGGATATCCGTGTTTATCGATATTAGTATTAGAGTGATCATATCAAAAACCCTACCACATTTAAGCCAGCGAAAATTTTCAGAGCGACCATTTGAATTTAAGCATTCAAATTTTAATTTGTATTGTAATCCTCGAAAGAAAGGGAATATTAAAATATTTGAGAATGCATGATGATGATTTTCCTCGACCGATATTCATAAGAAAAGGAATATGAGAGTAAAATATTAGCATACAAATACGAATACATGTAGAGATCCCACACCGCTAAAATTCGGTTCTTTTATTTTACTATCTGATAATACTTCCAACGCATTGTTCTCTACCCGTAATTTACTATCTTTAGGAAACTAAGTGAATCAATAAAAATTAAGTGAAGAACTACATGTAGCCATAATCGACTAATTGCTTTTTCCATAAAGTGGATGAAATACGTCAAGTTAATTCATAATGACATATGCTTTAGCATCAGAGTTAAAGGTGAATCAAACTCACGCCTCACATTTTTTCCATCGAAATTTCTCAGCTCGTCTGACTAGGATAACCGCCCAATATGGCTGAGCTCGATGCTTCCGGATGTAGGTATTAGACATTTACTAGTAAGAAAATTTCTATCATAATTATGTACAATGGTGTTTTATGAGCATTTTCTGGACACCCAGCCTAATCTGATAAGAAACCATGAGGCCATTTCTTCGCAGGGTTCACTTCAAACCTATTTTTTCACCAGTCAATCTTAAAAACAGAAGACATGTTGAACTGGCAGAATCCCTTGACATGGTGGATCGAAGACCCAGCACAACGTCGCCGCTTGGCACGACTTCCAGCAAAGATGAAAACTTTCCCTCACGACAGCAATGATTGCTGAAAACTTGCCCAAGAAATTCCTTTGCAGTCAAAGGAAAAAGTAGTTCCGACTGAGCTCTTCTGTATCTCATCACCAGTGATATGTGCATCCTACCTGCATAGGTACAGAGGACTTTTATTTATTACCGAGGACACGAGTTTTTTTCCCAAATCTCATTAGCGATTTCCAGCCTAGCATACAAGTTTTCGGTAGAGACACATTTACTCAGTACACCAAGAATACAATTTTTTCTAGTTTACTCATTGAAGGCTCTACGTCAAGGCAGTTAATTATTGATTTGTATTTCTTTAGCTCACAAAAGGTAGACCGTCAAAATTCAAATAAAATACCCATGCCTTTCACAAAATTTTTCTTCGTGATTCTCAAAGGCTAAACAAGAGGTTATATTAATGAGTAGATTTTGCCATAAGTTATTTAGACGTACATTTTACCAAGAGAGTGTTTGAGAACTCTTTGTGCTCGTCGGTGCACACGGTGAGGGTTCGTATTATTTTGTTTATTTTCAGGTAGGGATTTTCTCGCAAAATAATTACTTCGCTTGTGTACAATTCATTTGAAAAATCCGTCTGTGCTCAATATGGAGTAAGCACTTCAATCGTTTCAAAATAATAGTCAAATGTTCCGACCTAAATTAAAACAGTCGAATAATATTGCAATTACTTTTGAATAGAAATTGTATCTCCTTAGTCAATTGACACCGTAACGTATTTACTTCATGCACACTCATTTCATCTCCTCCACTGTCAACGAACGAGGAATTGCAAAGTAGCTGAAAACGTGACATGAATTTGAGGAAACCTATATATTTTCTCAAGGAAATTAATGGTCGCAAAACACCTGTGAACGCTCTCCGAAAGCATGGCTTGAACACTCACGAAAGAGGAGAAAGCCGCACGTTTCTTAATCCATTCTTTTTTAACATTTCGCACGCAATATATCATTATGTTCCCTTCCTGCCAACGCTCTTGGCTACTGTTTAAAGGAACTATTAACAAACATCATCACGATTCACATGGGCACTGAAGCCTTTAAAATCAATATGTAGGTTGGCGAGTCACTTCTACATAAATTCAAATGGAGAACAGGATAGCCGATAATATAAAATTTTTACTCTCTCGCATCATAACAGGACCGTTTCCGATATAAATCTAAATATTCAAGACCTGTTGAAGAAATCCACTCGTTTTTGAAGCGATAAATTAGAAAATGTCATTATAGTTGCATTTCAGATCACCGCATTGCTTTTGAGATTGGAATCATGCGGTCATACGTTTATTTTCAATTATCGTAGGCAAGTCAGTCTAATGGCAAGAAAAGTAAAGCCATTGACGAGAAGAGCCCTATTAAGCATTCTATAGCAGAATGAAGGGGAATAGAGAGTGGAAATAAAAAAGGAATCAGAGCACAGTCAGGAAATGCAGTACACTCTCTAGCAACCGACAGGCATATCAAAGTGGAGTCGGTAATGTGTCTTGGGAACCGAGCGACTCGGTCCATCTCGCGACAGCACCCGAAGTCGGTCGTCTCACCGCTGCCTCGCACCTTCAAACGGCACACACAACAGAGAAGTCTTCGACAAATCAAAGGAGGAGCATGATTTCTTAGAAGCTAAGACTGGATTTAGCGTAAAAAACTCAATGTGACTCACCGACTTCTGAAGTCGACGAATCACGGAACCAGGAAACATTCCCACCATTGATAAAAACTATGAATTACTGATTCGAGCAAAACTTTACGCGTAAATACTTTAAACTAGCCCTACCACATTTGTCTACCCTAAGTATATATTGCAGGCCCTCACATACTATGGTAGATGAGATCAACAACGTAAAATCAGGGATATTTTTTGTAGAGCAGATATATGTCAAATGTTTTTTACTAGAACCATTAGAGATCATAATAGACATGACAGCAATCACGTAAGAGATAATTAGAATTAGTAGTGTATACATACATGTATATGTCGATATTTTTGCATACGTCTTCCTGCATGTTATTCTTTTTTGTTTAATAGACCCATCTTTTTAACAGTTCTACAGCATAATTTGAATGTACATATCTTATTATTAAAGATTGTTGCATGGAAGTACTTTCTTTCTAGTGATTGAAGTTATCGAATGCATGAAAAAACTAACACTTGTTTAGAGATAACATTATTTGGTTTTCAATGTGGTTTTATTCTAGTTTACGGGTGGTAACGTAACACCCTCCGCCATAAAATACCCTACCGCTTGCGGGGTATTATGTAGATAGAGATGTAGATACCAGAAACCTGGTTCAAACAACCAGTGGTTGAAGACAGTCTACCCAGGAACCCCTTTAAATGGCCTCGAGTATTGCTCTCACCCATGTACCCGACGGGGAGTCCTGAAAGACTAGCGCCAAGACGTTTCTCTTGGGCTACTTTTATTAATTATTTATTAACCAATTAAACGAGCAGAAAAGAAACATTTGAAGTTTAAAAACAAATTCTATTTTTACACATTCAGCAGAAATAGGGGAAATGGATAATACGCAAACATTATTAAAGTACACAATGCTTCCCGAATACGGGAAAAACACAGGATGAGGACCCCCAGAATGATAAATAATAATACTGACCACAGAGGCAAGCGGCGTGCGTTGGTCAGATTGTGGAATAGCATGCTGGATCTCGCATCAGCTTTCTAATATCTGCTTTCACTACAGCTATCGGGCATTATGCGAGAAACTTTTGTTCATAGTATATCTTAGTCACTAGTAGTAACAGGGACAATACGCACACATAAAAATACCAAGTGGAACACACAACTTGGTGGTCTCATGACCACACAAACGCATGTTATTACAAAGGAAGAAACAATTCTAGTGGAAAAAAGAAAGAAAATTTGAAATTGGAATGGTACAGCCACACAGGGAAGAGCAGCAAAACAATTTAATCCACTTGCCAATGCAACGTGTTCACAACGTAGATCCAGATAATACAACACCAATCGAAATACAATAAAGGCACTTCCCAAGACACATCAAGGAGACAATCGAAATAACAAATGGACCAGATTTTTGAAATAGGAAGGATGGATTCACGCTCCCCAAGAGATGGAAGAAGTAATGGAAATGAAAATAATTTTTTGAACTCCGCAGTCAATATTTATTTGAACGTCCTAGGCCTACACGTCAGGTAGTCTGGATCACCATAAGGTCAGGATCTGATGGAAGAAGTTGTTCGACGCCTCGGCCAATGAGAGCGCGCGAGCCCTTAACGGACTATTTATTCACAACGGCCAAAATCATATCACTCCACCTTTGCCAACTTTCAGCACCATGCAATTTCTGTAAACCGCAAAGAAGAACTGTTTTAATAAATGGGGATCCCGGGTTGCTGTTTATTTGTATATTTTATAAGATCTCATCTATGAATTTATAATGCGACTGTGGAAAAAAACGTGCATAACTTTAAAGCTGAACTGAAAAATTGCGAACGCCACTTTAACCTGAAGAAACCTTCTGGAACATGGGGGGGAACTGTTATCTGCCAAACGCTGACCAACGCCGGAAATAAAAGTTGGTAGTACGAGAGTCTACGTACTTCTTCTCAAATATTAAATCATGATAGAAGTGCATTGTAAAAAAGGAAATAAGTTAACTCAAACGTAGTTAAATTTATCAAAATATAAAGGCTGGGTAGATGTTACTTCGGAAATTAGCAATAGCATTTTAATTTTATTAAATGGCGTTTTTTCCACTGCGTGATCATTATTAAGACATTCGTTCGTTTACTCTCAAGGTTGGACTATTCGAAACTTTGAGCAATAAATTACAATAAATAGATGACAGAGTATGTATTTTAAACCTTATTCAAAAAGTAATACATGAGAAAACTAAATTCATTGCACAGAGTTTTAAAACCAGGCCCACGAACAATATGGAGGAATGGTTCTGTCTATATTTGGACATACTCTCCGTGGGAATTTTATTGAGGTTCTTTAGTTTAATTCAATCTGCATTTATTTAGTCTTATATGAATACTCAAGTACGAGGTATGTTCGGAATGTACGAGGGGTATTCTTAAAGTAAGTACCGTTTGCTTATATTTAAATATTGGCGCTTCAGAACAGTTTTGCTCCTGCAGCGCCATCTATTGATTCATTGAGAAGCTATAGCAGCATTTGTTTTGTTTCAGAAGTCGTTTGCTTGTCCGTGCATGCAAACAACAATGCCCGCGACCATCGTTGATCCCGCCAGCTGTGAAGTGCGTTCTGTCACACGATTCTTGTATGCAAAAAGATTGTCGGCTGCTGAAATTCATCGGGAATTATGCCTAGTTTATAAACCTACAGTTATGAGTGAAGGAAAGGTTAGACAATGGTGCTGTGATTTTAAAAATGGACGAACAAATGTCCATGACGAAGAGCGAAGTGGTAGGCCCAGTATTCTGACCGATGAAATTGTTTCGCAAGTGGAACAAAAACTGCGATGTGATCGTCGATTGACAATTAATGGCCTGGCTGAACAATTTCCTCAACTTGGACGCACTACTGTCTACAATATTGTTACGGAAAACCTCGGATACCACACATTGCGTGCAAGGTGGGTACCGAAAATGCTCACCTACCACCACAAAGAGCAAAGAATGTCCAGTGGACGAGAGTTTTTGGGTCGTTGGGAACTCTTTAAACCACCCACCGTACAGTCCTGACCTTACACCCAGCGACTACTTCCTCTTCTTGCACTTGAAACAGTGTTTCGGTGGACAACGTTTCAAAACCGAAGAGGAACTCAAGAATGGCGTTGTCGATTGGTTCAACCCTCAGGCGGCGAGTTTCTATGCAGAGGGGCTAAAGAAGCTGGTGCAGCGGTACGAAAAATGCTAAGAAGTGAACGGCAAGAAGGGGACTTGCAAGTCCCCTGCAACTGCAGCACAAAATTCTTGTCGTTGACGAGGTAAAGGGGAGTGGGAGGAGGCAACTGATAACATTCCGAAAAATAACTTTGCCGATTGTTTTTAAAAAATGAAATAGACGTTTGGATAAGTATGTGAGGTCTCAAAGGGGATTACTTCGAAGGAGACTAAGGCCTCATTGCCCTAGTTTGCCTAGTTTCTCAAAATTTTTCATGGTTGGGTCCTTTCCGGACAGACCTAGTATTTTACCAATTTCTCATCATCGAAATTGTTCTCTATAAGTTGTCTTTTTAATTACTCTGCAATTTACGTTTCATTCTATTTTGTTTCAGAATGCACGTTTTAGTACAACCACAGTAATGTTGCAATTTGTCCCATAATTGTAACAAGCTACTTGTGCCAAGCTTTTCAAAAACAAAGTCGGAAATGATAAGGATTAGGTATAAAATAGAAAAGATTCCTCACCTTGATGAAAATGTTTCTTAAAGGCGTACTCCTTCCCATATTACAACATATTTGAGAATAATCGGACGTCTGCTATGCTAGGTACATGTCTTATGTGCGTTACACCCGTTTTCTCATCTAGAGCTTAAAAGGACCATCGATTCTTGCTTCATTGGTGAAATTAGTTAATGATATAAATCGTTGGTAGTGTAATTCACGACGAGGTTCCTTACATAGCATGAGTCACCTGAAGGGCGAAAGAGATTCTCCATCGCAAAGTCAAATGACATGACATCACACAGATCCTTACTTTCTTGCCTCTCACGCTTTCAATAGATTCCGTTGTTGTTTGGGATAATTGGCTTCCACACTACCGTTTTCCATGGACTCCATTACACGCCATCTTCCTGTGAGCCGCACGACCACTTTGATAAAGCGGCGTCGCGTGCCCCAGAAATTACAATGCTCGACCTGGGAAGTCAAGAGGCACAAATGCTGAGTGAAAGCCTCTGTGACAAAAGATTTTCAGGACGGAGGAAAAGATAAGATTCTACGCTGAACGCCACGAAAAGTGGAAGGACAATGAGAGGAAAAGTATGCTTTATAAGACAGTTGAGGTGAATTTCCCCAAAAGTGAATGAGACTTCTGTCGGCCATGGCCCGCAGAACTAAAATTTAACGGTGTCACGTTATCTTGAGCACAAACTTTCTCATTAAAATCTCTCCACCCTAAATTACGACGGTAAAGCTTATTGGAAAATTCTAGGACAGTCCTGAATTCACTCACTCTTCCTCGATGTGCTGAGGGAATCCTTGACAGAAACTTAGCTTTCACGAGTAGGCCAAATGCATGCCAACAGTACCTTAATCCTCGCTATGGGCTTGAGAGTAGAGAAGATCATTATTTTTAGTGGATTGCGGTTTTCTGTAAAACCCGAAAAATGACACACATAGGGAGAAGGTAGATTGCCCATAGGTATCTAGCGGAATCGAGCCCAAGACCTCCGGTTAGTATCCTCGAGCCTCCGGGTAGGCACTTCCATAATATTCCTTCTCCTATTCTCAATTTGCGACGCGATTTCTTCAATGACTATTGGAGCAAAAAAGCAATGAAAATTATCTGCAAGTTTGATTCAATATGAAAAACTTTTTTTCAGGGCTGATATTTCAATAATACGCTCAAAAGTAAACTAATTGTCATTCCATAACTCTATCGTGGAACTTACCATAAATATGTCCGTAAATAAGTATTTATATATGGGTTTGTGTGTGTGTGTATATATATATTTCTATACACACACACGATACGGGCATTGAGGGCGCGTTCAATCAGTATTAATCATATTGGCTAACCATGGGCAAACATCAAGGTGTGCCAAGGCGTCGATAAGGTTCTGCGTGTACATAATGAATGAATAT
This sequence comes from Hetaerina titia, assembly GCA_037158775.1. Lineage (NCBI taxonomy): Eukaryota > Metazoa > Arthropoda > Insecta > Odonata > Calopterygidae > Hetaerina > Hetaerina titia. Next base: position 42,589,654 of record CM073779.1, on the reverse strand, counting down.
GCACGCTCAACGATGTTCACTAAAATTTAATTATTATAGCTGCGCCAATTCAAATATGGAATGCAACTTTCCCTAGATTAAATTTAAATAACTCTGGAATCCTACATCAGCCTCACCATACTATTCTAAAGTCTGTAAATTAATATTCATTATCAATAATGGTGCCAATGTGATTAATTTCAAAAACCGTCATAATATTAGAATAATTAGACTACACCATCAAGTCAAGTTTTCCAAAAAGGAACATAATAACACCGAGCCACCTCGCTAAAGAGGATAAAGAAATAAATAAGTTTCATCAAAGCACATGCAAAGTAATGATATTTTTGACGAAATTTCGAGTTTCAATCCGATTCTTCTTTCAGGAATTGAGGACAGGAATCGGTGACAACTCCAGCTCTCGTGCTTTGCTCACGGGGCCGCACTAATCCAACAGTTCCGGTTCTCTGACCCAAGCTTCCGAGGTCAAGGAGAAAAGAAATACTACTCTCGTGATAAATTGTGAAATTTCACAAAGTACTTTCCTTTCTATATTAAGATGGGATTTCTTAGGCCTTCGCAGTCAAAAGTGCTACAATTTGTTTTACGCAACTGTCATAATTCTGAATCCAAATGGTGTGCAAACGTTAAAGGCTGCGAGAGAAAGCGAGGAAAAGTCACTGTCTGCAAACGAAGGGATTAATGTAAATACAAGAATGGAACTTGATTCAAAATGATGCCGTTATCATTCGCTGTATGTCATGTTCGACACAAAAGGGGCAATGATCACGCGACCAACGTTTATTCCCCTCGACCAAGAGCGCCAGTTCACATCGACTGGTGAACTGGCACTCTTGTGCATTTCAAGAACATCCCCTTGGAAAAGGCTGAAAGAAATATGATCCGTTGACGTTAAAAAGAAATTTCAATGAAAACCTATCAAAGCGTAGCAAATACCATGCATATTAACTGCGAGCAATTTGCATTCAATAATCATAAAAATATATATAACCATTATACTTTAATTGGGAAAATGCATTCACTTCTATCTAACCATGATATCACCAAAAACAAAAGCCAATCGTTATTTCATTTTCCGATAAAAATCATGTAACACTTTCAAAAACTCCTTATGAAGTAATACAAATAGTTAATATGAAGTAATTCCAAAATTTCTATACCTTATATGCGAGAGAGCAAACTTATTATTTCTTTGTATGCATATCAAAATATACATGCCAATTAAATAATCATTTAATCAAAAGCATCAAACGTAAGGTGAAATGCAATAATTAACCAACTTTCTTAATTATAACAAAGAAAAGGTTTATCGGTGTAAGTCATGAATGCATAGCATAATATATCATTACCATAATAGTTAAGAGAATACATAGTAATATAGTCTCTCCCAACTCCTGAATTTTTTGTGGGATAAAGAATATATCTCTCAAAAATCAAACTGTTTCACCGGATGATTTTAGCCAGTATAACTGTTATAACCATAACAGTTGAAAAGAACCAAATTCCATGTTCCCACCCACAAATAGACCGTCCTAGGTCGAGATTGTATGTCATTTTGTGAAAAGTGTTTTCTTGCATTTCCCTAGCCTTTTTCGTGAATCAACAGAATTTATTCATTCGAATAGTTAATAAATCACTAACCTTAGGCATATTAACATTGGCAAAGACTTATATTTCTCGTTCATTCACCGAATAAAAATTAATATGACGTTTCAATTCCATCATTATGATGTTGATACACCGTTTCAGCAATATTCCAATTATTAGTGACAGCTGCAGGCGATCTTAAATTCATGAAATGCTCTGAGATCAAATATTATTGTTTTAATGCGAAGCTTCGGTTTATGATATCTTTATTAATAGCATTCAACTAAATATGTGGATGAAAATAACAATGAATGGTAACAGCAGTGCAACCAACTGAGCAGTTTAAATATGGAAAACAGTAACCTCTTGGTGTTAATATGAGCGCTTGGTACGTATTACATTTCAACATGCTTTATTGAACTTTCACTCCCTTTATTCGGATTTAAATTCAGTTTTTACTGACTAAAAAACCGTTGTAATGCAAATTTCTGTTTGTATGAAAAATCGTTAGACATTTCGTATTCAAAAAATCATCATGCGGGTCTTTAACCATGAGTCATAAGGTACAAGCTGATTCCTTGCCTAAGACACGCCCTGAAATGCCATACGATAGTTTCCACAAAATTATGGAATTGCCTAAGATAAATGTTGCTTTGTCCATAAATAGCACCGTTCGCTGTCAAATATGTATTTGTATGCATTTAACTAAACGCTACTAATTGCTAACAAAATATGACAACAAAGAAAGTTGGTCGCATTTCTATTATTTTTAAACCTTTCATTTGAACATAAACTACTTTGACCAGACATACGCAGAGCCAATCATTGTTATTGTGACAAATAAAACAGTGCATAAGAGCAAACATATGAATTTTGGCTATTTCAGCTTTCATCGAACTTCACTAACTACATTTCATTTTTGTTAAACCACTTGGCGTACAGAGTTATTCGTGCCGACAATTTGGATGCACTCTGAATAGTATGAAATACTTCAGCACCGCGCATCAACTTCAGGAACAGTAATGCCCCCAGCTATGCTCATACAGGCTAGTTGTGTAGCTAGTTGTGTTGGACGCAAAACACTCCTGAATATTTTCATCTACATCATTATTTACAAATTTGATCCAAATGTACAAACGGACCTAATACAAGATCATCCCCCAAGTGACGGTTCAACATTTTTAGAAGTTCCTCTCAACTCCGGAAAAAAAACTTCCCGACACAAAACATTGGTGAGAATACTATATATCGGTTTCCTCGATAACCTCTCGCGTGACGCCTCCCTAAAAACGTTGGCAGGTGTTTTGGTTCCTATGGTACCCGGAGTGATGGGAGCGAAGCGAGCAGTTTGATGGCGGGGGAGAACCGCTGACTCACCCGGACGCATTGTCTGCCGACTGGGGGGTGGGGGAGAGGAAGGAAGCCTAGCTGGAGGGAAAAACACCATAGGGGAAGAAAACAAAAGTGGAATATCTATCCTCTGCTCGAGTGGAAGTGCTACAGGCCAGCAACTGCCACCGGTCGCACAAAACCAAAACAGACGACAATCATGTCTGTCCTTTCTAATGGGGAAAGATCGTCCGTTCGAACTCCCCCACCGCCAACTCACCAGAGAAACGAGTCGAAGATCACTGAAAACTCGTTGAAGATCGGAGGCATTAGAGGCCGCCGCCATCGAGGATTTCGTGTCAAGAAACGGTTACGGGATTTCACAGCTCCACGCTCTTACTCGAGAACGTGTGGCTTCGTCTGCCGACGATGCAGTCATACTTACGGAAATATACAGTCATGAAGATAGGGTAAACTTTATCTAATGACCTAAATGCAACCAAAAAGTGGTGCGAGACAAAGGAGTTACAATTAAATTTAAGTAAATGTGTTTCGATAAATTTTTGGAGGAAGAGTATTTCACCTGGAAACACGTGCATCTTACAGGAAACCAAAGTAAAAAACGTAGAATCGGTGAAATACTTGGGTGAAATGATAACTGAGGATATGATCTGGGGGAAACATTCGATAAATTTGCGAAACAGCGAATAAAAAGGATGCTTGGGAAAGGGTCAAGGAGCTTTATTTTTTCACGTTAGTTAGACCCCACCTTGAGTATGCTGCAGGTGTATGGGATCCTCATTAGGTTGGCTTAAATTTAGAACTAGACCGAGTGCAACGTAGACCAGCTAGGTTTGTGAAAATTTCGTATGAACATCGTGAACACTTATGAACATGAAAATCGTCTCCCTGATTTTATGGTAATGATCTGATCTACCTTTGTAATTTGGGGCCAGTAATATGTTTTTTTTCATCATAATCTGCCTCAAATTTACGCAGTAAATTTAACCTGTATTTACGAGTACCGGTTAAATTTACTGCGTAAATTTAAGGCAGATTACTTATCTGAGGATGATAAAGACATTGCTGGCCCCGACTTAAAATGGTAGATCAGATCACCAGCGTCAAATCAGGGAGATACATTGTAGTAAAGATAGATTCAAAATGTAATTTTTTCCTCGAACCATTAGAGGTCCAAATAGATAAAACAGAAATCGCGTAGGAGATAATTAGAATTGGCAGTGTAATTTTCCTGCATTGTATTTTTAATTGAATAGGCCCATCTTTTTAACAGTTCTACCGCATGATATGAATAGACTTTTCCTGTTATAGAATACTATTGCAAGTAAGTGCACGATTAAATTTGCTCCAGTACATGATAAAACTAATATTTTTGTAGAGGTGTAAAGGTTGCTATTGTGCATGCATGGCTGGTAACCTCACACCCCGCGCCACACACCATTGCGGCGGCTTGTGGGGCATTATGTAGATGCAGAGACTAAATTCAGCTACCACATGGTATTCTGTTTAATTTTGTTTCCTATGCCACTGAAACTATTCTAAAAATGGATATTTCACGGAATTCAAAATTTGACGCAGAAAGGAATACGTTTTCATATATTTTTTTAAAATCTCCATTGGCGGATTTTTTCTTTGCCGGAAACCGATGGAGAAGTTATTATTGCGTACCTAAACCTTGTGCCGGAAAATCATGTTAAATCATGGAAATAAAATCGTCAAAATTCAAAGCACGTGCGAATGAGGCAGAGTCGTCAAAATGCATATCACTAACTCGTTCTATTAACGTAATTAGGATCACTGAAAAAAGTATCGATTTCCATTGGTTCATATCTGAATTATCGCTATATTGAGGTACGCTTTTTTCGTAAAATTTAATGCAGGCTTTAATGACAGTCAGAAAAGCTTAATAAATTCGAGTTTTGCGAAAGTTTGTTTGTTCATCCTTATGACTATCTGGTCATAAGCACGTCATTTAAGAGTTGCATTATTATATATTGTTATATAAACCTAAAACACTCTGAAAGGAAAGATAATTTCCTTTCAGAGTGTTGAAATAACAATATGGGGTACATAAAATTCTAAATTCACTCATGGAAAATTAAACCCAAGGAAATTTATCTCTGCACGCATACACGATAGTTTTATACACATATTTTTGGTTTGAAAGTAAGAGACATTTACCTTGCATCCATTTTTGTAGCTTTTTAAAAATCTAATTTTTGCACTGTGATTTTGAGAATTTCAAGAAGACGGACTTTGGAAGATCATGAGACATTAAACATTTTTATGATTTATAAAATAAGCACGGTATTACAAGTAATTAGATAATAAGCTTGAACATAAAAACATTAAGTTTTATATTGGAATTCACGTAAATTATGCCTTTAAAAATTACAGTGTAAGTCATTATTTTTCTTTGATTGTTTCAATCATTGGTCAAATTTATATAATCGTATCAATTACAAAGTTGGCAAAATATGAAAAGCAACTGCTCGAGGGACAGTGAAGAATGGCAACATCTGCTGGTCTAGAAACCTCAATGGGAATTTTAAAAATATATTAGCCAGACGTTAAATTCCTTTGTGTTTCCAAAATTACTTCAAGTGCGGAATGCCGTAAGCAGCCTTGATTGGAATAATTAATTGGTAGTTAACTTCCGGTCCGGAGAGGGAAATATGACCAAGTACTCCAGTCCACTTAGCACTCGCGGCTCCTAAAAAGAATGCTGCTCTTTTCGTTTAAAAAAGGCAACACACAAAAATACAACTACTATTTATTGTCATATTTTTTGCATCCACCAAGTCAGCGACACCACGATTTCAAAGCATGCGTAAAAGATATCCATTGCAGAAAAGTCTAACATTAACGTCATCCTTCAAATAAAGTAAAGCCAGGAAACAACCTGGACAGTAGGAAGTCGACCGCAAATTCAGAAAGTAGTGAGACCTGGAATAGAGAAACTCTTGCCAGGAAATTCAGCGCGCTAACCTTTGAACCTCTCTGATGCTGCTTCAACTACGGAATTTGTCCCTGAATCCGTGCTAAGGAAAGGCAAATGTAGGATGCAGACATGAGCACGGCAGCTTACTGTGGAAAGTGGCTTTTGGATATATATGCGTCTTTAGAGTTCTATATCCCTTATTCATTACTAGCATAATTTTCGTCATTACTCACTCTCATGACCCCAATTCCCACATATCATTTTCACATTCTCACTACTCTAACGAAGCTTGTACTCAAACAAACTTTGAAGAATTTTCCAGAATGAGAAACTGAAAATATAAGTAATGAAATAATTCCCATCGCCTCAATAGAGGAAGAACGGCAACTCTTTGAGTATACTGGCAACACTCGGAGAATAATAATTTCCACAACTGCATGCAGACTGACAGAAAGCTCTACCATTATTTCCTCCGGTAATTCTCGTGAAAAATTCCTTTTTAAATCTGTTCAAGAAAAATATGTAGAGTCTCCAGTGGCCACACGGAGGACTGCGACCTTCTAGAAGATTGATGTGACCCTTAGCTCGAAGACTGATGTGACCGATAGCGCAAAAATAATTCGACCAAGTCGAAAATTTGAAGAGCATAACTAAATTGACGACTGAGTTCACAGATTTTTGTCCCAGGATAATACATTTTTAAATTCATTTTTAATCACTAATGCAAAAACGGTGAATTTGGCGTTTACGTTTTATCTGTGAGGATGAAATTTCAACAAAAGCAGCCACAAACACCCAAGCCCCCACTAAATGCAAACCCACCTACGCAGGACCCGAACTCGCAACCTCTGGCTTGGAAGGAGAGTAAGTAATGCCAGCGTCACAGAGACAGGGAGTAAAAAATTTGTCAAGGGACATCTTTTGCCGGAAAACAACCGAAAGTTCAACTGGCAGTCGAGCATTCTTCACCTGAATCTGGGCCAAACTACAACAATGGAGAACTGTCACTGATTCCCTTCTAAAGGCAAAGAAAAGCCCAGAGCGGTTTTAATTAACTCTCCGCATTGCCGCCACTCAATTCATCTGTGAACGCGATTTTGCACCCATGAGCAATTAAGAGACTGAATGTTTATTCAAAAAATACATTGCGACTGGCATCTCCTAATATGATGTCTTTCAATTTATTTCTGAAATGAAAACCTTTATTTCAAAGTAATTTCCATGACGAAGCCCCTCATGTTTGGATGTTGAATTTTATTTTAAATGTTGATTTATCATAATTAAATTTAATGGTTTTAATAAGTAATCAATCGCCGTCATACACTGTAGTATAAAAAATATAGTTGTGCGTAATATAGTATAAAAAAACTAACGATTAGATGTAACTACAAGAATTTTTTTCAGAAATGCATTCGGTGGCTCATAGGTTATAACCTGAGATGGGCTATGAATGAAATGGCAGAATGAAATCACGGTGTGCGAAGGGATCTAGCGCAAATGAGATCCTAACTCCTCGAAAAACCGTGCGTCACAAGAGCGTGATTAACGTGACGAAAATGATACAAGAAAGAGAAAAGGGATATGTAGGATCAAAGGGTGGGATCTAGAGATGGGAACATTGGAAATTAGACGAGGAAGAAATTCTGAGATCACCACAAACGTTCTTCGGGAATGGCAGCAAAACACAAAGGTACCATGCATGGATCTCAGGAACGAATAATACGTGGCCATCATGCGTTCAGGAACTCGGTTGACATCTATTTAGCGTAGATTGCCGCAGCCGCATACTTCGCATGCCTGAACACGAGGAAATGGAGGATAATCACTTTGAATTGGTGACGCTTAGAATGGGTAGGAGTTGAGTGTGCACTCAAAGATTAAACATTTCACGTGTCAACGAACGAGAGGAAGAGAAGAGGAGCGGTGGAATTCGGGGTAAAGGAAAATGCGTGAGGGAGCCCGCCCTCTTAGCCAATATTTTGGTGTCACTGGTTCACATTGGTGCCTCACACCAAAGTGCATGGAAGCAAAGGTTTAACAAAGGAGAAGGGAACTGCTATATTTTCTTGTAGTTTTCCTCGCTCCTGTGTTATTTTGTTCTGACAGCAACATTAGTATCAAGCGTGGAGATTAATACGTTACTGCATCAATTGCATCGAAGGAACGAAGAACATCGCGTGATAGTTGGGGTCTATCAAGCCGCTCCTCAGAAAAGATTCAACGGAGGAGGGAAGGATGCTTATGAAATCAAAGAGAAGGTAGAAATAAGTAGAGTGGAGATAAGACTCTCAGAATATGATGATGAAAATAGAGCAAGATATTTCAGCAGACTTTTGAGAAACATCCGACAGACAATTTATTCAATCCTAGTGCTACGACTAAGAATATAAACCTCTTGGAAAATGCACGGAAAAGAGCTCTAACGCCACTCCTCGCCCTTATCAATTATTCATTTTTTCATGCGTAGAATTCCTTCTCCATTACACTTCCAATTTGGAAAATACTGAGGGAAATCAGAAAAGCCAACGCGAAGAACAGCGGTAGTAAAAAAAATGGCCCATTTAAGAAAGATTCCGGAAAACACTTGTTCATCTGGTCCACATTCCAAAACCGGCATGTGGTGCTACAAATTTTGACAAAACCGCCCGCCTATGATTTGACTAAAAGCAGTATTTTCCACAATTACAGGATGCGGAGTCATTCAAGTCTTTCTCCGTTGTGTTAAAAAATCTTTCAAAGCGATTCGTGAGATAGCTGTCATTTTCTTTCAAATATATACCCTATTGCTAATTTACTTATAAAGTATCATATGACGTACTTCTCATTATAATATTGTTAGGTTTTCCCTTTGCATTGATTTTTTATTTGTAAAAATAATTAAAAATAAAAGCTTTCATAAATGTTAAATTATAACTATGAATACTTATGTGAAAAAATTCTCTGGTGGCATTTGAGATCGACTGAATGTGGAGCATTTTCAATATAGTTCTAAAACTTGATACTGAAAAGCTAATTGCTCAAATACACAGAGGATATCCCGACATGGCAAATTAAAGCGACAGATGCACGACTTCTATTAAACTATTTTTTTCTGTTCAAAGTTTTGAGACCCTGAAGGCCTTCCTTCTTGTACAGTATGAAAATTATAACTACTCAAAGGTATTCTTTTATCATTGGCTATTTAGGTCATTCCAGAATGAGAATGAGCACGACTCCATGCTCTTCATAAACACTAATACATGTGTCAGACAGAAATGGGTGTAGATCTTGGTCGCAAAGATAAGCGTTTGCATCTCTTGGTACCTGATGCTCACACGGCTCACCTAATTTATTTGCATATCTATGCATATCGATAGGCAATATATATTTTCAATAATAAAGGTAATAAATTCAGAAATAAAAAACTTAGGAAGAATGTACGGTTTACATGGAGCTCGGGTGGCGGGAGCACGCAGGAGGCGAGAGGGACTGGAGCCCCCCTGCCTTCAGACTTCTTCCACTGTCAGATTTTACATTTTCGAACCTTCTCCGCCGTTTGTCTAATCGTCATTATAAGTATGCGTGCATGCATGCGAGTATATACAGACGCTCAACATACGTTAGATTATGGAGAACATTCCAGCTCTACCGACGTTAAAACCTATTAGTCCCTTCCACTGGTCTTAATACTAAAATTGACAGGGTTAAAAAGTAAATTTATTACAAATAGGTAATGATATTATTTCATGTTCAAACGAATTATGGAATAAAGGAGTTCAATTCAAGACTGCGTTTTAGTTTTGCGTCAATATTTTTCCGGTCATATAGTATTAGAGTTTGGGGCCACTGTGTGATGCGTAAAATATGGACAAATTTCGCATGCTGGATTATAGGTTACCTTAATATTCATTTACACATATAAATGTATTTATACTCAATTTTGATCAACGAATTATATTAGTATAATTTTGGAAAGAGGTCAATCTCCATGTCCATCAAGCAACCAACATTTAGACATAACAGTATCCTTGACGTAGGCAGGTTATCTATAGGGCTAATCCAAACACATCCTGAACAATTCTTCATGTTACGGTTGTTTAAAGGAAGTATACGGAGATGAATAGGGACTTTGTGGTAGGGTATGAGTTGTAGTAGATGTTGGGTTGCGTTTTGTTGGGAGAGGCAAGAGAATTATTTTGTTGCTGTGTCCTTCCAAAACCTACCTTAACCGCTAGATCATCTTGGATAATATTAATAGTGTTTATTGTTATTTGTAAATTACCATTAGTTATTTTGTCATTACTACAGTTGTCAGCGCATTTTTTCCACGCCGAAGGTCTCAAGGGTTTTCTCGTTTGCAATGAGCGTGGGGAAGGCGTGGAGGGGAGTGGAGGGGAAACGCGAAAGAGAGCGAGGGAGCCAAGCTAGAAGAGGGAGGCGAAGAGGGGTCAAGACGTTAGGAGAGTGGGTATTGTCGCACCATTAGAAAGCGGTAGATTGTTGCGTTTCCCAGGCAAACACGACGCCGATCAAACAGTTTGATACCTGGCTTTTAGAGGTCAAACTTAAAAACAATCTTACGGGCTCATTCAGGCCAGCACACTCTTCGTTCACTTAACTGCGGAACCTTCATTCCACTCCGCTAACCACCAAAAGAGTGTTTTACACCGATTCGTTAAAAATTTAAATGGAAAATAAAGAAGTTTTCATTGTTTTCTGTAATAAATATGGTATTCACGAATAGAAAGTCGTCATTTATTCGCGTAAAATTCATAATTCCCACTCGGATCATCAATAGGGTATACCAGCGCACCCAACTCAATCCTCAGCGTAGTCCTCGCCTTCTTTAACGGAGTCATCCGTAAAAGAGTTAATATTCATTTTTCCAAATGCCACTGAAGTTAAATTAGGAAAAACTATTTTCATTAAAATATCTACTTAGCGTTTACATAAACGTTGACGAATATATATTAATATATTTTATTATACCATATTATTCATACTTAAATTATACAAGCAGTATAAAAGTTATTATATACAATTGATAAAAATGGATATAGTGGAAGGGATATTAGGAGAATTACGCTAGCGAGCGATGGAAGCATTTTCAAAAGGTAGAGATTTAATGCCAGGCTCTCCGAGTAAAGTTCTAAAGAAAAGATCAGTTAAAATTTGAGTATGGAGCGTAGCTCTGTATGCATATCAAAGCAGTGTAAAATGTGTTTCGGAAGGGGGTCGTCACGGTTATTATAGAGAGAAGGGATGTTAGGACTAGGGAATGAGGGTAGATTTGGAGGTTTTCAAAATGTGGGTGTGGTGAAGTGGAGCAAATAACTTGAGGAGACACCTTCAAGTCTGAGAGAAGATAGATGAAGAGAGTAAATAGGGGGAATAAGAAAAGGCAAAGTGTATGAAGGAGCACAAAGGTAGTGGGATTTCCAAGGGCGTAATGGGAGGAAGAATGTCGGGTAAAAGTGGAAGAGGAGAAGGGAAAGAGGTCGGAAGAAGGGAATAGGGTTATTAGAGCCTCTAAAGGCGGGTTGTTATCACAAAGACATCAATACCGAATTAATTTGGGGTGAATGAAGGGAAGTTCTTGCAATAATTAGGAGATCAGAGGCGTTATGGAACGTCCATAAAAATCTATCTTTTTAGGCAAAATACCTATAGGATGAAATGGAATTATCTCCACTACTAATTGCAAAAAGCGCTTTAACAAAAAAATCAAATCGTGAACACATATATGTTTTTAATAATATAATACAGTCATGACAAGAAAAAATCCTACACCGAACGAAAAGGGGCTGCCTCTAAAATAATTGCAATGATTTTCGCCCCACTTTAGCCGACTCGGACGACTGGAGTGGGACGATTTGTGGCGGGAAAGGTGGTGAGAGATCTTGGGAAAGCAACGCGACCCGCGTCAGTGGTCTGCGGGCCGTTTTAGTGCGTGGATGGGTGCTAGGCTGGACTGCTGTTCGAGATTCGCATCACGAATTCACGATTCCACGTTCCATGGAGTAACGAGACGCAATAAAATTTTGCCCTAAGTTCGAAAAATCATGACTACAGTTAAGGGTGCTTACGGAGATAAAGCGATGTCCCTAGAGATGTTTTTTCCGCTGGCCAAAGATATTCTGGGAGGGTAGAGAGGAGGTTGACGACGGGAAACTCTCTGGATGACCGACAACGACACAATGCGACGAAAATGTGCAAACCGTGAGAGACATGCTCAATTCCATTGGACGACTGAGTGTGCTAATGTTAGCAGAAGAACGCAATATTCTGAAAATCACAGTGCATCAAATTCTTAAACGAGATTTAGTTATCGGAAAGATCTGTGCCAAGATGCTTCCCAAGATGCTGTCGGAAGATTAGACGTCAGCTCTTGTGACAATCTCACGTGATCTCTTGGATCCCTGTGAAAATTACCCATAATCCCGATGTTACACCAGTGGACTTCATTTTTTTCAAAACAATAAAAAAGGAGCTTGAAAGGCAACCATTTTGGAACTTCAGATAACGCCAAAGAGGCCGTGAAGAGGTGCCTGAACGAGGTTCCCGTCAACGCCTTACAGGAAGTGTACCACGGATGGCAAAGGCGCTAGCATCTGTGTGCCGATGCACAAGGGAGCTAATATGAAGAATTTTATTAACTTGTACTTTTTTCCGCGCTAAATTAATTCCTTGGATTTATTCTACTTGCTTTTGGGACAGACCCTTTATAAAGGCACAATCACTGTTAGACCTATTATTTAAAGTGAACTTTCCATGGATAAAAATATTTGTTAATTGAGCCTTCACTTCTTTAAATAAGGTTTTCCCAGGGTCTAATAGTTGTTTATTTGGTCATGAATTCAAAAATATAACATTTTTATTTAATAACCATATGAATATTCAGCTATTATTATTTAATTCCAGCAAGTTTCAAACAACATCAATGCAAATATTGCTTACACAGAGCCAGAACTCCTAAAATGTAATCATTACGATGTCAAAGCTGTGAGCATTGGACCATGTCAGGCCACAAATTGCCTCCCGAGAAAATCGGTTTCGGATATGCATTCCTTGTTTCAAACGCGAGACGTCGTTCTGTCTTGCCAAGGACAATCACATTTCAGAAAAAGGGACGATAACGGGAAGAATATTCATTGACAATTTCCACGAGTCTTTCCTCAAAATTCCGACGTCTTTCCAAAATAGGGTTTGGGATTCCTCACTTAAGACGTTGACTAAATCGTTGGGGAATAAACCTAAATGAAATGGATGAAATTATTTGGGTCATGATAAGGAATCCTAAAGGTTTCCGGGAAAACGGAGATCCACCAATTAATGTCCAATCAAGGCAAGTCAGGGAAAGGAAAATGAAAAGATGAATCATCCAAAAAAACCTGAATCAATGTGATCATCATTTGAGGAAAATTTTCCAATTTTATTAGCAAATAGTTTCTAAATATTTTTAATTCGTGAATTACTCTTTCGAAAGCCACTTGATCACGAACAAAATGACACTTAAATTTTGGATTTATCCTAGGCAAGACAAAACTTAGGGATTGTTAAAATTAATTCAAGATCATGAACGTACACCCTGAGAACTTTCCTCCGATGAGCAATTCTAACATGTTCGTTTTTCAGATTGCGAATAAAAACCACTTTTTTCCTTCAATTTAATGTCTATCTAAACTTGCAGTTTTCAGATGCACATAGGAGAAAAAAGAGGGAAAAAAGAAAAAGAAGAACTGCTGTCAACTAGTTTGATGGAGTGCCACCCAAGACAGCTAGTTTCTCATCATCTTTTGCTTTCTCTCCATGAAGTAGTTAAATTATCTTTCAGTCAAACAGAATTTCATTTCCAGTCTTAAGTAAACTTCTTATAGAAATATATATACATGTACATTTTTATGTCTATACATAATATATATAGATAAGAGATGAAGAGAGACCTGATGTAGAGTGGGTTGCTGGATTAGGTTTTATTTGGAGTTAAAAAATATTTATTTGATAGTTGTGTCCATCCAAAAACCTACCTTAACCGGTAGATTACGTAATTATATATATATATATATATATATATAATACATATAAATAACAATGTATAATAATAATAATATATATACATACAATGTAGTAGAGGTGTGTGTGTGTGTGGGTCGCGGTAGTCCAGGGAGTAGAGCGTTGGACTACTGATCGGAGGGTCCCGGGTTCGACGCCCGGGCAAGGCACTTTGGGCAGCTGCAGCTCCACACAAGCTAGTTAATTTTTCAGGTACCATATCATCCTGGGAAATCCTGGGAAATCCTGGGAACCGGCACAGGGAAAGGAACTGGCCCCCCTACCCTGATGCGTGAATATTCACACACCGTCGGGCTTAGTATATGGGTGAGCTCTACCATCACCTACTAAACCGACCTTCGGGTTGATTACTGTGTTTATGTTTATATGTATTTGTATCGTTGATGCGAAAGTACTCACGAGGGTAATATAACTTTTGGACGGCACAATATAACACAGAATAAAACAGATAACACGTAAAAGGACACTCACACTGTAGATTATTTGAGGTTTCGGCCTACTCCGAGGCCTTCTTCAGGTCAGACTCACTTGTCCTTTTACGTGTTATATATATATATATATATAAATATATATATATATATATATATATATATATATATATATATATATATATATATATGTATATATAACTTTTGGACGGCACAATAGAACACAGAATAAAACAGATAACACATAAAAGGACACTTAAATCATCTACAGTGTGAGTGTCCTTTTACGTGTTATCTGTTTTATTCTGTGTTCTATTGTGCCGTCCAAAAGTTATATTGCTCTCGTGAGTACTTCCGCATCATCGATATATATATATATATATATATATATATATATATATATATATATATATATATATATATATATATATATATATATATATATATATATATATATATATATATGTATATATATATATATAACTAATATTTAAATATACTTATTTATTTTAATGCTTACGCGCCCATTAGTACGTGGCCTCATTAAAACTTGAGAAATGCTGATTGAGAACCCAGAAAAACTTCCCGTTCAATTTCTCATTAAAACAATCGGAGTAGTAGTAGTAGTTGTTAGGTGAGGCAGCCGTCAGCTAAGGTCATATGAAAACATTCGGAAGGATATTGACGACGTTAGAGACGGAAGACACCGAAAATTATAAGGATAACTAAACTCAGCCTTCTACGGGGGTCATATTTTGTCCAAATAAGCGTTCAGCCGTCATGCCTTCTTAAATACCGCGTCCTTGAAGGATTCGTGGCATGCCGGCAACCCTTCGTTCTTCCTTTCCCGCCGCCGCAGATGTTGAGGGAGGGAAAGGGGCCGGAGCACCCCGAGTGAGTAGGATGGCACAGCGGCCGGTGAACGCGTCAAGAGCGGCACGGTTGGACGGCGGTGAGCGTCGTTGGTTCGGCGAAGGGGAAGGGGGGGGTCGAAACAGCAGGAAGGGGCGTGTGGCGGGGGGGGTGAGAAGGACGGAGCGTGGGGGTCACCGTTCCTCTCCTGCGTCGGTGCTTCCTATGAGCGCGTTATCCTCGCGTCGGGGGTGGGGATGCACGCTCGAGTGACCGTCAGGGGGTGCGGTCCCGGGGCGGGGGGGTGGATGGACTGTGGCGGAAGAGTGGGGGAGGTGTTGGGGGAGGGGAGGTGGTGGTTCGCAGGTGGCTCGGCGGCCTCTCGGCGACGGAGGAGGCAGTTAGTTGAAGAGGGGCCATCGGCGGGTGAGGACGCGCGGCTTTTCAACGTTTGTTTGACCCCACGGCGCACCAGTGACGGACACTCCAGGTGCCGCGGCGGTGAGCAGAGCCGAGAGTGGATTACTTCAAGGGATTTTGGTGTTCTTTCCGTGGATTCGGGTGAGCCCTCCTCCCTCCCCTGCCCCTTAAAGCGCCCCGTCCCCAGTCAGAGTACATCATTCAAGGACAAGGCTGCAAAATACGCTGTCGGGCTGATGAACTAGAGTGAATGGCCGGGAAGAGCGAAGCGTAAAAATCCGCGCTCGGTTATGTGCCGCACTAATCAAAACCTCTGCGAGTGAAGCTACCTCGGCGCGTGAAGATTCAGAGCGCGCAGCACGACAAATGTTTAAGTTTGGCGAGGATTGAGCGGCTATTATGATTAGGCGTAAAAGTTTTCCTCGTTTCTGAGAGTACAATAAAAACAGTTAAGTTCATCCGATATTGTCAACTTTCGGCAATCAATCTTTTACTTATTTATTATTATTGTATATTTTATTTTGTGCTATGATACGTGCTGCAAAATATTTCCACTCTTGAGTTTAAGACTGGTCCCAAAAGGTCTGTTCAGAAAATGTGCATATTGAAACTCATCGAGAGGTTGTTCTTATTAGTTGTAATCTATGAATAAAATTCTGTTTGGATGGAAGTGATTATCAATGGCATAAGTAATTGGAAGTGAAATATTTCACAGGACATTTCCAATTTTTATGTCAGGAAAATCGTGAAAAAATCAATTCCCTTCAATTTATTTGATATAGAGTCACGACCCTAAAATGAAACAGTTCCACGCAGCAGTGTCGTTTCGAATTACCTTGCAATTTCACAGTAACATTGAATTTTAGATGCATTTAAGATATTTATACGTTTTTTACTGGCCTCTATTCATCAACTAGGCATAACTAATATCAATGAAAAAATTCTTCCTTATTGTAAATACATTACCTTCACCTTCATCTATCAGGAAAGAATTTAACGGTATTTCTCCTTTAAACGCCTCCTTGCCCTCAGAAATCTGATTTGAATGGTGGATAGCGGTGGAGGAGACGGGCCATCGCGATGTGCACCAAACCGCGCTGAAAGCGAGCACGCAGTGAAGGACAAAGTCTCTAGACGGATGACGAGCGAACGGGCGCAGTGGAAGAGACTCCCATTTGTAAGGCTTATCGCTCGGATTTGTCGATCGAAGACTCCTCAAACTACAGCTTTGCCTGCGTTGATATAACTTACAAAAAATGTAATCATAATATAGAAGATCATTCATTTTCCACCATGCGTCAAAGGGTGTGTTACCTTTTAGTATACTTAGGAAATCTGTGACTTGGGGAGAAAACTAAAATTAAAAATAATCCATTGAAGTTTTTTTAATCATTGATCGTTTTTTAATTCTTAAAATTATACCAGTCAGATTTGAAACTTTTTCCCTATAATATCTCATAGTAATCCATGAAAATGAAATATCAGTTCACCATGTCTTAGTACGTACGATTAGTTCAATTTTCCCAAAAGTAGCCTCACTAACGTCTATTTCCCAGATTAGTCCGACGCGTATTATTTAATTTGTGTTTACTTCAGACTGATAAACAAGGGAAAGTGAGAACAAAGAAAAGAAAGAGGTATAAAAAGACGTCTGATTTAGGTCCCCTCATCATGGCTCCCTCATTTCCTGGTGTTCCTTGCTTCAAAATCTCATCTGACTGATTGTATTTGATGACCGAAGTTATTTGCATGGTTCCTCTTCTAAGGTCAATAATAGCACAAAAACTGATCCGGTCTACATGAATTGCATTCAGAACTGGCAGCCAAAAAACTTCGACCGCCGAGAAAAAGAAGAGACTGATAAAGTTAAGTTATAAGCTTCATGCAAGGGAATCGATTCGTGATGATACACAAAAAGCAATTTTTCACCAAATAATTAGTTTAATGGAGACTAACTTCGCTAAGCTTCAACACCATCGAGACATTACTTGGCCGTTTTAATGCTTGGCGCCGTGGCTGCGACAGTGAGGCAACGCTTTCCTTTGGTGAGTGCAGACCGTTAAAACCTGTGGCGGCGCACATTGTTTTCACAACGTACTCGTGGGCAACCGCCGACGGACGAGCCTTCCTCCGGGCGTCCCCGACCCTCGGGCCAAACATGGCTTCCCGGTCGACAAAAAAAGGGAAGAGGGGCCCCCGAACTCCTCGTAGGGAGAGCGCATTGTTTTTTGCTCGATTCGTGAGCTACTTAGTGGAGCGGGGAGAGAGCCTTCAGATCTCAGGCGTCAAGATCACGGAGGTCTCAAAATTCGTGAGATTTTTCGACGAAATTACAGGGTAGGCAGGAGGTTGAGGAAGGCCCCAGGGAGGGCCCATCCCTCCCCCCCTCATCCCGCTTCCCCCGTCCACAACACTCACTGCCCTCCTACCCCCCCCCCCCCGTGGGTTGGCAGTTGCCATCCCAACCTCCCCATGCGATATGCAATTCGATCCACTCGAAATCGCAATGGCATATTCGCGAGATTCCAACGGCGGAGGGAGGGAGTGGGTCGGCCGATCAACGTGAAATCGATATCCCGGAGCGACGAGTATTCTCTAACTCACATTCGAGAAGAAAGTGGAAAGAAGTCCGGAGAAAAAAATCATGAAATTGGAACTACCGTCACCCACTGAGGTCTAGGAGTGAATCAATTTTAATAAGCGCACCGCAGAGAGAAATGGAGAAAGATCTGTGCTCCCCATTCTTCGTCCGCTATCTCCCACATTTCTCCTCAAAGACATGATTCAATATTCCGGGTCATCAGACGATCGTCTTGGTAGATCCTGGATGTAATCTTTTAGATACTCTGAGGGTTACATGTCGCATTGTGTCCACGGCTAAACGAAATCCAATTCGTGGCAGTCGTAGCGAGGGACGGGATCCGAACCTGCAACTTTGCCTCGTGATCAAAGCAGTGGACGATTCAGTGGCATTGCACCATACTCCAAGAAGCCGATTACCTTTCGAGAAAGGAATGATTTTTAAGCTGCTAAACAGGTAACAAAAGCTGATACAGCAAATTGTTTTCACTTCCCCTTCCATTAATTGTCATTGGCCTGCGTCCGTCCCGCAAGTAACAATTACGATACACCGGACAAACGCCACTTCCAAGTCGTCGTTCAGTAACTTCAAGAATACCTTTCCTCTATTTCTCTGGGTTCCATTGTAAAAACTATCATTAGGCCAGAATAAATCAAGCTAAAAACGTTTTTAAAGGTGTACCCCGGACGAGATTCGAAATGGCGTGAGAACAGGCACGAAGATCTAGTGCCGAGGGTCACAAGCATGCAAACCTGAAAATCGCTCAGAAAATCAGCGTAAATTACAAACCTCCAATGAAACAGCTTCGATTTTAATTAATACGTGGGATGCGCACCTTTTTAGAAAGTGAATTGCATTAAATACGGAATGTGAATTCCCGTAGTATATTTCAAGTAACAAAATCATGAGAAGGAACATGATGGTTGTTTTTTGCACATGAAATCAGCCCAGCATTGCCGATTACATATTTTTTCCTCGTGACTTCACTATTAATCTTTTATTGCTACTGCGAAATACTTACTGTATTTGTTGGCACATCACATTTCCGACGCCAAAATTCTAACAATTTCGGGGGTTGATATTCTCGTTAAATGTCACAGAAAAGGTTATAGATTTGTGGAGGGTTAATGATATTAGAGAACAATTAAGAGTAGAGTAAATAACATTTCAGTGAGAAAAGTCATTCCACACAAATAATGCAATAGGAACTAAACCGGAAACAGATGAAAAATTTATATTTTTTTTTAATATTACACTCAAGTTACTGGAGCAAATAACGTCATGTGAGCCTAACCTCCAAAATTCTGACGAGATAAATAAATAGGGACTGACACAGGCCAAGAGAATCTCATTGTATCTCCCGAAGACCTTCAGAGGCGGTTCTAGGATAATTTCAATAAAGGCCATGCAAAATCGAAGTTAAATATTCTTATCTCATATTGAGTGAAATACTCTTGCGTCTTCCTCCCAGTGGAGACTTGAGAGAATTTTACTCAATAGCTACGCTGGGAAAGCACAAGATCTTTCATCACATATCTCATATATTTCGATTTTTCTTTTACGCCTTTAATCAAATATTGTACCAAACTAGCGTTTTCCACCTTTACAATTCAAAAACTAAATAAATAGTTTACGTGCACCACAAAAGGAGCATTATAAGTTTCTAAGGAAAGTTCCGGACACGCGAGTTTACTCCTGATAAGGAGGGAATAATTCAAGCCTAACAGTAAGACGCTAGATTGGTCTAAAAAGGATAAAATAGCATTTTTCAATAGCACATTAAAGTGTTTCCTTCGCATAACCTGAAACGTGCTAATTTTTATAAATTTCATACAACTAAGAAAAACAATCTTTATTCAATGTGTGAAGATTTCAAGAGACTTTAATGTAAATCAGTGGAAACCTTGCTTCAAGTCACGATCATGTGAATTCGGCCCAAATAAACGAATCAGTAGCAAGGAAAGATCCTGAACTTCGCGGGCATTATTCTTAAGCATGGGAATTTTTGTCAAGAAAGTAGCCAAACTATCTTAAAACTAAATGAATATAGTAAGTACAACTGCTAAAACTCTATATATTTGAATCAATTGGTAAACACCACATGAATCTGAGATTTTATATTTCATACATATATTTAAATGTCGCTATGTCTACGTGAGCAATTAGTTCGCTAAAATACTCAAGGATTGAAATTCACCAAGTTATAGTCCTCCTAATGCAGGCGTTTTCAAAATACAGGTGCAGTTCAAGCTTAATGTCATTTCTGTATGAAGAATGTAAGTTTAAATAGCGCAAAAAGCTTCTTTACACCTAATTGGCGGTGGAAAACTAGCAAATAAATATTCAGCCTTTCTGATATTGACGAAAATGAAATTTTATGCCAGTAGAAATACATTACCAGGCTTTATTTTGCAAGGTCGACTAATTGTCATCACCAAATGCATGCGAATGCATATGGTGAATATATGCAGCCTCTTCAATTAGGACATTAATTGAAATTGAAATTATATTAGGGATTCAGTGTACGTGGGTGGTCTGAAAGGTTTCCGACCTAGAAAAGATGCAAGACATATTCTCTGAAATTTCCTGAGAGCCCTTGTACATTTCATAATTATGCAAAACACCCTAAAAACAATTATATTCTTAAGTACAAAAGTTTAAATTATACTGCTTCACTTAATTAAATGCTGACATCCGATTAGGCATTTTTATCACCGGGAACATATCACAGGAGCATCTCTGTTGCCAAGAACATGAATCATTTAGAAATTACTCGGAATCAATTGACTCAGCAATGAGGATTTGTCTCGATAAATAATTATAATTGATTGATTTTTGAACGATGAACAAAACTAAGACGGAACTAATACAGCACAAAGCATTAAGTCATTACCTTTAAAGTTAAGTTTGAAAACATTTTTATTCCATGCTTTAATGTAGAAGATGTTCCCATATGAAAAGAATCTTCTTGGTGCTCACTTTGAACAATATAAGAATACACCTGTCATGCGACATTGAACATAAAATCATTTTTCATCTCTAAACAATAAACGCTTACTTGATTATTATTTCTAAGAACCCAGTGGATGAGTCATTGAAAAAATTAATCGACACTGCTTCGTCACACGTAGACATAAAAATGAGAATTTTATGAGTGAATGGATTCATTCTTTCCAAGTGACCTGCAAACAACAGAATTGCTCCCACCTTGAATATGTTGGGTTGAATTCCTGAGAATAGATTTATTCTTACCCAGAAGCCTTGTGCTGGCAATTTTTTTCCCACTTTAATTATTTTACATCGATTTCAAAGGATTAGTTATTCACGACTGTAATCACTCTCAGGATTCTTTTTCTTCACCCCGAAGGTATGCTTCATTTCGTTTGAAGGTAATCGCCACTCTACTCTTCGCTTCACTTCATTTCATTTATGACATTGTTCTAGTGTGAGCCACAGTAATTTGAGCCGCGATTCTTCAGTTTTTTGCTTAAGTTACTGAGTTAATTTAAGAGAAGCATAGAACTCCGTACAATTATTGATATCGGCCCCACTTCAGGATTTCACTCTGCGTATTGGCGGAGTGGAAGAGATCGCATCATTGCATCGTGTGATTTTTTCATTACCTTTGAATTGTAAAATACTAATGTAATAAAAAAATAAGTCATTCAAAACAATGCTGCCTCGGGAGAGTTCATAAAATATTTTCATCCCAACAACAAATTTCATTGGCACGTCGAACCTTTCACACTGCATTTGTGTGAAAACGATGGAAGTAGTCTTACATTTTGTGATAATTTTTTGAAAAATCTTAAGTTTCAGCACTTCGTGTACTCGATTGTAATAAATTTTTGTTTTGATTTATTTTCTTCGGATAGATGATAAAATGCTATAAACGTGCTGGTATTTCTCGTTATCTACCAATATTTTTTTAACCTGTTATTAAAAAAATATCAATTGCATGGTTTTTTATTGTGTGATAGCTAATTCAAGTTATAATCAACGAGTTAATAAGACCTCTTTCATTTGTAGGCGCATTAGTAAGTTTTCTATTTTATGTAGTTAAGTAGTAAAAAGTAATCACTGCTTTAGAATTATATAATATATTAATTACTTCGATCGCAGATAAAAACTCTTACTCTTCTTAAAATATCTTACGTCAATTTCCCATGAACTCACTTTCGGGAGCAGAGAAAAGTTTCATAAATCGGGACTTGAACCACAGATCTTCAATTTGGTGAGCCAATGCTTTACGAATTAATTTATTAGCTAATAAGGGAACGTTATTCGCACTGATATCCGCGAGTGAATTTTGCAACCGAAATTTCAGCAAGACCCTAGACCCCTTTCACTAACCGCTTTTAAATTGGATCCAATGGGTACTTTTTTCGTGTGCAAGATATCGTTCGAAATTGTCTCAAACAGAATGAGAGGAGTTAGGCTTTATATAAGAAATCCCATTCAAAGTTACTCAATCGAATTAATTCTATTATTGGTGGAAGTGACTAAAATCTTAACCCACTCCGTGATATCATCCACTCCTTGATGCCCTACGGGTGAAATTTGGAATTTACCACACTTCTAAATGTGGATTTATGCGTAAAAATCGTTCGGTTTCCGAAGGTCCGTGGTTCTATTCCTGATTCAGAAACATTTGTTCCCATTGGAATCTTTTTCCTTCCACTTCCTACATCTAACTTGTGTTCCTTTGCCCTTCTGTGTTTTTCCTTCCCTTATCTTGAATCCTTAAGAATGTTTTCGCTGTTGGACGGTTGTTCATTTACGAATGGTTGTGAGAGTGTTTGTATACGTACGTGTATAAACTCCGACACCCACGCGCTCACAGAAATGTACAATTTTATAATATTCCCTGGGATTAAATCATAACTTATGCAAAACACCGGCTATATTGCTTCAAATTTCGCTTCATTCGCATTCCGCAATTTTTCAAATGGTGCTTCAAATTTTTGTGGGTGGCTCACACAGAAAAATGGCGAAAATGAGATGAAGCGAAGCAAAGAGGTGGTACGATTACCCTAAAATTATGCAAGAAATCATCAAGTCGAAGTGAAGTGTGGTGAAAAGAAACCTGCAAGCGATTACTGTCATGAATATCGAAGAATACATTACACAATAAAGAATTTCATTTTCAGGCATTGATGTAATTGGTATATTCTCTCAGGCTATAAGACCTCATTTCGTCCGTCACCACGCAATTATCTTTCGGCTTCCAACCTATCTTGCGTCCACTAACTATACTAAAGGATGCTATTCCCCATGTTAATGGCCAAGTGGCCGTCGTGGGCATTTCCTTTTCTTTTTCTGTTATCATCCCTTAAATGACGTATAACTATGCTTATAGTCATTAGATACAGTGCAGTCCGGCTATTACTTCCTTTCTATCCTCCGGAGCGCGTCAAAAGCGGAAACGGATAGCGGCCGACTCGAAAAGCGATATAATATCCCTTGGATAAATCGATCGAGGGTTTACCGAACTGACGGAGCGTGTCCACAGAAGGGAATCGGCGTCTGGCCAATCAGACGTGGTGCAGGAGGAGTCGATGAGTAACAGTCCGTGCATTAAATCGGGTCAGTACAGTTGAAAGCGGTTTCCCGAGAAACGAGACAAAAGATTGCCTGCAGCTTCTACCTGCGCGACACACTAAGTGATACTTGAAGGCTTTTTCTAGATCAGTGATTTTTATAGTCCACTTTTATAGAATGGAATCTCCTACCACGAAGGGCAATTCTTCGGATTGAGGTTATTGGAATGAAATTGAAAACTAATCCTTTGTCACGTGAATATGAGTTGGGGGAAAGCACAGGAATGGAAATTAAGCATAGGCGAGGTGGCGGTAAATTTTTAATAAACGGATAATTTGTCCATGCTTGAAATTTTTGTAAGAGAAATATTTCAAGTGTGCACAAATTTTCACATGTCAGTTCAGGTTTTAAGATGAGCTATCACTTCTTTTAAATGAGCGATAAGTCATATTGGGAAGGTTGACTGAGATCGCCTTACCTCAGGACGACCAGTAGATTTAGAGGTGGTCAGCGTGGGAACGCAAACGAGAAAACCTCATTTTAATAATACGGCATGATATGTGAATTTCCTGTTAGCTTAAAAAGACCACATAAATATTGGAAGAAACATACTTGTGGAAAATAATATTTATACCATGATTTAGTTTGTACCCATAAATGTATCTTTTGTTTGGAAAAACAAAGACTTATTAAATATAATATTCGAAGAGCACAGGAAGCTATTTATAATGCAACAAAAGAAACTTAAGCACTGTCAAACGACGATGTTCATCCTAATTCGAGAAACTTGCAGCGAAAGATTCACTCCCTCCGACCGGAATGCAGGCTCCAGTCCTTGTCAAAGCACTTGTTTTTCTGTGAGCCCGTTTCTAATTGCGTAGATTTGTCCAGAAAATCACGTTTCTATTTTCGTACTTCTTATTTTCTCTACCATAGCAATTAAGCTCTTTATTTTTCATAATGTGAAAAGCTGACAACTTTTTATTTATTATCCTTACCCATTCCACATAATTCACTGTGATATACAGGTACACCCACGACTCATTCAATTGCCTGTCCCCGATAAACGACTGTTGTTTCGCTTCACTCAGTGACATGACGTGACTAACTCCAGCACTCTAAACAGCCTTGAATGATGCCTTATATTTTAGCGGGATGTTTGACTGAATACGATTCGTTCACTGATGATTTGTAAAGGTCGGCTCGATCATTGTTCCAAGAAGTGGTGTGCTCACTAACACCAAGTTCGACTCACACCAAGGGTTCGACTCACACGATAGGGTTGTCACGATGTAGGTACTTCGGAGTGAATATTACGATATTATTTCCTTATGAATCCTGCCGGTCCCAATCCCTCGAAAATCCCGTGCCTTAAATCTAACTAAAATTTTAATTGCCTATCCGTTCTTCTGCAAGGGTGTGATAACGTGTCTCTTCTGTTCACCGTCCAAAACAAATTATGTCCGGTGAACCCAAGTCTTTTTGGCTTTGAGAAATTCGAGATGCCTGCTATTTCGGTTCATTGTCAGAAGAAGCGTGAAGGTATCACTCAGTGTGTTTCCTTTCGAAAGACCGCATGGCCCAGCTTCCAGTCGGCCCCCTTGGTCACCCAGGTACGTTCAGGAAGCGAAGGTGGCCATTCTCCTCCGTCTCCTTTACGAACTACATGGACTGAGGTTTGCATTTCAGGTGTTTGAAGGAGTTTTGTATTTTAATTCAAACAATGAAGATAATATTTACTACATATACATTCACTGCGGTATCTAGCTAAGAATGAAATACTTCTTTGTGTGTGCGAAATGAGCTGCTGATGACAAAATAAAATAAAGGTTAGATAAATCAATTACAAAGTTATATGATATTTAGAATTTCAGGAATTAATATATTTTTCCCTCAGCGTAGTCGTTTGCAGTTATTCTGGTCCCTGTGCGATTGTAGTTAGTAACAACCTCCTCCTTGTACAGGACTCGATTGCTTTTTCTCCGCGATCACTTCTACTTCTTAAACCATACTCTTCCGCATCTCTCCCTTCGCCTATCACTGCCATTTAATTCATTATTAATTATTCTCTTCCTGGTGGGTTCCCAATTTGTTCTTCTAGTTGGTGGTAAAAACTCTACTTCTTCCTCCGAAAGACTACTTTTCGGATTGTGTACCTAGATGACCACTAATGCCTGCCACTATCTCTATCAATTGAATTTCATCTGCTCTATACGAGCATGAATTCACAACCCTTTTTCCCAGGTTCCTATTCCCTACTATGGCCACTTCATGCCGACTCTTCCCGCCGCCACTAACAATTACTGTCTACTCTAAAACTATTGCCTCAGTCATCCCCGTTGTCTCCTTATCTCACTTCAATCAAACCTAACACATATGAGTACTTCCCGTCTCTCTGTTTTCTAGCTTCTCTGTCTTAATCCTCGTCCCTTCATTCCGTTCCGCACATTTCATAACAATTAAGCTCCTCTTCTGGGAGTTCTTTTCTACTGCTCTCTGGTTGACTTTGCGGGGGTTTCATACGATGGCGACTGTGGAGGACTGAACTGCTTCGCAACCAGGCACGGCACCTGGGCTAGTGGACTGAGTCCCGTTGTTGCCAGGACTTATTAACTCTTTATATCCGTGTATATTTTCATGGGAAAGGTAAATGACCTAATTTTCGGTTGCCTTCGCCAATAGTGATTTTTACGTGGCACCACCACATAAATGGCCGCCCCACTGGAGTCGGAAACCTTTGCAGCCGCCTCACTGAGGGCCAGGCGCTGCGTGAACTGCCTTTCGTCTGGCTCCTGCCTATCTGCCATCGTGAACCCTACCAGGAGAAATTATCGTTGCCCCTGCCATTACAGCTTTGGACGGTCGACGGAACGCGCAGCCCCGTCAAGGTCCTAGTCGTTTAGGAGAGTTCGAAGACATTCTATCAAACTATCCTTCGGGATAAGGCGGCCTAGTCAGGATGTAGGAGATCTGGTCTTTCTCATCCGTATACCATGTAGAGTTAAGAGTTTCGCTTTTCAGATGAGGCTAATAGTTAACCCAACCTAACTCAGGTAATACAAACATTTTGAAAATATTTTGTCATAGTAAACTTTTTTTTGAGTTCCTGTTTAAAAAATGTATTCATCTTAGGGAAGAACGTGAAATACTAGCCAAAATATGATAGAAAAATGCACAAAACAGTATGGGTTAATACTTAAACCACTGCTAACACGCCTCGCCATATCGCTTCCTGTTCATTCCGTTACCCTTAATATCAACCCGGTTATGCTACATTTAAATAGCCAATTGTTATATTTAAATAGACCCAAATCCATGAAGAACAATTGCCTTCTAGCTTTGTGCATAAACTAAGAACTCTCGCTAAAATTATTTTATAATATGTTTTAAAGCATTTTTATAATTTTAAAGAAATTTCTCCACCCCTGAGAGTGGCAAAACTCAGTGTGTCTTCCGGGATGGTGAGAATGAAGAGAAATTAATTTAAGTGGAGCGCCAAGTATGTAGGATACCCACGGGAAATTTCCTTTGTTCTCAAGGCAGGGTACGAGATTTAGCAAGCCAGTCAGCGGAGCGTGGGAATGTATGTTACCTAACGTCCTATTTAATGGCAGAAATTGCGATATCAGCCTACAAATCCATTTTACAATGATTACCAAGCAGCGCAACTTTGCTTACCACGTGAATCATTACAATGGCAATGGCGTGAGCAAACAATGTGTTTATTTACATCAAAGTTTCCTTCCAGACAGTATGTCGATCACCAATCTATTCCGAACACCCGTGTCATAAGACTTTATGGGTTGCACAACGAAGTTTCCCTCTTAAACAACTTAAACGAGAGAAATGAAAATGAGTTGTAATACTGAAATCATTCAGTCGCTTATGGTTTAATCGTTTGCTCATTTGAATAATCCTTTTAACTAAGCTAATATTGACCATTATAATAGAGGATACCACATGACTCTCAATTACCCCTGCCTCCTTACATAGGCTTTATTTTCTATGCGTCAATTTGCCATCCTATCCGAAGTAAAGATTTGAATGAAAAATTAAATAAATACTAGAGTACTCCATCTATCGTCTCACGCTTAATACAAGTCCACATAGTTTCATTCCATTCATTTATCAACTTTCGAGAGGGACTGAAACGGCTCGTGGTGTTTGGATTTTTCCATCCCATGAGCAAGCTGAGGAAAATTAAAACACATCCTCACTACCTAACTGGTTTGCTAATGTAGCACTATCCTTTTTTAAATTTCTGAGTGTGTCCATCCACATTCCAGGAATTTAACAATATCTATTATCTGTCCGTCACCCCACATCTGCCTGACCTTCTCTTCGGCCGCGTATTGTTTTCCTCCTCAAAACCAAATTCTCGCAGCGAAAACCCAAAACCCGCTAAATTAGAAGTTAATTGACCTCAGTTTAATCTGCTCCAGAGCGCCGTCTGTTTCAGTCGCACCCAAAATTTACTTGTCAACATCCCTGCTAAGAAATTACGCATATTGCCGGGAAAAAACACATTCCACACATTTTGACATTCATTCCGATTTTTATGGATGTTAAAGAGTGAAAATCAATCTTTCGCGTAATATATGAAATGCGATAATTCAAGTGGAATTAATTTCCAACAAGTGATGGCTCCCCCTGCTATGATAAATATCATTTTGAATTCATAGAAAGTAAGGTTAAACATAACGCATTAAACTTCTCACTGTTTTTAATCACTAGGTAACTTCACTGTCGAGAAAAGCACTATTATCAAATAATGCCAAAGCTTGCACTGGTGGGCTTAGAACTATGACATGAAAATTCACCATTTCAATTATCATTGCAGAGCGCATTGACAGCGATGACTACATTTGGAACTGCATGTATATACCACGGAATAAACCTACAATATTCTCTCACGAGTTTTTTTCTAGCCCACGTGTAAATGTGAGGCTCTCCGTCGAATGTACGTGAACAAGGGTTAAATTCATTCAATGTGAGTGACCGTACTGTTGAGGAAGCCAGATACAGGGATGTAGAGCCAGGTTATCTATTCGCACTAGATAAAAGATGATGAGGGTCCGGAGCAAAAATATCAATAATGGCATGTAAGTCAATGATGTCACCGAAGGTGACCACAAGATACCCATGCGCTACACCTGGGGTTCATACTGTGATTCATATCTTGGGCGTACTCTACAGCGGCGGATGTTCCTATCCGGGTCAGGGACACCGACGGAAGGCTCTGGGTGCCAGAAGAAGCGAGGCAAACGGACAATGGGCGGGTCGTCCGCCCCCCCCCCCCTTCGCCCCAGTGTGAGAAAGCTATGCCGCGCTCGCTAGTCACTGCGTCTCCCTCGTTAGGAACAGGGGCGTGCGAAGGTGGGAGGGGGCAAGGAACGAGTCGAACAAAGAGGAGCCCTGGGATTTCTCAAAAGAAGAGCAGGTTTCGAAGCGACCCCCCTCCCACCCCCGAGCACGAATTTCCACCCCCTGTTTTCTCGCGGGCGCTTCCAGTGAGGCTTCACGCCGTCGCCAACTCGTGCACTCGCGATTCGCGAACGCGACCAGGGCAAAAGGAGCTAAGGTCAATTTTGGCTTTTATACCAATGGGTACGCTGTACGAAAAATTTCACTCAGATGATGATCGAAAGGTTTCAGCTATTTCATTGACACTCCATAACGTGAGCAATGCTGTTATAAATTTACATGATAAACGTGGGAGGAAGCGCTTTTATGGATTATTTCGTAACATATTTGAGGGAGGAATTTAGCCGAAAATATTCGTCGTATCAGTGTTAGTTCGGATCCTAAAAAGGTAATAACAGCCGTGAGGACTACAAAATATTTAATTTGATTTCACACCCAGCGAAGGTAGTACTTACGAACATGGACAGAGGCATGAAATACCTTTGTTCATGATCGTAAGGAGGGAAAGTGATTACTTAGAGTAAAATCTATCTGGTTTCAGGAACGGGAGAGGTACACGCGATGCCAGGGCAGTAATGAGGTCACTAATAGAAAAGAACATATAGCGTACAATCTGAATGTATTTGTTTGTTTCGCTTATTTTGAAATGTCGTTCGAAAGAGTAAATTGGATAGAGTTATCGAATGCATTGCTGAGGAAAGGAGTAGAATGGAGGGATAGGAAATTAATCCTTAACCTTAACATGTCTCAGACCACTCAGGTGAGAGTGGGGAAAGGAGAGTCCGGAATGGGCAGTGTTACGGATGAAGAGGAGTAAGACTAGGATGTCCATTATCACCCATTGTTTTCAAATAGATATGCGGAGGTAATGGGAAGATAGGCATGGGAAGGGTTGGAGGAAGGAGTTAGTCTTTGGAGAAGCCATAAAAATCAGTTCGGTTTTCGGATGATTTTAAAAAAATCTATTTAATATAACTTAAAAACTTCTGTAGCGGGTAAAATTAACAATTGTTCAAACAAAGTTTTCCCGCTAACGTGCATATGTGTGCACCACCATGCACGTTTTTTCAGGGATTTTCTGTGAATTTTTCCCCTTTTTCTCGTCCCTTAAACATCCTCCCTCTCCATTTTTCCTTTTTCTTCCCATCTGGTTCTTACACTCACTGCCATGCGCCTTTTTGGTGGATCGTAGGGGTATTCTTGTAGATTAATATGATCAAGTTTTAGGTGCTCATTTAATCAGGGGGCTACAATCATTGTTGCGTGCATTAGAAAACCAGTGCCAATAAGTAAGGGATGATAATGATCAGTTTCCGAGGTTATCGCGAAAAAGGAAGAAATAGTTAAATATTAAAACCACAGTTCAAACATTAGAGTATGTGGAACAGTTTACCTATTTCAAAAGTGTTTTGGAGGAAAACGATCAAATTAGTAGGGATATAAGGAGAAGAATTGCGTTTGGCAAAGATGCTCTCACATGGAACATGGAGTATCTGACAGGGAAGTTAAGCCAGAAAGGAAGACGAGAAAATATATTTGACAACCTTGATAACACAGGCCTACAAAAAAAAATTTTTTTTTTGGTGCCGGAAATCTTTGTGATGATTTTAACTATATTTGTAGAGCTGAATCCAAATATGAAATCCGTTTTTATTTAACAGCTCTACTTTTTTAGTTATGGCACATCTTACGATAAGTTGTTTTTATATTTGATATATTCCGGAAAAAAATTTTCAAAGTTAAATAAATCTATAAGTATACTAATTTATAACCACTCTGCGGTGTTCCTTTTATTTTCAATAAACTGTCAATAAGTTTTATGTATATTTCGATATTGTAGGCAAATGAGATAATTATTAATATAATATTCCCCATATCATCATGTAGAAGATTTTTTACGTAAGTAACAACATATCTATATCTTGAAAACTATAGCTGATAGGACAAAAACTAGTGTCATAATTGGATTCAGCACCCCAATTGTTCTTTAAATCAGCATTAAAAGCTCCGGCACCAAAACCACTGTTGGCTTGTGTAATGAGTATGGTGTAATACGGCTCGGAGACTTGGTCATTGAATGAAGATGACAGGGATTACATTTGGAGGCTTTTGAGATGTGGTTTTGGTAAAGGATGTCAAAAGTAAATAGACTGTAAGGTAAAGAAACGGTGAAAACGAAATAGGCATGGCGGGAAAGGAGACAAGTAGATGTACACGCATTCAAAATACGTGTACATCTACTTGTCCCGCCGTGTGGAGAAATCCACCTGGCGGGAAAAAGTAGATCTACACGTATTTTGAAAAGCGATGAATTTTGGAAGATCTTAATAGAGGAAGGAGGGGGGAAAGGTTAGACATGTCGGGCTGGATGAAATGAGGTAGAATGTATAACGAAATTGAAGAACAGTTTAAAGTAGTCTAGGATATTAGATTTTTCTTGTGATACGAATGTAAGAAATGCAGCAATTCGAGGTCGGTGTCCATTGGAAACCAACCTTAATCAATACACTACTAAATAATAATTATTTTTTATGTAACCGAGATAAATGATCAATTTTGCATGCACATTGGAATCCATTCAAAAATACAATTGAATTTACAGGTACTTACTACTAAAATTATTTTCCTAGAGTGCGTTTCATTTGGCGACGCTAATAAAGTGATCACTATTGTTATCATTAGTCACCTCCTCGATTTCAGAATTGAGATGGGTTTTACGTCCTTCATCTCAAAGGCACTGATCACAAGGCTAGTACGAATGTGTTATGGCCTTAAGTATACACATAAAATTTTATTTGTTAAATTTTTAATTTTTTCAATTTTTTTTACCATAAGTGCCTGCGTTCATCTCAGAGTTACATGTACATGCCCTCATCCTGCTTATCATAAGATGGTCTCATAGATAAAAACGAACAATAAGGCAGTTTTAAAGTACAAATATAACAGCTTTCAGTTTTTTCCTTTTTAGCTTATACCAGCAACACTCAGCTAATTGATATCATTCACCAATTAGTGAGTCGTTACCCTGTGGACGTGCGGCGGCCTTGAATTTGCCGTTTTAGAGCCACCTTCTGCCCCAGGCGGCAGGTGGCGAGTCGTGTCACAGAACGTCATCCATGAACCTTACACATCCGGGCGGCGATACCATGGAGGGCAAGTGAAAGCAAAAATGGTGCTATCAAGCGTTACTTAACGAGGCATGGGCTTGTGTTGAAAAAACAAGGGAAAACTGAGGGACCACGGAGGCGTCTCTTTCGGCTTCATATTTTTTGTCGCAAAAATTCTAATACATTCTCCTTCACTGTCAAAAAAATTTATTTTTAGAATTGCTATAGCTAACCATTGTCAGCTCCTCCAATGACAGGACTATTTTTGACCTTGCAAAAACCACGGATGACTTTTGCTGATAATACGTATTTTATCTTATCTGCTAAGTTATACCTCTAGTATTCAGGGTATTGAAAAAGTTCTTCCATATAGATTGCTGAAGATCGCTAACTATTGTTTTTAAAGGTAAAAACTACGAGGTGAATTGATTTTTGTGGGGAACATTTCCGGACAATTGTCTTCAACACATCTAAGCAATACCGTACAACTGGCTACTAGGGTTTGTCGCGGGGAGTGTATGGGCGCCAGCCATACTTGCAGGAATGGTACAGCATGCATGCATGCATTTCAATATATGTTGGCCAATTTCTAAAAAACACTCATACACATAAAGGCCTTATAACTAAAAATTGAGAGAAACTTAATGATGTTACATGCCTGGTGTTATATCACCCACACCATGCTACACATCTTAGGGATGACCTTGAAAGGTACTATTAATATAGTAATATTAGTAATATAGGCAGAAGATTAATTAAAAGCCTATATACATCCTCCAATAATTGATATTTGACTGATTCACTGTTCTTAATGTTAATATATTCCGACTCTTGTATTCGCTTTCGTTCTGACTACTTGTATCGTGAGAGGGAAGAACGGATACTTGAACCTGTCGGTGGCCGTGTCTATCTCTCTTCTTTGGTCTTGGCAGGCTATCAATGTCAGTTGGGACCATAATGATGGTCTCTGTGCTGTAAGGAAACTCAGCTACTCGGTACCTTTATAAAGGTGTCTTACCTGCTCTCTTACTGAAACAAGAGGGTTCCAACTTAACTACTCCAAAATACCCGTTTCGCTTCCTCTTTTCCCTAGCAGTTTTAAAATACCAGGGAATTTTCTCTGAACCTTTTCCAATTTCTCATTTAGCCGTATTCTCATAAATCAAAGTACTCTCCCATTATTCCAAATTTGTCCTAACTGAGGCGTAGTAAAGCATTTTTATTTTACTTTTTCCTTACGTATCCTTACAAACTCTACACGTACTCTAGATTTTTCTACACGTTTGCCAAGTGATTATCCTTAAACTTTCTGCATGCAACGTCTTGAAATTTGGTGAAAACGTCTGCAGCTACCATATCAAAATGAATTATCGTTGTGGCAACATGTCCACCAACTTCAAGAAGCAAATGTTGTAAAAATAAAGGGCCATTGGAAGCTTAAAAGAGGAAACTGGAAATATATTCAACCGTGTTGAAAGTCTTAACTCCTCCACAGGTTCGTGGAACAAGAATATATGACTCCGGGGATCTCTGTTAGGTCAAGCAGGTTACGTACCGTAAATTCTTGACGGAAGGCGGATACTCGCGAAGCGGAACCAATGTTTCCTCTCAACTGAGAGTTGTTCCTCTCTGCAGTGCAGGGCGCACGAGTGCCTACAGCCGTAAAACGCTCGAGCTCTGCAGTTAGAATATAGGAAAAGCTCTCAATGGTAACAGTTTTGCTAAATTTAGGTTTTTACTAAATTTGTATGTTCAAGTGTATGTTGGTTGATGATATTTGTATTTGCATGCGTGTGAGTTGAGAAGGTTTTCGCATGAATACGAGTATATACGACTCTGTGCGTGTAGGTTTTCACAAATATGTTAGTTTTTCTTCTCGTTTTATTCTATTTTATGTGTGTGATCTAACACCCTCATCCACACGCCGCTGCGGCGGTTTGGAGGATATTATGCATGTGAGGATTAGTATATAGTATAGTTTTCTAGCTCATTTATATCGCGATGTAGACGTTATTGTGATTAAACAACTTCATACACCGTTCTATGAGAAAATCTTTTAGTTCACCCTAACTAGTTTCCTTAATCTTTCTATAGCATCAGTAGATTTGCTTATCAGACAAGAGACATTGAAAAATGACAAAAGCTCGCTGCAATCGGGTTATGTGTCATAAATTATAGCTTGTAGTACGGGATACTAAATTACTTAAATCTAAAACCATTTAATTCCACTCCATGATGTACGATTCAGTATATGCCATAATTATATACTGTTTAAAATGGCAATTATATGTTTTACAGCAGTCGTAGAACTTGCCACTTCTGTGTGTCCAAGAGAAACAGTTAATCTTCTTTGAGAAAAGTCCATTATTTATTTGAATGTGGAATTTTTCCCATGAAGAGTAAATGAAATATGTCTGTACTTGTGATGAAAATGCAAGTGGCATATGCCGTATTTATACTTATGTCTACTTTTCGGTCTTGACCATTAGTGTTTGGCCTCTTTTACGCCATGGATATCTGCCACTGCCGTGAAAGAATAGATCTTTTTCAAATGAAATATTCTACCTCTCATGTGTACTCACATTCCACACCTTTAATTTATACGAAAACGGTAAATATTTATAGCTTGATTGGATGCATAATAATTCCCTTTTGAAGAAGGAAAAAAATGTTACTCAGAGAATAAAGTTACCACCTGAATAAACTCCAACCACCGGTTTCAAGAATTTGGGAGTACTAAATTCCTGTTTTTTTCTGTCTCATTAGCAATTAAGTGAATCACGGTCGATAATTGGTTGAACGGTTAGATTCCTGGTAAGCAATAGGTAGTAGACCAAAATTTGAATCAGATTTATTTATATTTGCAGGAAAGCGAAATTCGTTTCGCTGCAATAATGCTCGTTTTATGAAGGCCCAAGATAGGCTATCTAGATAAAAAAGTAGATGGATAATAAACAGCGTGTTCCATTTTTGGATATATACATAGGGATATAATGCGTATTAAAAAGTATGCAAACTAAATAGTAAGATGGGCATGTTGAACGGAATGAAGGGACGAAAGAAGTACGCGAAATTAAAAAGGGACTTTGTTGGGTCGGATATCAGGTTTTGCTTTTGGGTGAGACATGTAAGTGTAATGTTTTACCGTTGTATGTTCCGTGTCTATCCAAAACTTACCTTAGTCTAGAAGTAAAATACTAATTTTAGTAATATTATTTTGGTCGAATTAATACGTGAATTATGGCATTTTTTCGAATATATTTTCTCCATGAAAAACCAGAGCTACTGCGAGTACAGAGCTTCATACCATATTCTTTACATCTGGCGCAAAACGTTTATCTATAACCTCTATACAACTAACAGCATTTTCATTGTACATTTAAAGCTATAGAGTAGAGGTATAAAATACGGTTAATTTGAAGTTCGAAGAGCTTGAAGTTTCCCATTAGCCTCAACCGATGCTTGACCTCATACCTGTAGCAGGCCCCAGCGGAAAGAAGGAATGGTACAGTTTAGAACTCCGTTAAATTCAAGGTTTAATGAGTATATATCAGCTCACGACCCTATTTAGGAGGTTTCCTCTCAGTCTTCACTTCCGACTTGGGACTGAAAACCGTTTGCTGCGATCCAAATGCAAATGCACCGATTGTAAGAAATTCTCGTGGAGTCTCGTGGCGCTATCGACGTACGTGACCCATAATCAGCAACCCGCGAAATATTTCCTCCCTTCATCCACATCTACTCAATACCCTGCTAGCCGCTGCAAAGGCTTGTGGTGGGGTGGTTGTGGTAGGATATATACGCACATTTATCAATTCATTCATGTATTTGAATGAATTTGCTCATTTATAAAAACACTTGAACACATGAACACAAATATGCCTAGATACATTAAGCAATAATGGATGTGTTTGACGAAATCATGAAAATTTAGGCTTCAATTCAATATATCCGGGCAATTTAAGGTATATATACTATAAAAGAAATATAGGTTCAATTTTATTATGGCTGCCTATCGCGAGAAGGAAGTATGACTACATGAACGTTCAGGTGACAGTGTTTATCTCTCTGATTTTATCTCAAGGACCGAATCTACCAATGAAATTTGAAAGTATTATAATTCCCTCAGAAAACTCAGGTGCTCTTCACCTTCCTGAAAGTTTCAAGTCTCTTCGTCTGCCCTCTTCGTGAGTCGAAGGACTCCCAACCTTATTCCTCCAACATACCCATCACGCTTACTCCCTTATCGAAGCACATTTTAATACTTTTAGGTAACTAAAAAACAAAAATGGCATTTTAGATTGCCCTCATCCTCACAGAGAGCTCTTGCTTTTCCCAATAATAATGGGTGAGGAATTTATTGCTCAAGCAAGTTCGGAATAAAAATATTTTCTCTAAAGAGAGTAATGAATTCTAAGCTTTTGGATGTTTCGAACTTAGAGTTAAAGTTAAGAAGCTGCTTTATTTTCATTTTCCTGATTTGCTACCCACCAGATAAAATTCTCCTCTCTGTATGGTTACTATGTGTTTAATGTAAATGGCACTTTCTAAGCAGGAAGATTACATAATCGAAGCATAGCACCTCTGAAAACAAAAACTGTTAAGGGTCAATCCTGACGCCGAAGGAAAAAATCGGTCTACAAGGCCGTGATCAATATAATTTAAAGTAAATCTTTTCCAAAAATCCTTACTACCATGAATGATTATCTGTAGCGGGAAACCTAGATGTCAATGACTAAAAAAATAAAATATTTCCTTAAAACTCAAAGAATCAAATCTTATGTACATGGAATTAAGTAACTTTTCAACATTCGGCACGCAAGTGTACTTCCAGACTACGGATTTCTGGATACGTGTGGATTTTTATCATCGCACATAACAATTTAATTCAATCACAATGAAACTAATGGAGATGCCGTGACGGTGGCTTTTAACGAAGTCATCTGCTGCGCATTACAATGAAACAGTATCAAAGTGTGAAAATCATTCGCCTAGACTGGGATTCAAACTCTGATCCCCCGATGTTCGGTCGAGTGCTTCAGTCGGTTAAGCTAACAAGTAGCCCTAAGCCACCGGGAGCCTCGTTAGTTTAATTGGCTAAAGCACTTGGCCAGCCGTCGAGGGATCTCGGTTCGAATCTCGGTGTAGGTGAATGATTTTGTACTTTGAATTTGTGGTATTGTTAATTCATTTACACCAAATCGCAATTCCACATACACTTAGATTTTCAACTTCTTTCTTCGAGATTCGAGAGCCTCCAAGTTTAAGAGTTCCTATTATTTTCTGACAAGCTACTGACACCAGGAAATTTAAATTTCTTAAACTTCTTTTTCTTTGCAATGTGAAATCTAGTGGTACCGAGAGCGGTTCCTGGTGCCCACTGGGAAACCTGGATGGCCAGCTGCGCACGTTGCATTCGCCCTACTTAAAGACTTTCGAACCCATGAGCGCACATTTGTTGCAGCCATAACGCCTTCATCGTATGTCAATCGCCTCAATCGACGATGACTTTTATGGTTGTTAAAGTTCTCATTCCACAAATTACCCTGCAAACCACCGATAGGGGTTGTGGGAGGGGGTGATTGGACACTCGTCATGCATCAAATTAAGTTTTATTAATTATGAATCATTAAAAAGTATGTTAAATAATTCAAATAATATTATTTTATTATTATTTATTGTGTAATGACTCTTGTTCGAAAAATTCACCAAAACCTTGGTCATCCATCTTACGCTCTTTGCCAATTGTTTTCGCCATTTTTCTTCGGAACCAGATAGCCCCTAATCTGGTCTTGCACTCCGGTTTCAAAGACGGAAAATTCGGATTCAGAAACGTAGTACTAAATTGTAGCAGGTACTCAAAGCCACTTCACTCTTTAAAAGGTGTGTGTTAAACTTTCTTTCGATGCTTCTTTAACGCATCTATCGTAGTTTCTCTCCTTATGGAAATAATTCTTTACCAAATTCAATTCTTGTTATTGTTTTATTACTAACACGCCTAAATTCCTCCTTAACATGTGAACTCTTCCTCCCTATCTAGCTTTTTTCTTTCTCCTTTAATATTTAAAGCACCTACTTCCTACTTACCACTAGTTCACTACTAGCCTGCAACCTTTATGCATGTACTACTCGTAGTTTCATCCCTTTCGTTTTCACGTAATAATCTTCATTCCATGCTCCATACATTGGTCCTACAATGCACTCAACAATCACTGCAATCCCTTGGCTGCCTGATGGAAAAAATTGATTATAAATTAATTATTTGATTAGTTCCCTGACATTATATCATGTCTCTCCCATGCTAATTATAGCCTCTCCTCATTATACGATTATACAGCAGTAAGCTCATCTGCACTAGCGGGAAACCCTGCCTCACTCCCCTGTTCATCGCGATTCTCTCCCTGCTACACAAACTGAGATTAATAATGACCTAATGATGACAATTTTCCACGAGATATTGATTTATCACATGCACAATAAATCAATATATAGTGGAGAACTGTTATCATTTGGTGATTATTATATTCGAATTCCAAAATACCACGCCCGAAACTACGCAATTTGAAACAGAGAGCGTATCGTCAAGACACCCTTAGGTGAAAAGAGAAGTCTAAAAATGATACCGAGGTTGAGAATTTGTAATGACCCTCACTTCACTCATTTACTCATACTGACATAAAGAGAACCTTCAAAAATATCACTAGTTGTAATAGTGGCGAAATTCATTCCTGTTCTTATGAATGCATAAGAGAAAAATACAATTACTTCAATTACTATGGAGTCGACTTTTTAAAATTCAGATTTTATTATAAGAAAGTATGCTTTGATAAAGGAAACAAGTGTGCCAGTGTGTCATGACGCTTACGATTGGCCGAAAATGATTTATTCCATGATAACTTTAAACATAAACAGAGACTTCACCGCAAAAAATCTCATTTGAGCCTTCGTGAGGGTCACGCATAAATAAACATCGTAACCGACGATAATAACGCTGATTCTCGAGCGCGATCTGGTCAAGTCTTTGAGTTGTGTTCAGAATCTTAAATTGGCAAGTGATCCTATTATGAGTGAAATTAATACATTTTTAAAAAGGGACAACGGAAAAGATTAGCGGCACGCGACACCGTAACTGCTTCAGGGGCTGAAGTGTGATCCCATAGGCCCTCTTTGTTTCCACGTCGTGATGAATGGCAGTCATTTTCCCAAAAAGCTCACAGCATTTATTCCGCGTTCCAATGGAAGACCCTCAATGAACTGACCCAGAAACTTGGTGAGAGCAAATAATTGCCGGAAATGTTTTGGGCTGAAGAGAGAGAAGGCTCTCTGAGCACACGAGCCATTTTTACGCCACGCATGAATGCCGAGCGCAAAAATTTATATTGCCTTCCCCTCCAGATTATCTCCTGAGCCAATGCCCTAAGTCATCAAACCTTGCAAAATAAAAGTAAACTTTGCGTAATTTGCAAGGCACAGTGAATTAATCCCATAGTGAGCAGTAAAACATGACATTAATGAATATTTTATAATCACCTCCTGCAGATTCTGGAAAAAACTTCCGTTTTTTCTTTATTTGAATACTCAAATTCAGCATTAATTATCAAACAAAAAACTATTTCAACGCACGATTCAGTCAACTCTAAAATACTCGTACGTCTTCACTCTTCTGGTGTAAAGTTATTAATATTTAATTTTTGCCATAGGTCTAGAAAATCTTCATGCATAAAGGTACATCACAATTTGTTTTGGCATGAAGAAAACGTAGTTTAATAGTCAACTAATAACAAATTAAAAAGAAATATTTAATAACTTGGAATTACTCCAGTTTACTATGAGGCTCATATTATTATAGGAAAATTTTTGCACATATTTGACATGCCCAATCTTTTTAAACATTTTAATCAATGCTTTTTTTTACTAGTTATTACTTTTTAGACGGCAATACGGAAAAAAATAATTTTTTTTAAAATGAAAAATTGAATAGCCGAAACACATTATCGAGCGCTCATAACACACGTACATGTATATTTGGAATACATATCCTGAAGAAGAATTGTGCGTAATATATATACGGTATACATATAGTATTTACAATTCGTACTTTTTCAGGAAAAATTGTTGATTTATATAATGTTCTTTCAAAAAAAGTATTGGTTTCTCATGTTTTTGCCTTTCTGGTGGTGGAACCCATTCTTGTGAGATAGTAGACATAGAATAGTTATTTTATATCGGAGAGTGGCGCTATGGAACTTGTAAATTGAAATAATGGG
This sequence comes from Hetaerina titia, assembly GCA_037158775.1. Lineage (NCBI taxonomy): Eukaryota > Metazoa > Arthropoda > Insecta > Odonata > Calopterygidae > Hetaerina > Hetaerina titia. The sequence continues at coordinate 42,549,104 of CM073779.1, read as the reverse complement.
ATTTTTTAATTAAGTCGTGGATATCTTTCTGGAAAATATATCATTTGAGGACAACCAGGGGGAAGGTAGTAGATTCGGCCACATGAGTTCGATGTTGTTATGATTGCATAGCTTTAGAGGGAAGAACAAGTACGTCATGCTGTCCGTGACTATCTATATCTGGTGTAAAATGACCTAAGCTGTCGGCGCACCCTAATCTACAACGATACTACTACTGCTCTTCAGGGCTGTACATTTTCTGATACTTGATTTTAACTCCCATTCCTTACACTACATCGATAATTGCTCTAAGTCGTTATACACGCAGTAGTGTAGCACTCACTCTACTGGTTCACTTAATTCTCTGTGCCTTAAATCACTGTGTCATCTACAAATAACCTAAAATAACTGCTAAGTGGGTAGGTCGTTGAGATATAAAAATAAGATCGAGGTCATGTAGCACTTCTCTACGACACTCTTGAAGTTGCATCCGCCTCTAAAGAACTCAACTCATTACTATTTGTTTACAGTTAGATAAGAATTCTCTAATCCAGTTAGTTAATTTCTCGTTAATACCTACTGTCGTCGTGTCATGAAGGGGAAGGAAGGAACACGGAATTGGCCGATTAGTAATTTATTGGGTGTATGCACTTACTCTGCCGACGGAGATCGGTACGGGAAGGGAAGGGAAGCCCAGAGCCAGGAGTAGGAGATCGTGGTGTCGCGATTCGCGACACAGGCCGTAGATCCGCGTCCGCAGTCTCCTCTCAGCCAGCCAACCTCGTCTGCTGCCCCTGACCATCTGCCCAGGTCCGGGCGCTAGCCCCTTTTTTTCCGGTTCCTCCCGACGTCACAAGGTTTCTCAGAACTGCCCGGGAGCTCTTGACGTCCTGGCCTTGGGCAGGAGGAGTACGATGACCTGCAGCCCTTCCCCACAGGTGCATTGTTTTGCGGGGGTGGGATCCTGGGAACTCCCCGGCGGCTCAAGGGACGCCCCTTTGGGTTCACCCAAAGGGATTCCCTGGCAATGGGGAAAACCCTGCCTGGTCAACGGTACGCCAGTGGCGCTTTGGCCGTCCGTGGGAGCGAATAGCCACCCACCCACAACATCACCCCGGCAGCAGTTAGGTATGGGGGGGGGGAGGGTAGGAGGGAGGATACCGACTCCGTACTGTCAAGCATACAATGTCAAGCATACAAAACAAGAGCATAAGTATATGTACTTTTAGAAAAAACAAAGATTAATACCCCATAGGACACAATATTTACATTTTGCATTACGGCCACCGAAGGTTGAAATTATTCGGTAATTTTCGAGAAACCCTCGAATGCATCTTTTGCCATTAAAAAGAGTAAAATGAAAAAAAAGGAATAGAAATGGTGAACACTTGTAAAATATAAAATAATGATTAAAAACATATTTTTCATATAGCTAAGCTATACTCTTTCATATTGTCTTGGTACAGTTTATCATTTTCTACCAATCTCCTTTCCGTAACATATTTCTACTTTCCCAATCTTCCACCACACTTTTCTCACGGCACAGGGTTCCGTCGCTTTATTTAATTTGAAATTCTTTCCAAATGCAACACGCTGCACCACAATTCAACCACCAATCTTCATCCGAAGACATTGTTTTCCGAATGAGGCTGATTTCCTTTTCGTCCCGGAGCAGTCCCAGTCGTAACCGTTCCTTTTTGGTGTCAGGTGTGGGGTAGGAAGGAACACGGAATTGGCCGATTAGTAATTTATTGGGTGTATGCACTTACTCTGCCGACGGAGATCGGTACGGGAAGGGAAGGGAAGCCCAGAGCCAGGAGTAGGAGATCGTGGTGTCGCGATTCGCGACACAGGCCGTAGATCCGCGTCCGCAGTCTCCTCTCAGCCAGCCAACCTCGTCTGCTGCCCCTGACCATCTGCCCAGGTCCGGGCGCTAGCCCCTTTTTTTCCGGTTCCTCCCGACGTCACAAGGTTTCTCAGAACTGCCCGGGAGCTCTTGACGTCCTGGCCTTGGGCAGGAGGAGTACGATGACCTGCAGCCCTTCCCCACAGGTGCATTGTTTTGCGGGGGTGGGATCCTGGGAACTCCCCGGCGGCTCAAGGGACGCCCCTTTGGGTTCACCCAAAGGGATTCCCTGGCAATGGGGAAAACCCTGCCTGGTCAACGGTACGCCAGTGGCGCTTTGGCCGTCCGTGGGAGCGAATAGCCACCCACCCACAACACTACCTTAATTCTTAATCTGCGTTTCACTTTCTTGAGAGATTATCAGAATTACCATATCAAAATTAGTCATTCTTTGCTTCCCTTATGTAATGTAAACTGCCTTTCTAAATGTTTTAAACATAGTTAAAGCATTAGGGTCTCCACATCCCTATAATTTCTTCTTAATATTACCTTTTATTTTCAGAGTAATTCAGCGAGTTGGGTTGGTTACTCAAACAGTACGACTAGGGGTATTGCAGTTAAAGTTTTCCATCATATAGAAATTGAAGAAGTCAATTTTGTCATGTAGTGAATGCACGTTGGCGATAACATAGCAACATTTTTTCTATTAAGCTCAGATAAGAACTTTTCAGCGTCAGATGACATGAATTCCCTAAGGTTAATACGCTGTGTTTTACAAGGTGCTTCGAATTCATATGCAAGGAAAATACGAGTATGTTCATGACAAGGCATATATGGTTAATCACTATGGCCAGTCGATATCACTTTTTTGGGTTCATCAATACAGAAATATCCGGAATTGTATAGTCGCGTATGTGCAAGGCTTACAGGTTTTATGGTGAGAGTAATTCCATGAATAAATTCTAGCAATGTCTCTTTTCTGCATAAAATTTAAAATGCCGATAAATGTATCTCCCAGTTTACCACATGGACATTAATCGATACTAAATGACCAAAGAGGAGTTTAAAATCACACAAAACTTGACTTGGAAGGTAGGCTTGTAAGAAAAAATATTCATCTTGTCACATAAATATTCTGGCTCATCGATGTAAACGCTGAACTTCAATTATGCATTACAATATCTCATCCACATAAACACAAAGGTGCATATACAGCACATCATATGCCATGAAAAATCAAGTTGTTCAATATTTTATTAAGAATACCTGACACAATCCACACTAAGTTGCCAGCAAATGTTGGGGAAGTGTAAAAAATCAAGAAGTGGGAGAATTATTTTTAAATATTACATTAAGGTTCTCGTACCTTATCAGACCTCATCAGCGACAATACCTCGGTCTGCCTTCATGAAAGCAGTAAGATACCCTCCCCTATCAGCATGAAATCTAATAACGGAAACCTTCATGCCAATGGCTTTTGTTTATCAATAACTTCTTCCCCGTTGCAAGGGCACCATCATTGATTGGTGAGCGCCGCTATCAAATATAACGGCGAAAAGGTTATTATACAGCGGAAAAACGAAAATCAAGGACAAAATAACCTTCACATGTGTGACGGCTACCCTAATTTTTCACCCTTTGTTGGCTGGATGGTGCCCTACCACCTGCAACCACACGCCCTTGCGGCGGCTCGCGGGGTGTTTTGTAGATCCGTCCCGCCCACCATTCTGCAAAGATTATACACTGTATAGAAAAAAAAATATTTTTCCAGTATGTTTACTAAATTATCGCAAAAGCAATATTTAAAAAAATACTGGGTGACTTATTTTCACACCATGAACTTCTATCCTCGATTCATCAACGACAACGACAGGAGTGTAAAATCTAGACTTCAACAAAGAGATCTTGACTCGAGATCGGCGAGGGATCATCAGTTTTCACAACTATCTGAAAGTTGAATAAGAATCACTGTTCCATTTTCACGCGAGGTAGAAGCATGTACACCATATACTAAGTCGTTTTCTTTGAAAAATATTTCAACGATATAGCTCACACCACTCCCTTCGCCGACCTTATGAATTTAAAATCGAGAGAGAAAATGTACGGAGAAAGCCAAGATATTTAATTTCAATTATTTATCCCCAAGCATTTGTATATACGTGTGTGCATCTTCATTGAATATTCGAGAAAGTGTTATCCCTCGGATTTACAGTGAGACTTGCGATGCCCGAGACTCGGACATACAGGATTATATTCAGTTAAATAGGTCAACACTGCTTTTGAACGATCATTAGCCACAATTTTTTATAATGAATATTTCTCAAGAAGCAAATTTCATTCCACTTTCCCACTCCCCTTGAATGACGATCAGGACCGTAATCGAGAATGTGTGATAAATACGTTGCCGTAGTTTGGCTGCATAGACACGTATATAATTGCTCCACTAATTACCATCATCATAAGTATGCAATGAGCAGATTCAACGCCGGGGCTACGGAGGGGGAAGCACCGGATTCCATGAAATCTATTGACACTCTTGAATATTTTTCTACTCAAGGAAATTAGTAACGTGAGTAGACCTTTGCGCTTCAAGTCTAGGAGTAAGCACCCTATGAGAACGGTATCATTGATTAATTTTTAAACAAAAGAAATTAAGATTTGAAAGAAGGAATTTGAATATGTTGGCCTTTACTGAGCCGCTGGTTACTCTCTCACCTCGGCTCGGGGAAGAATTCTCACGGTTGCTCACTATCCCCTTGAACCTGCACTTCATCTCCCCTGGCGTATCCACGAGAAGTACCAACTCACCAGACTTTCATTACCTCATGGGATCTATGTACATATACTGGAGGAAGGGCGCATCCGCTTCCTGATAAACGCAGGAAGTGCCCCCACACCGTGGCGAGGTTTGAGCGTGAGGGGCCAGGTGGTTGGGACACGTTCAGCCGGTGTCCAGCAATTAGACGTCGCTCCAAAGGGAGAGGGCTGCGGAGGCTCTGGCACGGGGGAGGAGCCATGGCACTCCCCCAACCTCTCAACATATACTCACAATACGCCGGCCACACCTCCTCCCCAAACGAGCCCTATCGTGGAAAGCCCTCTCCCAGCGCCATTAACCCTCTCCCCAGACATCCTTACTCACCATTGGAAAAACACCTTTCGGTTTCCCCATGCTCTCCCCCCCACCATTCCTGCGTCTCCGCGATCAAAGGATGGTTGTACTCTTCGGGCGGAGAGGGCATCTGGACACCACGCACTGACAACTCAGCCTGGCTGAACCCCAAACGCTTCACTCAAATACCTGGAGTCCCATCGATGGAAACACTCTTTTTAATCGCTTTATGCCTTCCATAATAAAATGGATTGATCTTTAATCAAATTTACGGCAATGTGTTTATAATTCTAATGATGAGCGATATATATTATGTACATATATTTCATTTGAAATAATTCATAAAATATTCAAATGTACGGCATATTGGGCGATTTGACTCTTGTCTTTCTTCTGAAGTATTAAGCATTTCTAAAGCGAGTAATTGCCTATCAAAAATGGTATGTAAATAATGAGCGCGGTAGCCTAGCGCGTAGGCTGAGCTTCACGAAGGATTCGGATATGATGCTGGATTCCGAGTGCCCCAAGCTGCGTGATTCTCCGGCTTTATGATGCTCATAAAAACAAATTAGGAGAAGACGAAGGAATTCGCCTCCCATTTAGCCCTAAATGTGAGATTTCATACGCCGTTGGAATCAAGACGACATGAGTTCTAGGGGATTCAGAAGGTTTTGTAGCTAACATAATAGCTTCCCACCCAGAGGGCCTGGGTTCGAATCCTGGAGACAGCAGGTATACTACCTTGATCAAAAGGTTCCCGGAATAACCACCGTGTGGCGCTCCCATCGTTCCGATTTGAGTTCTCTTTTTTTTGTTAAATTGGTACATCTGTTGTTGATATTCCCTTTAAATTTTAGTGTCATAACTTGACATTTGCAAAAGTTACGTAGCCAAGAGTACATCTATCTCTGTGTGTGTTGGCGATTTTTTACAATTGCAGAAATGTATTTAAATTTGCAACAACGAACTTGTATTAAATTTTGCGTAAAAAACGGATTTAGTGGCGCACGGACGTTGGAAATGTTGGAAAAGTGTTTCGGCAACGATTCTCTAAAAAAAACGGTCGTTTACCAGTGGCACGAGCGGTTCAGAAGTGGTCGTGAGTCAATCGAAGATGATGAACGCAGTGGCAGACCATCGACATCGAAAGTCGGTGAAAAAATTGATAAAGTAAAAGAAATGTTTTGGTCAATAACCGCAAATTAACCATCAGAGAAATAGCGGAGGACTTGAACATTGCCTATGGATCCGCCCAAGACATTGTGGTTAATGATTTGGGTTTCCGTCGTGTAGCAGCAAAGTTGGTGCCAAAAGACCTCAATTTCATGCAAAAAAGAGACCGTGTTGACGTCGCAAAAGACATGATTTGCGAGGCTGAATCCGATCCGACATTCATCAAAAGGATCATTACTGGAGACGAGACGTGGGTTTATGAGTACGACACGCAATCCAGACATCAGGCAAGTGAATGGCGTACACCAAATGAGCCGAGACCAAAAAAACCACGTCGTTTTCAGTCAAAAAAGAAGGCAATGCTGACGGTTTTCGTGGATTACAACGGTGTAGTGCATCATGAATTTTTGCCAGAAGGTCAGACAGTAAACAAAGAGTATTATTTGGGCGTTATGAGACGTTTGCGTGAAGCAATTCGCCGAAAGAGACCAGAAATCGTCGCACAGTGCGTCGAGACCGTCGCACAGTGCTATCATTATTCGTAATTTTTTGACGAAAAATGCAACAAATACCATCCAGCAGCCACCGAATTCACCTGATTTGGCTCCCTGTGACTTCTTTCTGTTCAATTGAGTTAAAAAACCATTACGGGGAACGCGTATTAGCAGCCGAGAGGAAGTAATGGAAAAATCGCAGGAAGCGCACTGATGGACATACCGAAAACCGAATATAAAAAATGTTTCGAGGATTGGATCAAGCGCTGGCATAAGTGTGTTGCAGTCGATGGGGATTACTTTGAAGGGGACAATATAGATTTAGATGAATTACCTTGTATTTTTAATTTTCTGAATAAATTCCGGGAACCTTTTGATCAAGGTAGTATTTTAGTGATGTCCCGATCCCTACTCGAGGTTCTTTGTGTTGAGCCCTTTGAGTGAGTGCGCCATCCGTCGTACAGAACTTCAAGCTGCAACAAGAAAAAGCCACTGAGAGCCAGATCTGGGGAATACCGTGGCTGCGGCGTAATTAGTGTTTTTTTGCCAAACATTCGCGCACAAATAACGATGTGTGAGCAGGGGCGTTATCACGTTGCAAAAGGCAATTTTTGTTCTTCCACAAATCCGGGCGTTTGTGGCGGATTTCTTCGCGCAAATTGCGCATAACTTGCAGGCAATATTCCTTATTTACCGTTCTACTCTGTGGAAAGAACTTGTGATGCAGCACGCCCCTGCAATCGAAGAAAACTGTAAGCAAACTTTCCTATTCGGCCGACCTTGGCGCGCTTTTGTCGGTCTTGGCTCGTGCTGCAGCTTCCATTGGGATGATTGAGCTTTAGTTTCCATGTCATAACCATAAACCCATGATTTGTCACCAGTTATGATCCTCTGGAGCAAATTTGGGTCGTCGCGGACAGAGTCCAATGCCTCATTAGCAATGTTAATGCGTTGCTGTTTTTGGTCGAAATTGAGCAATTTTGGTACGAATTTCGCGGCGACCCGTGTCATGTCTAAATCATTGGTAAAAATCGAATAGCACGAGCCAATCGATATTTTTAGGTCCTCAACAACGTCTCTAATGGCTATTCGACGATTGGCCGAAATTATTTTCCTCACTTCATCAATGTTTTCGTCTGTTGTTGGCGAGCTCGGGCGTCCGGCACGCTCTTCGTCGTTCCCATCTTCTCGGTCCTCTGAGAACATTTTGTACCACCGATAAGCGTTGCTTCGGTCCAAGGTAGCTTCTCCATATGCCACAGTCAACATTCGGAATGGGTCCACGCACGTAATTTCGTTTTTCACACAAAATTTGATACAGATTCTTTGATCCATTTTTTGGAACAGGCCAAAATCGAAGACAAGCCAAAACACGTCCAAGCAAAACAGCTGTTAACAATTAGCTGAATATTCAAAATTGTCGAAATTTTCGGGATAAGTGAGAGATATAAATGCCAACATAATTCCACAAAAAAAATAGAAAATCAAATATACGTAACCTGCGGAAATTCGAAAATTGACGATACCTTTTGAACAGACCTCGTATCTAACCAACCTTCCAGTTGAATGCTCCTGTCATCAATGAATATCAGAATTTAGTCCGAACACTTGCAGGTTTTTCCATATTTAATCATCAATATTTTCATTGATTCCTAGGAAGCTGATGTCAACAGATTACTCTAAATTAAAACTGATAAATTCAACAATAAATTCGAATATATTTCAACAAGGGCACCTTATTTTTGCTTACGGCGTGAAATTAGAACCATTTTATAGAGAAGTATTTATATTCCTCTACATAACAATGTATAGTTGTTGATAACGATGAAAATAATTTATAATTCTGTTCAATATTTCTTCATTTAAATATCTGATACACGAGTACCCTTTAACACATGGATAGTTTTTTCCTAAGAATTTTCTATTTTTCATACGTAGTTACACGAAGCATAATTCTTTTAATGACATATTACGAGATAATTAGCGAAAGTAAAGCTTAGCCATCATTAAATTTTCCATAAAATGAAGTAATACTTTAATGAAATATTGGAAAATTTTGTGGTTCTTCGGCTTTACTTTGTTCAACCACAAGGAATAGTTGCATACAAGACTGCCAGTTAGGAAAATACCGTATGAGTTTCACTTTGGTAAACACCGGGGGATTATTCCACGTTATAATCAGCAGGCGAGACCATAATTAGAAGAAGCCAAGGGGAATAAGGGCAAGTGCCCACCGCCTCTGTAGTCGAACGTATCAGTCAACGAATCAACGCAGAGGTTGGCTTTGATATGTGAGGGTAGAGGCCACGTTAAAACAAATCCTACTTTAAAATTTTAAAATAAATAAATCAAGACGAAAATAAAACTAAAGGTTAAACGGCATACCTCTACCCAAATTGTTCGCATGCCAGACTCCGTTGCGTCCGAACCCGGGGTTCGGGAAAGCCATTCAGACTACTTTGGAGCGTGGCACGCTTACCAAATCATCAATTCGGCGAGGTGACGTAAGATTAATGGGCGGTTTTCAGCTGGATGCTTGACTCCTGATGTGCCAATCGTCATAAAATTTATCAAACTCATTGGAGCGGAGATTATTCATAAGAAGAATTCACATACCCATGCCCATGTTACAGTTTAAAGACGCGAATGAGATGTCTGAAAAAAGATAAGTAGGCCAGCGATTTTCACGGAAACGCTTAAGAAATAATCGTTGCATTTGCATTGGCGGGTTGTCATCTTAGGCACAAAGTATAAAGGAATATTAAAGGCGTCATATGAATCGCATAACGCTCTCGTAATTGTTTGATTTACATAAGTAATCATTTCATTTTATAAAATCTACACGGAGAGTGTTGCTGCCGTTCTAGAAGTGGTTTTATGGGACTAATAATTACTTTCATTCCGCAGGAGAAAACATTTACGTCCACAAAAATTCAGGGACCACCCCGAAAAATTATTCAAACAAATACCTTTTTTCAGTGGTTGAGGTCGTTCACATAAGAGCAATCTATTTGACAAATTGGAATGTTTACGAACGTTCTATTTCCAACGGGAATCAAAAGTGTGAATTAGAAGAATGGGGTGGCTTCAATTTCGCCTGCTAATGTTAACTTAGGTGTATGTACTATTGCCTGATATATTTCTTCTTTCAGACAATTCAAAATATTACTCGCTGCAAAAGTAAGCAATTTATAATTTGATTATCGCACATTGATTTTAACATCCTTGAAATCAATAGGTAGCCACAAAGTAGAAAAATTAACAGTGTAAGTTTGACTTAAGGTTGGAATAGATTTACAGCTTCTAAAACTATCTGGAGGAAAACATTTTATTACCCTAGCTCAGAATTTTTAACATTACTTGGCATTCCACAGACAAAATAGGAATTTTATTTTATTCCAAATTCACTTTTTTTATTTTTCGCTTATATATATATATATATATATATATATATATATATATATATATATATATATATATATATATATATATATATATATATATACATATATATATATATATATATATATATATATATATGTATATATATATATAGATAGTTTTAGAAGCTGTCAATCTATTCCAACCTTAAGTCAAACTTACACTGTTAATTTTTCTACTTTGTGGCTACCTATTGATTTCAAGGATGTTAAAATCAATGTGCGATAATCAAATTATAAATTGCTTACTTTTGCAGCGAGTAATATTTTGAATTGTCTGAAAGAAGAAATATATCAGGCAATAGTACATACACCTAAGTTAACATTAGCAGGCGAAACTATATATATATATATATAGTTAACTATATATATATATATATAACTATATATATATATGCGGGTCGCGGTGGTCTAATGGGTAGAGCGTTGGACTACTGTCCCGGGTTCGATTCCCGGGCAAGGCACTTTGGGCACCTGCAGCTCCACCCAAGCTAGTTGATTTTTTGGGTACCAGATCTTTCTGGGAAACCATAACCGGCACAGGGAAAGGAACTGGCCCCCCTACCCTGATGTGTGAATATTCACACGCCGTCGGGCTTGGTACATGGGTGAGTTCTACCATCACCTACTAAACCGACCTTCGGGTTGATTACTGTGTTTATGGTTTATATATATATATATATATATATATATATATATATATATATATATATACATATAGACAGGGTTCGTCCGGAAAATAAGTGTAATAAGCTCATTGTCTTTTTTGACAAAAGGGGAGTCGTCCACTACGAATTTGTACCTGGACGACAAACTGTAAATGCTGCATTTTACGTCCAAGTGCTCGACAGGCTTCGAAAACGAGTCGCCCGCGTCCGGCCAGCGATCAACCGTATGACTGACAACCTGAGCGACAATGCGCCGTCTCACACCGCGCTTGTCGTGTCGGACTTCTTGGCCAAGCACGGCGTGGCAACGCTGCCGCACCCGCCCTACAGCCCGGACTTGGCACCACCGGACTTCTTTGGGTTCCCGAAGATAAAGAGGAGTTTGAAAGGAACGCGATACGGGACTTTGGACGCCGTCAAAGAGGCCGTGACGACGTGTCTTCGAGAGGTTCCCGATGATGCCTTCGCGGAAGCGTTCCAGGAATGGGAACGCCGCTGGAACAAGTGAACAAGTGTATCGGCTCACAAGGGTCCTATTTTGAGGAATATTAGCTTAAGATATGTAAAAGTGTAATAGATTTTTTTCCTGAGCTCAGTACACTTATTTTCCGGACGAACCCTGTATACATATATGCGGGTCGCGGTGGTCTAGTGGGTAGAGCGTTGGACTACTGACCGGAGGGTCCCGGGTTCGATTCCCGGGCAAGGCACTTTGGGCACTGCAGCTCCACCCAAGCTTGTTGATTTTTCGGGTCCCAGATCTTCCTGGGAAACCATAACCGGCACAGGGAAAGGAACTGGCCCCCCTACCCCGATGTGTGAATATTCACACGCCGTCGGGCCTAGTACACATGGGTGAGCCTAAAACATCACCTACTAAACCGACCTTCGGGTTGATTACTGTGTTTATGGTATATATATACTACACACGGACTACTATCCGGAGGGCCCTAGTTCGATTCCCGGGCAAGGGACAATCCCAGCTTTACCCAAGTAGAGGGTAAGGATATGGCCCTCCATCCTGATGTGTGAATTTCACACGCCGTTACACCGGTGAACTCTACCATCAAACCGACCTTCGTTTGACAACTGTGTTCATGATGATACATATTGTTTCCAAAAGGTATTCGACCTGCGTTCATAACTACGCGCCAGCATTATTTTTCGTCATTTGGCTTCGATGTAATCCCCATTCGACTGAACAACCCGCTCCAATCGGTGCTTCCACATCCTGAAGCAGTTCTGGAAGTCAGTATTCGGAATGGCCGCCGTCAGTGCGCTCATCGCATTCGTTTGAATCGCCCCTATGTCGTCGAACCGGTACCTACTGAGTCGAATATTCAGTCTCGGGGACAGGCAAAAGTTGCAGTGGGCCAAGTCGAAAATGTATGGAGGTTGGAGATGTCGTCTAATCTCATTTTCTGCCAAAAACTGTTAAACAAAATTCGATGAATGCGCTGGCGTATTATAGTGTTGAGGGAGTTAGTCGCCGTTCACCCGCGAGTCATTCCCAAATTCTCGGTTAGAGTTCTCGAATCACAAGTTTTCGGAAATCAAAGATCACTTTCGAGTTCGCGCTCAGTCAAACGACGATCTTCTTCATTCGGAAGCCGCACTCACTTGAGATTTTCCGATGTTCGATTTGTTCGAAGGTCAGCCAGAGCACGGTTCACTGTCAAGAGGCGTGCAGCCATCTTTTGAACGCTTACCCCAATCTTTAGTCTGTGATGGGCTCACATATTCGTCCTCGGAATCCTTCTCTATCATTACATTAATTTCCACACAACTCTTTTCTGAGTTTAAAGCAAAACTTGATGCAAATTCGTCGGTCACATCTCTTCCGTCTTCGGCGTCCTTATTTGAACGCCGAAGAATGAAACTACACAAGCTCGATCGTTCCATAAAGCGATGCTGGAGCGTGTGATGGGGTCAAAGCGTGTCTAGAAGGGCGTGCGGTCCCCCCCCATCTCCGTCACTACTATCGTTTATTCTCTCTCCTTCCTTTCATCCAGCCAAAGTTCTTTCCGAGTGCACCGCCGCTTTCCCATCAAGGATCATGTTTTAATTACTCGATTGATTGCGATGATTTCGTCACACATCACGGAAGTACGCGCGCATCCTTAAGATAAGCGGAAGTCTCTTCGAGGTGAGCATGGGGATTTGGATACGTACTTCAGCCTCACACTCTCCCGAAAAATGTTCTTTGATTCCCGCGCATCCTCTCTCTCCCTGAGCGTACCCGAAAGCTTCGAATTATCCGCCGGGGAAGGAGAGGGTAGTCACGGAGGAAATGAGTGGAATAAGAGGGGAGGTTCAGAGAGCCAGGAGGAGGTCGAAGGAAAGTTCGGCCGTGTAGCATGAATGGCTTTACGGGCTGTCAACCACATCGCGTCAAATTGAGAAGTGGGAAGGAAAGGCCGCTCTTCGTCGCCACCACCGTCGGCAATGCTCCCGACAACTCGAATTCCCAGGGCTGACCCGGTTCGGCTACGAACCCCGCCCTGGGGGGCCGGACAGAGCGATGCTCATAATACGGTATCCCCAAGAACCGCGAGCGGAGGAAACACGGCGGCGGCGGCGGGAGGTACTAGGTGGCGTGGAGAGGGAGGAGAACTGGTTTCCTTCGCGGCTCGTGTGTGTGTGTTCTGCCCCGCCGGCTGCCCTCCCACACCCTCCCACGGTCATCAACCGCCGATAGCGGGACGCGGGAGAGGCTGGTGAGGGAAGCGGCAGGAGCGGGGAGAAGGAAAGTAGATTACAGCGGTTGCTCTCCATATTAGTCCTTTCCCCCCCCCCCCCTGGAGATTTCGCGACGTGGTCCACCCGAAGAGGAGAGCACAGCCGGGCAGAAGGGGGGAGTTGGGGGAGGCTTCCCGCTTGGACGCTGAGACCCCGCAGGGAACGGGCAGGAAGTCGCCGATTTGCGCGCGCCGAGTCCACTACGGCTCGATCGAAATCCTCTGTGCCGGAACTCCGGTCGGCAGGAAACCCTGTTGGGGGGGGGGGGGAGAGTTTGCCCGAAAACAGCGTTTTATACCCAACGAATTCCTGCGGTTGTTGGTATTGAGAGGTCTGAAATGGAATTTCTCCCCACATATAATTTCCGAGACTGCTGATTTAATTTTTTCATCATTTCTTTTCTCAGTGGGATGCAAATGTAATAAAATTCTTTTCTTTTAATTCATTGCACCATATAATTTAAATTGGAGAACGATTCACATACTTGGAATTTTTTGAGCCGTTTTTTACGTGATAACCATTGATTATTTGGTTTAAATTCGTTAATTTAAGGTACTTAGTCTTCCCAAAAGGCACATATATAAATGCGTACTTTAAGAACACCAAAGTATGCGAGGTGAGATTAAAAATTCAAGGGAAACCCTGGACAGACTAAGAACGATCATCGAAAATTGAAAATGCGTATATTTGGCAGCGTTATGTAAACGGGTGAAATTAAAAGGCATCAAGTTTTTAATGCATTAAAAATTAATCACTCTCTCATTCAAAGAAGTAAATAAATAAGTAGGAACTGCAGGTTTCGAAATAAAGTAGATTAAAAATTTTTAACTCCAAGGAAATAATTCACTGTGGTTCGTGCTTTCCAGAATTGTATTTTTGTGCCATTATGTATTACTTTAAGTCGTCTAACTGCTGACCGTTTGCATTGCACTTTTAGGTCCCAAATTTGTGCGAAGCGGCAAGTGTGTCCACTTCATTACGGCGAGATACATCCAATCAATGGATATTTATAAAGTGCAGTAAAACCCTCACAATACGGACTGAGAGGACGCAACGAGTAAATAAAACAAATAGGGTGACGTGAACGCTTAAGTTATCTACATTTAACATGGCTCCCAGGTAACACTACTTCACAGCTCCCCTAAGACGCTACTGTGGAAAACAGGACATAGCATGCGATGAGTGTAGTGAACCAGATGTTTTAATGAAAGTTGTCCTAAGCCATGTGGTTTAAATTCAACACGTCTCCATGCCTTCTTAAATGAAATAGAGAATGGCATTTTTTCTCTTAATAGCAGCCAGTGGTTATTTCAACAGAATGATTATTTCAAGTTGCGTTCCCTAATTAGTAAAATAAGCACAAATATGGGTATCATTAAACTTAATAATGAAGAATTTTACACAAACATTTTGAAAGTTAAAAGATATCGGGTAAAGGAAATGGCTCTCTTTCGATCGCGGTACTCGAGAATTAAATTATAAAAACTTTTGGAACAAGTGGTTGAGGAATCTATTTACTGAATGCTGGTACGAGTAGCAGGAATAGCTTTCAATTTTGGTTCCGGCGCGATTTCATTCCTTTGATTACGAATTGAATTAAAAGCACACTCTTATACGGCAAGGTCATCACTTTATTCTGACTACTACTTTGCTTAACCAAATATTTGATCGACGGCGGATTTTCATTATACTAATTGAGTATTAGCTTAATGTGTTAGAGGAAAATGAAACTTGGCTTGAATTTATTCCTCAAATTTCACTCGTAAAAATAACTCCCGATTTGAGAAAAGATGGTTGGTAGTTTTCACAATCTGATTGACATCATCAACATTTTTTTATTCCTGTGTCTAGACAACTGTTAACACACGGTTAACCTGTTCAAATCAGTGGTAGAAGTAGAAAAATATTTTAAGGAGAAGTTTTATTTTAATTTTTCACCTTATTCTCCAAACATTAGCAAATTAAAAACAAATCTAAGTAATACCAAGTCTCTCGAAATACCAGCAAAGTGCATTGTGTGCTTGATAGAAATTAATGTATGAAAAAGCACACAATTTTGATTGATATATGAAGCGTATAGTGGAATTATTTCATCGCATATTTATCGACCAAACACAATAAAATACTCGAAATTTGATTAACTAGATTAGCATAGAGCTCACCTCGTACTAAATCTTTTACGGATGTAACATTCACGCATTAAGAAGGTAAATGCGCCAGTTTAGCCAATGCCACCTTTTTTTCCGATGAAGGATTGGTACTCGAAAATTACACAGCTTGGATGAAGCTCAGAGTGCCCAGAGCCGAAATCAGACCTGAGCCCTCCGGTCAGTAGTCATGCGCACTACCCACTGAAACACTCACCTCCTCAAAATGTATCAGGAATGGGAAATAAAGTAAAAATCCTGACCCAGTAACACAAATGATAGAATACGAAAGTCTTCAGGAAATATCTTTCTAATTTTTACCATCCCATTCATGGCATGTAATATTTAAGACACGTTCTCTTTTTAGTCTTTTCCCAATTAACACAATACTTATGAGCCAACATTTAGTTATTTGGTGAAGTTTTCTCGGGTCTTCAACCGGGTCAGGGGTTCCATGATGACCAACGTTTCGATGCTCGACTCGTGCATCGAAACGTCGGTCATCATGGAACCACTGACCCGGTTGAAGACTCGAGAAAACTTCACCAAGCTCATACGCCGGGAAAGCACCAGATCTTACTTCATTTAGTTCTTTGTTTTTTCAATTTTTTTCAGGTCTATTTTTCCACGCTGGCATTGAGTATCCTAGTATTTACAGGAATTTACTCTGATTATGTTTATCTTGCGCACAATTAACACGATTAAGATAATTAACCGCAGTATCTTAAGGTTCTTCTTAAATAACACATAACTTTTATGGCATTATTATGATAAATTATATGCTACATTAATTACAAATAAAACTGCAATGTAAGTGTATATCTTTGTAACGCCGTGATAGGATTTAAAATTCAAACATCATTAGATAAGCTGTCGGGGACATTTGAATAGAATTTGGTAAAAACGAATTGAAAGAAGGAATATGTTTGCTGACCTTTACTGCACTATTGGGTACTCTTTCTCTATTATCGTTTTTCTAGGCATTAATTGCTGACTTACTATATACCTCTTGATCTCCCTGAGATGGGACCAATATGCTTTTGGATTCTCGAATAATTTTTCATCAATTATTTTTCCTTTGAATTTGCTTAGCGCTTTACAAATTCCTTCTTGTCATTCGCCAGAGATGTCTTACAATTATGATTAATCTCATTTCGTTCCTCGCTAAGGATGCCGTTCCGTGTCTGTTTCACCTTGGCGTGACATAGCGTCGCTATTTCTTTAAGATTTTTAAAATTTATAATCTATAAGTCTTTGAGAATAAATTTCCGCAAAATATCGTCTTTCGTCTTCCGTACTTACATCAACTCAACATTTTCCAAATGAATCTCACTTTGCACCATGACAAAGTACCACTCAAAGAGTTTCGTCCGAGTATTTTGTTTTTCTTACTTGATTACATGCCATCCTTAATTCTATATTGGCAGTATTTCATCGCATTAAAAATTATACTGAAAGATAGCTTTCGTCGGTGAATAAACTCATTTTAATCTAGAAATTAAGGAATAGTGCATTGCTCGCGTGAGTCGGTTCAAATGGGCTTATATGTATGTAGTTAATAGCAGTCGTTTCTTTAGTCGTTCTCCCTCTTTCTCTCCCCCCTCTCTTTCTCTCACTGTCTTTCCCTCCCTCTGTTCCCCTCCCTCTCTTCCCCTCCCTCTCTTCCCCTCCCTCTCTTTCCCTCTATCTATTTCTCTCGCTATCTTTTTCGCTGCAGCGGTAGGAACGGTGGGGGTGAATCCTCTTACAAAAGTCACAACCTCTGTGAAAACATTCAAGCAACTTCCGCTTACACCAAGTAAAGAGAGTCGGATACTTATCTCTATTATGCAGAGATAGCATGCGAACCATATTACGAAACGATATTTTTCCCTTACGCTTGCCTTAATTCTGGGCGGCCCATATTTAACCTAACTACGCGTCCTATCGTCAAAGCCATATCCTCTCTCCTCTGAACTTGGCTGTTGTCGGAGCACATGAAATCTCAAAGATATCGAAGTCATTTTTTTATTTAAAAAACTCACATACGTTAAAATAGGCAGGGCAAAATATAGAGCGAATTACTTCGGCCGAAGCGATGTTGTCCACAAGCAGTCTACTTTCGGTTGCGGAACACTACTAACAGCCTATAAAGTGTGAGGCCATTGAGAGCCTTTGACGCACAGGAAGAAAAGTTCGGTGTTAATATTTATTCTTTCTTGAAATAATAAAAAATAAAGGTATCATACCCTCTGTTTGCTGTACTCCGAAATGAAGGGTGGATAGACCTGCGTCGGCGGAGGTGAATGGCAATCGTAGAGTTCTGACAAAAGAGGACGTGACTGCAACTCACTCTTGCGTGCCTACACATTTCCATTGGCTCGCGTGCCACTTATTTTGTCTGATTTTGTCTGACAGCGTAATCGAAAACGTTTGGAGGTCTTTACTCTACGGCACCCTTCCGAGATACGCCACCACTCTTCGCCCTTTTGAGTTTTACGTATATTTTCAATCCAGACATGACGACTCCTCCCAGGGCGGATGGAATAAACATGGATTCCCTGTGTGAGAGAGTTAACAACAGCAGGTCACGCAGAGAGGGAAGATGGAGAAGGAAACATAATCTCCCATAGGGCAGAGACTTAACACTTCTGAATAACATCCTCAATCAGCTCGAGACTAAGGATCCCAACACACTGCAGAACCTATTCGAGAGGTCGGACGAAAAAGGGCCGATATAGGTAATCATTTAAAGAGGGATAATTGATGAATTGACTTTCCAGACTGATTACAATAATTTAAGGTCCCAACTTAGTCCCATAGAGTAAACTTTCAGTGGACTCCTGTCTCCGCTTTCGTGAGTACTAGTCATGACACAATGTTAGAAAAAGATATAGGGAACGTAATTTACTCGCACGATTCTGTTTTGTGGGAATGGAGAAAGGATATTTCCCCAGTCTTGGGTCTACAGCTCCTCAACTAACTCTTTCACAAATGTTTTCGACCAAAAAAATCCGAGAGAATTCCTATTTTAGTGATTGATATCTGCTAGTGCGCCACAAATTATCCTTTAGATAAAAGTCGGATTTGGCTCGTCTTGGAAGATCCATAAAGTGAATTGCTGTTTTGTTTCGAGCTCATACGCATAGATTAAAGATTCGTAACCTGTGTAGATGTTATACTCAACTTTTGATGCACCGCGATAGTGTTTCTTGAGCATTTCTTTGCACCAATTGACAAGAGCATCTTTTTGAGCTCTTGTCAAATTAAGCGGGGTCCAACGCGAACAATTTTTTTCATTGCCAAAAGTTCATGCATTATCTTATTGATGATCGTCATACTCATCCCCAAGGATGGCTCAATCTCACGATAAGTCACATGACGATCTACCTTCACTAGTTCTTGCACAGCTCGATGTTTTCTTGTACAACTGATTTTGGACGACCTTCACGACTTTCGTCGCTGAGTGAACGGCGGCCATGATGGACTACGTTATGCCAACGTTTCACAGTGGCAAAGAATGGGGCCTCATCGCCAACAGTGGAAGTAAGTTGATCGATGCACTCCTGTCTCTTGATAATCTACGTCGAAAGTCGTAAAAATTATCGCACAAAAGTGTTCACCAGTTAACTCCATTTTTTCGCTGAGACAACATTTTCGAGTAACTGTAAAAATCCACAAGTTATGATCAAACGATAAAATGTTTGGAAGAAAGTTAGCGTTGAAAGGGTCACACTCTCAGATGGAAACGTCATATGGCACCTACAGCACTTAATGTTGGCAAGGCTCATAGCGTAAATAGCAATCCTCGTACTGTTTTTGTCATAACTAAAAGTCAAATATCCACATTGATATGTCAGGTGCGGTTTGATTTATAGTCATAATGAGGTCACTAAACATATTTCACACAAAATAAGACAGATTTGCTGCGAATGAAACTCATTAACAATATCGCCCCCATGAAAACTTTCTAATGAAATTTTCAGAAAGTAAAATATCATAAAGCATTTCTCAAAAAAAATTATATATACCTGTATATATATATATACCTGGACAAAAAAATATATATATATACCTGGAAAAATGTATATATACGTGTGTATATATATATATATATATATATATATATATATATATATATATATATATATATACATATATATATATATATGTATATATATATATATATATATAAAACTTAGACAGTAACACACAGCACGAGAACACATAAAAAGAACACTCACAATAATATCTTGATAATTTCGACGGACTTGAGCTCCGTCTTCTTCGGAAGATAAGATATGACTCGATATAGTGTATCGTCAATAAAATTCGTGTACAGAAGTCAGTCCTACCAGTTTTGGGTGCGACCCTGTACATACAGGATATATATATATATATATATATATATATATATATATATATATATATATATATATATATATATATATCCTGTATGTAAAGGGTCGCACCCAAAACTGGTAGGACTGACTTCTGTACACGAATTTTATTGACGATATACTTACATCGGCTTAATAATCTTCAAAGTATGCTCCTTGAGCTGCTACACACTTAGTATAACGTTACTCCCATTCCCCGTACGCCCGCTGGAAATTTTCTTTGGGGATGCCGTTGATGACCCTCGTTGAAGCCTCTTGAACGGCCTTTATCGAGTCAAAACGTCGTCCCTTGAGCTGTCTTTTCATCAGGGGGAAGAAGAAGAAGTCCGGTGGTGCCAGATCGGGAGAATAGGGCGGGTGCGGCAACGTGGCAACGCCGTATTTGGCCAGGAGCTGTCTGACGACGAGCGCGCCATGGCTCGAATTTTCGGCACCATCTTGGCGCACACCTTGCGCATGGCCAAATCCTGTGAAATAATGCGTTGGACGTTGGATACAGACAGACCCAACTGGTCTGCAATGTCTTCACTGGTTAAGCGTCGGTCTGTGTTCAGCAGTGTCCTCACTCTGTCCACATTCGTGTCGGTTCTTGCCGTCGACGGCCGTCCGGAGCGATGGTCGTCTTCAACGAGCTCCCTACCCTCTTTAAACAACTTGTGCCACTGTGGAACGGCTTAAGGCAGTGTCCCCATAAGCCTGCTTGATCATAACGAGGGTCTCAGTTGCCGTCTTCCCGAGTTTCACACAAAACTTCATGGAATAGCGTTGCTCTAAATTCAGATTCATTATGTTTTTCGACGCGGACAAAAACCTTGCTTCACGAAAAACGGTTTCCTCACTCAAAGACAGTCCGCAAGCGACTGAAGTTGGTGTCTTTCTGATGCTTAGAGCCCCCTCCACGTTACTCTGTCAGGCAGACCCCCCTCCACCGCTCCGTTCGCGCCAGAGAAAATCAATTTTACCACTTTTGGGTGCGACCTTGTTTTTACAGGGTACTTTATATACAAGACAATACACAATATATACAACTGTGTACCACGCCATCTCACAGACGAGAACAAACAGGGTCGATTGGAAAGCTGCGAGCCACCCTCCTTATTCCCCCGATCTTGCGCCTTGCGATTTTTATTTTTTTCCTCAACCCAAGAGACACCTCAAGGTTGATCTTTACACCTCGGACGATGAGGTGAAGGTCGATAATAGCACGCTGTTTAACTCCCATTAACATTGCCCTAGGACACGCCTCCTTACTTCCTTTTCTCAAAATACACTCGATGAATGTAACGACCCCAAACCTGCGCATGCGTGTTGAGGGGGAATGTTACTTCCAAAAGCCACCAGAAGTGCTTCTAAAGGTCATTTTGTATGTGGCCCACAAGCATGTCTGAATTAGTTTTAGCCTACACTCGTATATCCAAGGTATCTCAAACACTAGTACTCTTCCGTTGCTAAAATGTTCTCAAAAAGTGATATTTGCGCGATGCAATGCTCACAGGATGAAGAGAACGTACTCTCGGAGTAATGGGCGTTAGGCCTCAAAAAACATCGCGCCATAAATGGACGTTCAGCAATGGCCATATTTTTTCTTTAATTTCGTTTGATGATTTATTTACTATCGACTTAATTGGGCGAGGTTGAGACTGAATAGTCCCTTCTTCCACCCAACCCTTATATGGCATACATTACATTGAAGACAGTTAAATACAGCCAAGCCCTGGATGGAGAAAAATCCACCCAGACGGGAATCGAACCCGTGACTCTCAGTTGGTAGACGAGGACGTTACCCCGCCGCCACCGAGAGCCGGTAAGGAAGTAAAATGAAACCTCCTGCATAAGGGACTTGCTTCGTGTTCACAAAAGTGGTGTCGATTAGCGTGAATGGGATTCCAATGAAAAGGATCCATTTCAAATAGGAACATCTTCCAGCACAAACAGCCGAGGAATATTCTCAAAGGAAATTCTGTATATAAATTGCCGCTACTGAAGCATGATATCTTGTTTATTTGGAATTTTATATTCTGTTCACATTATTATCATGGGTGTAAGTGCGAAAAAGTATAACTTAATTAAAAAAAAAGGTTTCATTAATGCAGAAAAAACTCAAATTCCATTAATGAAACAAAGAAATCAAAGTTTTGGGAAGTTTTTAAGGTCAATATCGCATCACTCAATAACTTCAATATGTAGGTAAAGAAAATACCTTTCCTCAAACACAATCTTGTTTATCTGGAACTCTATGCTAGTTACTACGAGGGTTGCCATTTATATTTTGAGCCTTCGTATTGTTACCGTTAACCATACTTGTCTCTCACATGCTTTCATGGGACTTGTCTATAATATTTGAATGAGCGACCTGCAAAACCTGCTGGGATATGACTAGTGTGTGTATAGGAAATTCCCTTTCTAAAACATGCCATTTTATTAATCCGGAAAGACGTAGAAGTCTTCAATGCTGGCATGGGTACTACAGGGGTATGAGTAAGGTGCAGATTTCAAACTCGAGAATATATGACTGAAACAAAAAAAGATCTTTAAATATGTTTGTGAAAAGTAGACAAAAAACAAGTTCAACTCAAGAAGTAAAAAAGATAAGAGATAGACAACATGAAAGAAGTAGGGGTAAGAGAAAGAAACTTTTAGAGATATAATGGCATTGAAATGAATTCCAAGGTTGAAGAGGAACAGACGAAAGAGACGAAGGGAAGAAGAATAAAGGTGTAGGTAATAGATACGCAAATCGTAGTCCAAGTTCATCAGTTGAAGTGAGCATGGAATCATCAGAAGAGCCCATTACATCAAGGCTTACATCCTTTGAAAGTTCTCATTTGAGAATTAATTTTCCTTCTATCACTATTAAGGTTTTACGGTTTTCAGCACATATTCTCTTCCGCCACATGAAATACAACAAATAAATGATCAATGACAATGATCATTTAGGGTTTAAAAATATGCCATGCACTTTCTTTTTGCAAAAAGCACTGAAATTACGAGTATATGTGCCAAATTGGCGAACCAATCTTCTGGTTGAAATTTCTTTCGCAATTTCCCTCGACTTTGGCCCAACATTCCTCCCAGTTTGGGATGCCCTCCGGCGCTCACGCCCCAGTGGCCCTCTAGCGACTTCAGGAGAATGCCCGCGGAGTGCGATGACTCGGTGAAGAGAATAAGAGCTCTTCGTTGGATCCGAAAAGTGTGCCCGACCACTCTCACCACTCCGAAAGAAACAATCGGCATCTTTGACATTGATACTGCATATATCGTATAATCTTATAAACACTTCCGAAAAATTCTGCTTCTTTGTTTCATTTATGGTATAAGAGTTGTTTCTCCATCAAAAAACCTCTCGTTTTACTTGCTTATTATTCCTCCCAGTTATTCGTATGTCCATGGAAACAGAGTCAACAAATATAGGATTCCAAATAAGCAATATGGCGTACTCCGAAAGAAACAATCGGAGAGCGCGCGAGAGGATAGGCATGAAGAGGGTGGAGTCTGGAGCTTGGTGGGGGGCGGAGAGAGGGGAAGGGACAGCTAGTGGCGAGGTATCCCCTCGGCCCACCTGCCGCCGGGCGCTAAGGGGACGCCCACCGCACCGCAACTGGTGTGGCCGCAGACTGCGACCACGCCAGTTGGCGAACAGAGAATCGGAGGGTGGACGGAGAGAAGATGACACCGGAAGCGAAAGAGCATCCAACGCTACATCCGGGGTCACAAACCGACGCCGCCTTCTATTTGCATTCGCAAAGAAAGTGCAAGTGACGCAGGGAAGTGGAGCGGAGTGGAAGGGGGTTTTGGAACGTTTGTCGGCTCCCCCAGCCCCCTCAATTACTTCATTCATCAGATATGGCCCCTCGGGCAATGGGCACTAGTGCGCCCCCGCTCAACGAACTGAATAATTTCGAATTACAGGAATGAACTTCAACGATAAATTGGTATGCATAGTCATCCGCCTCTAATCACAGTGGCTTTAAGAGCTTTTGGATCTGCAAAAAAAACGATTAATAAAAGAGTAGGAGCATATATTCAAACTGGTATCATGATTTTCCTCCTAATTACGGTGAATTATCCAACCGGCGTCTTAAGCGATTGTCTCCTCACGTGGTTGGCAAGGGGTTGTTGGTTTTGCGATTCTCAATTTGTCGAATTATGGTGGCATTGGATTTCTCCGGTCTTTCTTAAGGAGATTAAATACCTGACGAAGACTGTCCAAAATTCTACCACTTGTGAGTAATGGAATCCAGTGGTACCCTCAGCAATCATCTCACTATAGTAAGACCTATCAGAAATATTAAGTAATATGAAATGGTTGTGTCAACTCTCAGCATGAAGAATGATTATAACGGCAGTATATTTTGGTTCATTAGATTCTTTATGGCACAATGGCGTAAAATCGGGTAAAATGTCCGTGCCAATTACGGTGGATATGCTTTGAAATATCTGGATTTACACTCTTAGTATTTTGTGTTTTTAATTACAATATTCGTGAATTTAATCTACTGGTAATAGCTATAGCCATATTGCCTCTAATTCAATTAGAGTCCGATTCAATCCACATTTATATCATCCCTAATTACTTAATAAGAATCTAACTGTGGATAAAAGGTTTCATATTGAGAAAAGTGTCCTGTGAATGCGGTATACATTTTAACTTTTATATTTTATTTTGACATGATAATTTTCTCAATAAGTTATTCTACGAATTCTTGAATCAGGTGGTAATGAGAGAGTGAAGGTACGAGAGCCTAAATACTGAAATCCAAAATAAGTTATTCTGGGGCTCCCAGGAGATATTATTTACAGCATAGAGAGTATTTTTTACGAAGAGAGTATTTCTACACTAGCGGTTTTCTAGAGGTCTAATGCACTCTTAAAGGGATGGAAGCTCTGGAGTTTTACTCCAAATCGAAAACCTTACGGTAAACTTAACGGCAGTCTGATTTTCTTGAGGAAACTGTAAGACAAGCAGAAGCAATCCCAGACCTATTTGCAATAAAATGGTCAACATCTTCTGTGCTCGCATAATGTAGTCTGGGTTGTCGATCAAGAACTGAATCACGGACTGATTGAAATTGAAAATGCATTGCAGTTGAAAACAAGTCCCAGAAACGGAGCAAACAGCGACTGGAATCGGCCGATCTGCACGTGTCGATCCATATGTCGTATACTCTTTTTACGTTGATCGTATAACGGGTTAAAATGAACTCCTTGTCTCCGCCTACCATACGTTACAGGTTAAGATCGGCTTTACTGATTCTCCGTTTCTAGGAACCTACGGATATCATCATGAGATTCTCTACGAAATAAAACTCGTGGTAAATTCTAACATCCTAGAGTGCATTGTCTAGCAAGCAAAGCACACTATGTATATTCGAGCGTGAAATGGTGTGAATTAACGGAATTAGGCGGAAAGTGATTATTCATCTTCCGATAATTATTACTTCGGGAATATTGAGCAAATACGGCAACGTGGTCGCCGAAGCAGGAGGATAGACGTAGATTGGAGGCTTTTGAATTGTGGGTTTGGAGAAGAATGGAGAAGGTGAAATGGACTGAAAGAAAAACAAATAAGGAAGTACTAGACATGGTGGGTTAGGAGAGGGGCTTGTCGAGAGAAATCCTATGGAGGCAGGAAAAATGGATGAAAGGCATATTTAGCGGCAGTGGGATGTTGAAGACAGAAAAAGAGGGGAGAATGTTAGGCAAACGAGGAAAGGGCAGGAGCAGGATAGGGATGTGGGACGGGATGATGGGAGGAAGAAGTACACAGAGATGAAGTGGGACCTGATGTAGAGTAGGTTGCTGCATTGGGTTTTGTTTGGAGTTACAAAATATTTATTTGATAGTTGTGTCCATCCAAAAACCTACCTTAACCGGTAGATTACCTAATAATAATTACTTCGGGATGTACTTAACGTCTCTATTTATTAATAATAATTTCAGTTTTGTTTTCGAGCCATAAATGGTATTTTTTCTAGTAAAATAAGGCCAATATTCAAAATGCCATTCAGGAATTCAGGTGTTCGCGTTACTCAGCGGCATAAGCTCCTGTATTAGATCATTGCCGAGGGCGCGCTAGCCCAAAACGACCACATCAGTTTATGACGGGCTACAATCCCATTCTAAACTGTCAAATGCGAGCTCTCGGGGCAGGAGAAGGGTCGGAGGAGCAGAGTGGGGGCGGAGTGGAGAAAGGGGGGTGGGGCAGGGAACCGCACGGATTTCCTAGAAAGCGGGTACTCTTACTGTACCGCCCACCTTTTTGCAGCATCGCTGTTGCCCAGAATGGAATAGTTCGATTAAGTGGCTTTCAATTCGCCTGATAACCGCCATCTATGCAACATCCATTCCGTCAGCGGTGAAATGTGAGAATAAGGGAGTCATAGGCGAACAAGGCATTATTCTTTTGAGAAGATTCAGTCTAATAAATCACATTTTATCACAAATTGCTACCATTTCTCCCTTTTCCTATTTCATTTCCAATTTATGTCTACTTATCCTCCAGTTTGCCATTGCGAATGCGGATTTACTACATGAGCTCTTACTGACGGACTGTAGGCATCAGCGTTCCGTTAGCTCTTTGGGTATTTCGCATTGTTTTCTATGCCAGTCTGTCTTGAAATGTTTAAAATTGGCTACGTCGCGGACATAAATAAACAAATCAATTTAGTTTCACTTACATTTCAACCTTTATATTTGAAAAATACCTATATTTTATTATTATATTTTTGTTTCTAGGTTCAGTTTTTATTTTTCCTTACAACAGAAATAGTATGACATCCTACTCATTTATGAATAATGACTACTACCGTATCTGACTGCGTAATTCTTTCATATACGTTTGCATAATGCTCGTTCTATTGATTACGTAAATATTTTATCAATGCTCAGTAAGCAGGTTATTTTATTTTATATGGATAAAAATCAAGCGGAATGTGTGTGGTACCTCTTAGAAAAATATTTCCAATCAAAAAATCTGTGAATGTGGAAACGTCCAAAATCTTTGACCAAGAATTTTATCCATATTAAATATGTCATCATGGAGTAAGGAATATGGGGAAAGATGGCGAGCTAACGAACTTCTAAATATTCTTAAGCTTACGAAAGAAGAAACTCCCAAAAATCATCCTACCATCCACAATAATTTCACTGTGACGTCACTCTAATGCCTACCCAATACCTCGACATTTCTTTCCATTCTCCCGTTCTGTATTCCCTAACTTCATTAGAACCGAGTTATAAAGTGCCAGTACCTTCAACATAGGTAGGGAATAGGTAGTAGGGCATCTGTCCTTTTCGGAGCTATATTACGAGAATAGAGAATACATCTAGTATATTAACTTTGTATCATGCAAAACGTGTACGGATTAATATTCTGCGCGCTTTTTCGCAAATAACAGTAAACTCGAATTGTATTCCCAGCTTCAGGTCAAAACCAGAAAAATACTAAACTTTATATTGAATTAAACATAGGAAACTAACAGCCAGAATTAAAAAAACTGCGGGAAATGTCGAGAAAGTAACTTTTAACGGAGTCATCCACCAATATGTATTTAAATTCACAAATTTCTCACTGAAGAAACTGCAGAAAAGCAATGCAGAAATCATTCGCCCTGACTGAGGTACGAACCCAGGTCCCTCGATGACCGGCAGGGTTCTTTAGCCAGTTAAGCTGCCGAGGTGTCCTTCCACACACTGAAATTCTGGGATCTTTAAAAGAATAAGATATTTTGATGAAATACCGTTCATACAATTTATCGTAGTGTTGCGCATTCAAATGCCGACACTTCAAATTGCAATTATCACCCGCTCTGGCGAGGATTCGAACCCTTTATGAGCATGATCTGGACCAATCACGCAAAAACGAAAATTTGTCTTGGTCATAAATGCCACATCATATGGGAAAATCGTGACATAAGCACGAGAACTATCTTAAACTGTCACCCAATAAAAACGTGAGTGAATTAAAAAATAACTGAGGAGTTTAATAATGGAACCGATATTTCGTTTCATCCACAGGTTCGCAGCTTGCCTGCGCTGACGAAGGATAGAAAAAACTCCAAGAGAGAGTCAAAGAGGGTTTTTGGAAAGGGCTCAGCTCCTCACGACGGACGGCAAATGGAAGGTTGCCAACTCCGCTGCCGTGAACCCTCGCGTGCCGCCAACCAAGTGCTCCCTGAGAGGGAGGGCAATGGGCAGCCCTCGGGGGCGGCTCTCTAGGACCCACCGACGCGGTTAAGTGGCGAACAAGGGAGAGTGCTCGTGGTCGCGTGGAGGCCTTTGATATGGACTGCCGTATCGGAGGGGGGTGCACCACTACTGCAGTCGTGCCCAGGAGGCGTGCACCTCGAGGATATGAAGAGGTGGAGACGAGCAGGTGGGGGTGCGGGTGGGTTGCGACTGCACGGACTAACGGAACGCCCACGTCGCGCTCGTGCCTTTGCGTGCTGGCGTTCGTCTGCTGTTTCCAGGTGTGCCTCTCGCAGTCGCCGCCGGTGATCATCCCCCCATCGGGCTCCACCAACAGACCGCCGCGCTTCCTTACCGAGGGACCCGGGGAGATAATCCTCAAGCTCAAGGAGGGCAACGAAACGCCAGCAAGTAAGTCACATTTGTGTCCCCTAGGAGGAGCGTTTCTGAGTCATAGGTTGCAGGGGATTTCGCGTCTGCATGGTGTATGTTTCCCCTTGTCAAGCAATCTGTCGAAAAATTTAACCAGACAGTAATCAACCTGGAGGCTGGTTTTGGAACGCCACTTGTCATTGACATTAAAACACTCATCTTCCAGAAGAGACGCCCAACTCAGTGACAGTTCCTCCCAACATGGGTCGTCCCTGTATGTCACTTAGCAACTTCAAAACCCAACAACTGCAAGGGTGGTGATGCACACTCGTCTTGCCCCGCTTCCTAACACCGCCCATCCCGGCTCTCCATCCGCCTCTCGCACCTGGACAATCTGAGAATTGTACAAGTTGTGCATTGATTAAGCCATCCTTAAAATTTTTGTGGATTGAGTCGCCCATCCTTTTTTGCAATACATATATAAGTTATACCCAATTCACCTTAAAACATCTTGAACTATACAAAAAATAGATTCACCTTGATTCCACTCCATATTCTTCTCTATAAGTGATCTCATTACTACGACGGCATCACGAGTGATTCCTGAACCCAGGTTGATTATCCCCCAATTAGCAATCCCCCATTAGCCCTCATCTTCATGTCCTCATACTCATCACCCCCTTCCACATCGCCTGTAATTTTGTCCCTCCTCCAGAAATTCCTCCTAATTCCTCCATAAAGTTCTCCCCGAGTTCACTTTAGAATTTATTTCTTAGTTTTTCATTTAATTTTTCCAATTATTTCCTTTAATTTAGTTATTTAGGCCATTTTCTATAGATAATCCGCTTTAATTTAGTGCATCAAATAGCATTTCTTATATGTAATTATAGAGTTTTTATATTATTATATAGTATTTTATTGGAGAGTAGTTTTACGGTCATTAAACATTGTCATTGATTGTTATAAGATATATTTTGTGTCGTGTTCAGTTTATTTATATTTAGGCGTACCTTCATACCTATAGTTTGTATCTTTTTTTTGTATCGCTTTGTATCAATCAATTTTATATCATACAATAAGTTATTTTCGACACGTTTAACTTTTTTATTTGAATACTTTCGCCCCCCATGGATTGAAAACTTGATGTGGTGGAGGGACTTGTGCAATCCGATCACCCCTAAAGCAATACTGGCAGGGTTAATATAAATTGCTCCTGGTAGGGTCATCCATGTCAAATAGATTGAAGTTTAGGAGCTTGACGAAAGGTAGTCCATGTAGTCCCTGTTCCTCAATGAAGCGTTTGCAAAGGCTTCTGACCCCAGAGAGCAGCCATTGAGTGTGATGATGTCAAGTTAAAAACATTATTGAGGAACGCACAGGAAAACATCAATTATTTACTCCATGAATTTTACAAAAGACAGTATAGAGAAAATGAGACCTGGCAACTACGGGACTCGTCCCATTAGGCCGTGGGTCCTATCCGGCGGCGGGAGAGGTTTTGTTTCCGGGGTCATCTAATCACGAAAACTAGCAAAGCGGAAACTGGAACAGCTGCAAGGAATACGCAAAAGAAGAAGACCGAATCAGTTAGAATTGGAACTTCGAATGTTAGGACATTTTTGAGGAAAGGAAAATAAGAGAATATAAAGCGAGAAATGGAAAGAAGAAATATATATATTTTAGGTCTATGCGAGGTAAGATGGAAGGATAACCGAAGCGGACAGAAAGAACCGTATTTAACCTAGAGTAAGTAACGGGTGGAATGATATCAGCAGAGATGAAA
Source organism: Hetaerina titia (assembly GCA_037158775.1). NCBI lineage: Eukaryota > Metazoa > Arthropoda > Insecta > Odonata > Calopterygidae > Hetaerina > Hetaerina titia. The sequence goes on along the minus strand of CM073779.1, from coordinate 42,518,785 downwards.
GCAGAACCGACGAAATTGGTCATTGGTCAGGATACGTGCCACCAGGCATTCATAAGGAGGAAGAAGTCGATACTGTATACGATCAGTTAGAAAATATAATCGCAAGTGTTTCTGCAGGGAAATAATTGATAGTGCTGGGGGATTGGTATGCGATGGTAGGCGAAAGAAGTGATGGTAATGAGGTGGGGGATTACGGTTTAGGTACAAGGAATGACCGTGGGGAGAAAGCAATTGAATTCGGCAGGAGACGGGTTAGTCGTCACCAACACTTATTTTAGACACCATGAAAGACGTAGGTATAAATGGATAATGCCAGGTGACTCAGAAAGGTATCAGTTAGATTATATTCTGGTTAGGCACAGGTTTAGGAATAGTGTGATAAATTCGTACAGCTTCGTGGGAGCGGATGCGACCTCTCATCACAATTTAGTATTCATGAAGTGTACATTCGATTCAAAAAGATAAGGCAAGGGAGCGGGGCTACGAGGTGAAATATAGAAGCATTAACTAAATGTTTAAGCAATGAGTCTCAACAGGCGTTAGAGAAAATCATGAGTGAAGGAAATGAGTCACCAAAATTCGCGACCTCTTTCTGACTAACGAGTTTGAATACCCTTTATGATTGCTTTATCCCTAAATTTGAGCAATGTAGGCACCTAACGGATGAGTTTGGGTGCACCTGCAGCCTTTGTCCACCTCGTACTTCTCTTCCACATTTAGCTGTCCAGGTTTTTCACTAGTCTTGCAAAGATCCCCCATGTACTCCCGCCATATTTCCAGTACTTTTCCTTTACGATATTTCCTTTCCTGTGTGTTCCCTATCTTCATACCTGCTGGCTGTGCTCCCGATGTGTCACTGCCTTTCCACGTAATTTTAATCACTTTGCAGTAAATATCAGTCACTAAGTATACTTTCCTCTGCATTCCAGTTCTTCTCTCCCTGCACATTCTTTGTTTATTCACATTTCACAAGCTTTATGTGTCTCTGTTCTTAGTTCATTATTCAGTCATCTATCATTCTTTTTCCTTTTGTTGTCTCTTCTTTAGATTTGAAAACATTTGCAACATAGCATTTGTGGCTATTAACTTATTTTCTCTACAGAACTCTGCCATCCTGTCACCTCTCTCATTCCTCTCTCCACGTCCATACTACCCTCCTTTTACCACTCCTTCCCCAGTACTCGCGTCCCAGTCAACCACTACAATAATGCAGCATCTTGTCCTTCGTTTCTCCTCATTTTCTCTACCCTCTCAGACACTCACTCTTCTATCACTAGTCGCGTGTTGGCATGTACACCAGAATGATTAGAAGGTTTTTCGTTGCAGACTATCTTCATACCTATTACTATGCCACTGTCATAGGTCTCCTGGCCTTAATGTTTTTATTTACAATAGAATCAACTCAGTTTCTTCCTCTCTTGTTTGCAATATAATAAAATGTAGCATATCCATACTGTTCTTCCCTACAACTTTCCCCCCTCACTTTGCTTATTCCAATAATGTACATCTTGTTTTCTTCATCTCTCTTCCGATTTTCTATTTTTCTGTGCTTTAGGAGGATTCTCACATTCATATTTCTCATTTTTATTTTTGTTATCCTCAGTTGTCCTTTTTCCTTACATGTTGTCTTCGTATACAGTCTCTCCGGAAGTCCGAATGAGGAGCATTTTTGCTTCCGGAATATTTCACATGCGAGGAGTCCATGTTTATTCCTTATCTCCTCGGTGTGATCGACCTTTAGGACACCATTATCGTAGGAACCCCAAGGTATCTTTAATAAGGTTGTTTCCTGTCGCTTTCCGCATCCTATGCCGTTTACATTGGTCCAATTCATCGCCTTCAAGGGGGATTTCTTCCTCCAGGGGCAAGAGGGTGCCATTGCCCTCTCTTCGCGTTCATCCACCCTACAAGTAAGCCGTTGACACTAGGTGGGGGGAGGGGATGAGTCCTTATCCCGGGAGTCTCTCGGTCGCCAGGGCCTCGTCAGTATGAACAGGTTGTACCAAAGGAGGATGGCATTAAGGTTGGAGAGGGTATACGAGTCGCTTCCAACCCCTAAAAACCCAATACTTTAATATATGTCCCTAAGTTACACTCTTGCCGCGTGGTAAATCAAACTAATTGATCCATTGTTCTCACATTTGGCTGCCTTTCTCTTTTTTGGGATGGAAACTAACCGATCTAGTGAAGTCTTCCAGTCGAATTCCTCCCTCATGAATGCAACGAATTACCCTATGAAAGTTTACCCTTCAACGTATATAAACTCAATAGTAGTTCTGCGGGAATGCTAAAATATCTCCAAGTCCTTATTAAATTTCAATTCCATCAATGCCCTTTCTACCTACGATCTAGTATGACTGGTCCTAAGCTATCCCCACCTGCATCATATTCTCTATGCCTAAATTTTCTTGCCTAATATCTTTGCCGTATAGATCTTCTATGTATTCTATCACTCTCGGATCTTTCTTGCTTCATTTAGTAATATTCCTGCTTTATCGTTAATAACGTTCAAGGATTTTCCCTTCTTACTTCCTGACAGAGCTTTCACCTTTCCCTATAGTCCCATTTCACCATTTTTTAAACTGTAGGTGTCCTCCCACTGTGTCCTCCCTATTCGTTTGCCACCTCTGTTCATTATCTATCGCCTTGTACTTTCTTCTTTCAATTCTACCTTTCTTCACGCAATTGATCTCCGAAATTAAGCCAGTAAGTGACTTCGAGTATAATCAAAATTCACATCTAGATTTGAAGAATTGTACAAGTAATTCTGAACCGCTTTTCAGGTATTAATCATAGGTTGTCAATTCTTTGAATAAATCGAGATTTCCTCCGTTGACATCAGGTGGCAGCTCAACAGTAACAAAAGTTTGTGAATCATTCTGGCGTTCACTACAAGTATTATGTGCAAGCATCCTCATTCCCGTCACCAACTGCATCTGAGACATCCTCGCATGCAGTCAGTAAGTGGTCTATCATGAATGCCAAATATGTTATATAACATAACCTAGGTCAATGAGTAAGCCGAATTAGATTCAGTGCAATATAGTGAGGTAAGTTTAATCTTATTGATAATAGTAAGCATCGGTCACAAGCATATCGAATAGTACAACAAGTAGTTATTCAGGTTACTCCATTAAAAAATCTCATAGCTTCACTGCCAAGAAGCATATTTTGCAGAAGTTGTTAATGTCGAACATAATGGTAGCCGAATTACAAAACTCCATTCAAATTATAGATGCTGATATTGCTGTAGGAACCGAGAGATATTTGTCAATTATCCAATCACTAGATATTTTCTAAATCGCACTAATTTTTCGTAATACATGCGTCCACTTGAGAGTTTACCCCTAGCGTCATTCTAACTATTGCGTCGTATTTTTGGAGTCGTGTTTTAACAAAGGTGACTGGTGAAAGAGAAGTCCAATTTTATTATTTTCTGGAAGTCGCTTTCACCTGTTAGAGCCGATCTAAAGCATTACCTTAAGCTTAAGCTATAACAGTTGTGCAAGAGAGAAATATTTTTACATGATAAAATAAGGCCAACTCTTATTGGTATTCTACCGTTTAAGGTATGTTTTTTTATGGGCACAGCCTATAGGACTGAAAAAGATACCTGTATGTATAAAGAATTCTGCATATTCGGGTTTTCACCGCGTTGTTGTTTGAAGCCGACAACAGTTTCGCCGAAGTTTCATCCGGCGTCTTCAGGTTGAAGATGAAGTTCTTCGACCTGAAGACGTCGGATGAAACTTCGGAGAAACTGTTGTCGGCTTCAAACTACAACGCGGTGAAAACCCGAATATGCAGAATTCTTCAAGCCACCGCCGCGAAAATCTACGCAGCAACCTGTATGTATACTTACATACCAACAAATTTAACCGAAGACGTCCTAAATATAGCAACAACACTTCGAGGACTCAATAATGCAAGTAAAATTCAATATGATCCCTGAGAAAAATTAGAATCCAAAAAGAAAGATATACTTGTTTGACCAGGACGACTACGGCCGTGAGATGCAGCAGTCATACGGTTTAAGGAAAGCAACAGAGACAGTGAGAGTTTATGGAGTGCATTTCTCAACGCCACGCGGTCTGAAAAATAAAAATATATGCATAGCGCATTAAAAAGTAACAAGAAGGAACCTAGATGGTTCAAGATATAATTACGTAAAGAATTAAAACACCAAAGAGCATGGTAATCCGAAATGATGACATCACGCAAGGACTAGTCGTGCGATTAACGAAATGAAATAATACGAAACTCTAAAACAGCTACAGCGTTAACAAGGAAGGCATGCAAGGCGTTAACTAAATTAAAAGTTACAGAATAGGTGAATATTTGGACGATATCTCAAAGGCATTTTGGTGAAATTTACAGGATGTTCAGGGCAATAAGTCGACAGTGCATTCCCAAATAGAAGATTTCGAAATCTTTTGAAATGTGGGTGTAAAGAAGAATAGAGAAGGTTAAATGGACCGAAAGGAAAACAAATGAGGAAGTACTAGGGATGGTGGACGACGAGAGTGGTTAGTTGGAAGAAATTTTATTGAGGCAGGAAAACTGGATGAAAGGCATAATTAGCGGCAGTGGGATTTTGAAGGCGGTAATAGAGGGGAGAATATTCGGCAAACGAGGAAGGGGCAGGAACAGGATAGGGATGTTGGACGGCATTAAGGGAGGAAAGAAGTACACAGAGATGAAGAGGGGCCTCATGTAGATTAGGTGGCTTTAGGAGTCACAAAATATTTATTTGGTAGTTGTGTCCATCCAAAGACCTACCTTAACCAGTAGATTACCTTATTGAGGTACCTTTCCAAAAAATAAATATATATATATAAATATACCATATAATCATAAACACAGTAATCAACCCGAAGGTTGGTTTAGTAGGTGATGGTAGAGCTCACCCATGTACCAAGCCCGACGGCGTGTGAATATTCACGCATCTTTGAAATTGACGCTCTCCGGCGACGCACAAACACATGAATACAAAATATTCAACACGCAAAAACAAACAGAAGAGACAGACTCCGCCCGGCAAGTGGAAGATCCGGTGTTCGAATCCCGGTTAAGGAAACATTTTTAGTTTCGTGATCTGCTTAAAAACCGCCTTCCTCACATGACCTGTGTTCGCATTTTATGTGTTTTCCTATCCCCTTCTATTTCATCATCTATATATATATATAGATGATGCGTAAGTACTCACGAGAGCAATATAACTTTTGGACGGCATAATAGAACACAGAATAAAACAGATAACACCTAAAAGGACACTAACACTGTGGATGATTTGAGCTTTCGGCCTACTCCGAGGCCTTCTTCAGGTCAGACTGAGTCTGGGTCTATAAATATATATATATATATATATATATATATATATATATATATATATATATATATATATATATATATATATATATATATATATATATTCAAACACGAAAATCCCGCCATACGGCGAACAAATATTATTCTCACACATAGAAATACATATATAAGGAAAGGGGATAGGAAAACACATAAAAGACAAACACAGGAAAGGTGGGGAAGGCGGATTTGAGCAGGTCACAAATGTAAAAATATAAAAATATTGTCAAGGAACGTAGTTATCACGCTCTTGTAAGGCCCCACTATCCCCTTTCCTCATATATGTATTTCTATGTGTGAGAATAATATATATATATATATGTATGTATATGTATGTATATATATATATGTATGTATATGTATATATATATATATATATGTATGTATGTATGTATATATGTATATATATATATATATATATATATATATATATATATATATATATATATATATATAAACATACCTGTAGAGTCTGACCAGAAGAAGGCTTCGGAGTAGGCCGAAAGCTTAAATCATCTACAGTGTGTCCTTTTACGTGATATCTGTTTTATTCTGTGTTCTATTGTGCCGTCCAAAAGTTATATATATATTATATATATATATATATATATATATATATATATATATATATATATATATATATATATATAACTATATATATGTATGTATATATAAATATATATATATATATTATTATTATTATTAGGTAATCTACCGGGTAAGGTAGGTTTTTGGATGGACACAACTAACAAATAAACATTTTGTGACTCCCCACCTAACAAACTAATCTTCATGTCGGTGTACTTCTTTCCTCCCTTCATCCCGTCCAACATCCCTATACTGTTCCTACCCTTACCTCGCTTGCCCAACGTTCTCCCCTCTATTACCCTGTTCAACATTCCACTACCGCTCAATACGCCTTTCATCCATTTTTCCTGCCTCCATAGGATTTCTCTCAACAAACCCCTCTCCTCCCCCACCATTTCTAGTACTTCCTCATTTGTTTTCCTATCGATCCATTTCACCTTCTCCATTCTTCTCCACACCCACATTTCAAAAGCCTCCAATCTACGTCTATCCTCCTGTTTCAGCGACCACGTTTCCGCGCAGTAAATAGCTACGCTGCATATCAGAGTTTTACGAGTCTTGTCTTAACATCCCTACTCAACGTCCCCGTCATCAACTCCCTCCTCCTTGAGAAAGCCTCCTTGCCTAGCGCAATTCTTCTCCTTACGTCCCTACCACTTTGATTGTATTGGTCCAAAACACTTTCGAGATATGTAAACTGTTCTAACTGCTCTATTTTTTTCCCGCCTATTTTCATATTTAGCTTAGCCTTTTTCTTTCTGGAAAATCGCATAACCTTTGTTTTATTAATATTGATTCTCATCCCATATTTATCGCACTGAACCTCCAATTCACTCAGCAATGCTTGCAACCCCTTGGCTGACTGAGCAACTAACTTCTTCCTAACACTGCCCATCCGGACTCTCCGTTCCCCACTCGCACCTGAGCAGTCTGACACATGTACAGGTTGCCGATCAGTCTCCTGTCCCTCCAATCCATTCCTATTTTCTGCAATGCACGCAATAATTTTTCCCAATTCACTCTATCAAACGCTTTTTCGAAATCTACAAAACAGGCAAAAACATCCTGATTATATTCTATATTCCTCTCGATTAGTGATCTCATTACTGCAATGGCATCACGTGTACCTCTTCCTTTCCTAAACCCAAACTGATCATCCCCGAAGTAATCATTTGCCTTACTCTCTATCCTTTTGTTGATGATCCTGAGAATAACTTTAGCGGCGTGGGATATCAAACTTATTGTTCTGTAATCCTCACATGACGTAGCCTTTGCCTTTTTTGGAATAGGAACTAACACCGATCTCACAAAATCTTCCGGCCAGATTCCTTCCTCATAGATACTACGAATCAGTCCATATATGGCCTTCTTCCTACCTTTCCCTAACCATTTCAACATTTCTACAGGAATGTTGTCCACCCCCACAGCCTTATTTGCTTTGATCTCCTTTAATGCCCTTTCTATTTCATCGTCGAGTATGCCTAGACCTAAGCTATCTTCTTCTACGTCATGTTCCTTTTCTATGTCTAACCTTGTCGGCCTAAGTTCTTTACCATACAGTGTTTCTATATATTCCTTCCATCTCTCTTGGATTTTTCCTGGTTCAACTATTATCTTACCCCATTTATCTTTAACTGTTAGCACAGATCTTGCCTTCTTACTTCCCGATAATAACTTAACCTTGCTGTATAGAGCACCAATTCCACCCTTCTTTTGTAAACTTTCCATATCCTCGCATTGCGTTTTCCACCGTTCTTCTTTTGCTTTATTTGTGGCCCTTCTCAATTTATTGTTTAACTCTTTGTACTTCATTTTGCCTAACTCTGTTTTTACATTTTTCCATCTTCTTCTCTCATCCATCTTTGCAATCATCTCATCCGTTACCCATGGTTTCCTTATTCTTTTCGCGTTAACGGTTCCTATAGTGTCTTTAGCGGCTTCCAATACCCCTTTCTTGATACATTCCCATTTTACTTTGATAGTACTCAGTTCTTTACCGTCATCCATCATTTTCTCTACAGCCTGCTGATACTCCTTCCTCGTTAATCCATTTACTGCTTCTAAATTCCATTTCCTAACCCGCCGCCCTTGCCTTATCTTCTGGAAACGAACATTACATTTCATAACAACTAAATTGTGGTCAGAGTCCGCATCCGCTCCTGGGAAACTGTGCGAATTTATCACACTGCTCCTAAACCTGTGCCTAACCATAATATAATCTAACTGATACCTTTCTGAGTCACCTGGCATTTTCCATGTATACCTACGCCTTTTGTGGTGTCTAAACCATGTGTTAGTGATGACTAACCCCTGTCTAATTGCTTTCTCCCCGCGTTCATTCCTCGTACCTAACCCATAGTCCCCCACCTCACCACCATCTATTCCTTCGCCTAACGTCGCATTCCAATCCCCCATCACTATCAAATGTTTCCCTGCAGGAGTACATGCGATTAGATCCTCTAACTTATCGTACATCCTATCGACTTCTTCCTCCTTGTGGTTGCTCGGTGGCATGTATACGTGAACAATGACCAAGTTCGTCGGCTCTTCTTTAATCTCTACGAGTAAAATTCTATCAGTTGCTTGCTCTATGTTGACTACGCTTCTTCCTACCCCTTTATTTAATATTACGGCAAACCCTCGTTGGCTCTCCTCCCCGCCGCTGTATATCACTCTATAATTTTCACTCCAATAATCCCCGCTATCCTTCCATTTTACCTCTCAGAGACCTAAAACATCGATATTACCTCTTTCCATCTCTCGCTTAATATTTTCTAATTTTCCTGTCCTCAACATTGTCCTGACTTTCCATGTTCCTATTCTAACTACTTTCGTCTTCTTCTGTCCTGCTGCAGTTATTTCTTCCCTGCAAGGGTTTCGTGGCATGAAGACCGCGGAAGCCTTGCCTCTCCCGCTGCTGGGCACGACACACGGCCTCTTGGGCCGAGTCCCGTAGTTGCCAGGACTCATATTATCTATAGTGCCTATCATTATATTCTTGGGAATCATAATTGAGGTGGTTTCCCGTTGCCTTCCTCAATAGTGTTTACTCTTGAGGAATATATAGTATATAACTACAACCTTGTCGTGGTGAAAGGGCTTGTGTGTTCCGATGACCCTTAGAGGTGTGCTAGCGGGAGTAATAATAATTGCTCCTGGTAGGGTCACCCATGCCAGATAGGTCGAAGGTTAGGAGCCAAACGAAAGGTATTCCACGCAGCGTCTGTTCCTCAGTGAGGCGGCTGCAAAGGCGTCTGACCCCAGTGGGGCGGCTATTAAGTGAGGGTGTCACGTTAAAACACTATTGGGGAAGGCAACGGGAAACCACCTCAATTATCAATCCCAAGAATTTAATGATGGGCACTATAGAGAAATGAGTCTTGGCAACTGCGGGACTCGGCCCACGGGTCTGTGTGTCGTGCCTGGCAGCAGGGGAGGCAAGGCTTCTGCGGTCGTCATCCCACGAAATCCTTGCGGGGGAGAAATAACAGCAGTAGGACAGAAGACTCAGAAAAAGACGAAAGTAGTTAGAATAGGAACATGGAACGTCAGGACAATGTTGAGGACAGGAAAATTAAAAAATATTAAGCGAGAGATGGAAAGAGGTAACATAGATGTTTTAGGTCTCCGCGAGGTGAAATGGAAGGATAGCGGGGATTATTGTAGTGAAAATTATAGAGTGATATACAGCGGCGGGGAGGAGAGCCAACGAGGGTTTGCCCTAATATTAAATAAAGGGGTAGGAAGAAGCGTAGCCAACATAGAGCAAGCAACTGATAGAATTTTACTCGTAGAGATTAAAGAAGAGCCGACGAACTTGGTCATTGTTCACGTATACATGCCACCGAGCAACCACAAGGAGGAAGAAGTCGATAGGATGTACGATAAGTTATAGGATCTAATCGCATGTGCTCCTGCAGGGAAACATTTGATAGTGATGAGGGATTGGAATGCGACAGTAGGCGAAGGAAGAGCGGGTGGTGAGGTGGGGGACTATGGGTTAGGCACGTGGAATGAACGTGGGGAGAAAGCAATTAGACTCTGCAGGAGACAGGGGTTATTCATAACCAACACATGGTTTAGAAACCACAGAAGGTGTAGGTATACATGGAAAATGCCAGGGGACTCAGAAAGGTATCAGTTAAATTATATTATGGTTAGGCACAGGTTTAGAAGCAGTGTGATAAATTCGCTCTTTTTCTCGTTCTCGCTGTGATTTCTTCGCTCAAATGTTGCAATAAGTTCGTATAACACTCGTCATTGATAGTTTTTCTTTTTTTTAAGAATTTCAATGAAAATTATCCCAAGTGCATCCCAAAAATTTACGCCATGACCTTGCCTACAAATGAAATGATCTTTGCCTTCTTTGGAGTCAGTTCTCCGTTTTGAATTCATTGTTTTTATTGTTCTTTTTTCTCGGGTGTGAATTAATGGTCCATGTTTCATCCGTGGTTATGAAATGGCACAAAAATTCTGCTTTGTTCCTGTGAAACTTTGCTAAACACTAAGTTGAAATATCTTCACAACACTGATTTTGCTTGAGTGTGAGCAAACGTGGCACCCATCTTGCACACAGCTTTCTTTTGTCCAAATTTTCAGTAATAATCGATGTACCGCACTTTTTGAAATGCCTACTATCTCTGCTAGCTCGTGCACTTTTAGTCGACGATCATCCGGTATCACTTCGTGTATTTTCTTCACCGTTTCTGGAGTTGTCACCTCATTTGCTTGACCAATGCGATGCTCGTCTTGACAGCTCGTACGGCCTCGTTTTAACTCTGCTACCCAATATTTTACTGTTGTAAACGAAGGAGCAGACTCACCATGAGTAGAAACCAGTTCAGCTTCTGTATTGGTTGGGCCGAGCTCTTTCAAATAAAAGTATCGTGTCACAGAACGATGACCAATTTTCTCCATTTTTACAAATTCACTGAAAACGTTCACTATTGATGGCTGCCAAACCAATACTAACCAACGTGGTGTCATCACACTTGAAATATATGCTTCATGGATTGCATACTTTATGATACAGTATTATTTTTCAAACAACTACCGCCATCTCTATGTCAGGCCGGGTACTTCTGAGACCACCGTCGTAATAGCGAAATACGGGTGGATTTCCACAAGTCGACCCTTCCCTCTCCAACGGAGGTCAGCAATCGCAACTTCCTTAAATAAGTGTAATACACGGGAAAAGTGTTTATTGGGAAGCTCTAAAAACAAAGATAGTTCATCCATCTTAACGACCTGATATCTTCACCTACCCGTGGGAAAACACTTCTCGAGCCAGCACATTTCCCCCATATGCGTGGGTTTCTGACTTCTTTTAGTACTGTTTGCTGAAAATTTCCATTGAAATCTCATCGGAAATCATGATTTCAAGCGGGATGATTGAAATTATGCACTCCTTATCTCAAATAACGAATCTCGTTGAAAGCTTATGCAATGAAAATAATCCCTTCAGTAGATGACATTTTTTCGTCGAATTTTCATCAAGAGGAATTATTACGGAACCATTACCCTCAAGTTTCTCCGGCTGGCAAATGTAGCCATCAAAAGGGTGAGCAGTAAGTTTTCAATGCATCACGACGTTCAGTTGCGTTCAGAGAGTAGGTCGCTGTGGAAAACATCTTCAGGAGATGCCGTTGGTCACTTTCTCGATCAGGAAGAATAACTTGGCATCCCACTGGTTAGGGAATTGGAGATGGAAACCGGTTTTTAGTTTCATTGCGAGTTAGTTGATTTCGACGGACTAGAATGAAGATGAGAGGAAGGTTCCGTGAGATGAGAGCGTGATTGATAAAGAGGCAGTCGCAACAGTACGTAGTGGTTTGACAGCGAGTGGTGCAGGTTTTTGTGCGCTTTTCCCGAGCGAGGGGAAAAAAATGAAACCCTCAATCATTCAGAAACACTCAGTCAAAATAAATCCATCGACAGGCGCAGGCGGAGGAATTCTCTCGTGGCAGTGATAGGATGAATTCTTAATTGTTGGAAGCAAGAGTGAGGAAAGGGAAAGACTTCTTTCCAATTTGGGAAAGCAGCAGGATTTTTCTTCTCTTTGCGAGTAATCCTTCGCTAAAGCATCCATTTATCCTGCCTCCATAGGATATCTCCCAAAAAACCCCTCTCCTCAACCACCATCCCTAGTACTTCCTCATTTGTTTTCCTTTCGGTCCATTTCACATTCTCCATTCTTCTCCACACCCACATTTCAAATGCCTCCAATCTACGTCTATCCTCCTGCTTCAGCGACCACGTTTCCGCGCCGTACATCGCCACGCTCCACATGAGAGTTTTAACATCCCTACTCAACGTCTCCGTCATCAACTCCCTCCTCCTTGAGAAACCTTCCTTGCCTAGCGCAATTCTTCTCCTTACGTCCCTACTACTTTGACCGTGCTGGTCCAAAACACTTCCAAGATACGTAAAATGTTCTACCTGCTCTATTTTTTCCCCTCATATTTTAATTTTTAGATTAGCCTTTTTCTTTCTGGAAAATCGCATATTCTTCGTTTTATTTATATTGATTCTCATCCCATATCTATCGCACTGAACCTCCAAATCACTCAGCAATGCTTGCAACCCCTTGGCGGACTGACAAACCAAAGCCTCGTCATCAGCAAACCTGATTTTACGAATTCCCCTCTGACTTTCATTCCTACCTCCAGTTCTTCCCATGCCTCTTTAATCATTTCCTCCACATATATAGTATGTTGAACGCACCGGTGATTATGGGCAACGCTGCCTAACACCTCTTCCTAACACTGCCAATCCGGACTCTCCGTTCCCCACTCGAACCTGAGCAGTCTGAGACATGTACAGGTTGCGGATCAGTCTCCTGTCCCTCCAATCCATTCCTATTTTCTGCAATACACGCATTAGTTTTTCCTAATTCACTCTATGAAACGCTTTTTCGAAATCTACGAAACAGGCAAATACGTCCTGATTTTATTCTATATTCCTCTCAATTAGTGATCTCATTTCTGCAACGGTGTCGCGCGTACCTTTCCCCTTCCTAAGCCCAAGCTTATCATCCCCTAAGTATTCATTTGCCTTACTCTCTATCTTTTTGTTGATAATTCTGAGGGTAAATTTAGCTGCGTGGCATATCAATCAAACTTATTGTTCTGTAATCCTCACATGATGTAGCCTTTACCTTTTTCGGAAAAGGAACTTAAATACTACGAATCAATCCATATAGGGCCTTTTTCCCACATTCTCCTAAACATTTCAACAGTTCTACAGGAATGTTGTCCACCCCCACGGCCTTATTTGCTTTCATCTCCTTTGATGCCCTTTCTATTTCATCGTCGAGTATGCCTGGACCTAGGCTATCTTGTTCTACGTCATGTTCCTTTTCTATGCCTAACCTTGTCGGCCTAAGTTCTCTACCATAAGGTGTTTCTATATATTCCTTCCATCTCTCGTGGATCTTTTCTTTGTCAAGTATTATCTTTCCCCAATTATCTTTAACTCTTAGCACAGATATTCCCTTCTTACTTCCCGATAGTGATTTAACATTGCTGTATAATGCACCAATTTCACCCTTCCTCTGTAAACTTTCCATATCCTCGCACTAACCATGCTTCTTTTGCTTTATTTATGGCCCGTCTCAATTTACTCTTTAACCCTTTGTACTTCATTTTGCCTAACTCTCTGTTTACATTTTTCCATCTTCTTCTCTCATCCATCTTTGCAATCATCTCATCCGTTACCTATGGTTTCCTTATCCTTTTCCCGTTAACGGTTGCTATAGTGTCTTTTGCGGCTTTCGAAATCACTGTCTTGATACATTCCCATTTTTCTTCGATAGTACTCAGCTCTTTACCGTCATCCATCATTTTCTCTACTATCTGCTGGTACTCCTTCCTCGTTAATCCATATAATGCTTCTACATTCCATTTCCTAACCCTCCGCCCTTGCCTTATCTTCTTGAAACGGACGTTACATTTCCTAACAACTAAATTGTGGTAAGAGTCCGCATCCGCTCCTGGGAAACTGTGCGAATTTATCAACTATTCCTAAACCTGTGCCTAACCATAATATAATCTAACTGAAAACCTTCTGAGTCACCTGGCATTTTCCATGTATACCTACGCCTTTTGTGGTTTCTAAACCATGTGTTGGTTATGAATAACCCCTGTCTCCTGCAGAACCTACTTGCTTTCTCCCCACGTTCATTCTTTGTGCCTAACCCATAGTCCCCCACCTCATCAACATCTCTTCCTTCGCTTACCGTCTCAATCCAACTTACTCACTATCAAATGTTTCCCTGCAGGAACACATGCAATTATATCCTCTAACTCATCGTACATCCTAATAACTTCTTCCTCCTTTTGATTGCTCGGTGGTATGTATACCTGAACAATGACCAAGTTCGCCGGTTCTGCTTTAATCTCTGCGAGTAATACTCTATCCGTTCCTTGCTCTATGTTGGCTACGCTTCTTCCTACCTCTTTATTAATATTACGGCAACCCACCGTTGGCTCTCGTCCCCGCCGCTGTACATTATTCTATAATTATCACTCCAGTAATCTCCGCTATCCTTCCATCTCACCTGGCATAGGCCTAAAACATCTGTGTTACCTCTTTCCATCTTTCGATTAATATTCTCTAATTTGCCTATCCTCAACATTGTCCTGACATTCCATGTTCCTATTTTAACTACTTTAGCCTTCTTCTGCGTCTTCTGTCGTGCTGCTGTTATTTCTTCCCTGCAAGGGTTTCGTGGGATGACGACCGCGAAGCCTTGCCTACCCCGCTGCCGGGCACGACACACGGCCCCTTGGGCCGAGTCCCGCATTTGCCAGCACTCAATTTCTCTATACTGTCCATCATAAAATTTTTGGGAATAATAATTGAGGTGGTTTCCCGTTGCCTTCCTCAATAATGTTTTTAACGTGACACCATCACTCAATGGCCGCCCCACTGGGATCAGATGCCTTTGCAGCTGCCTCACTGAGGAAGAGACGCTTCGTGTACAACCTTTCGTTTGGCTCTGGCATGGGTGACTCTACCAGGAGCAATTATTATTACTGCCGCCAGCACAGCTCTAAGGGTCATTGGGACGCACAAGCCCTTCCACCACGTCAAGGTTGTAGGCCACGGGAGGGATATATATAGAATAAGCACAATTTTCTACCGCATGACTCTGCCACCTGAGCAAGATAATGGTCGTAGGGTGGTCATGGAATACGACGCCAGGACGCCAGTCGGGCGTGAGAACATAACTTACCCCGACTCTTATACGATCATTTTTACCAACAATTATATCGAATCGCCACTATTTTTTATTCAGTTTTTAACAAGATCGTAAGTAAAACTGTTTTTTGTCCACGAAGTTTGTTCTGGTTGCTAGTAAACGTAAGATTGCGCATGGCTACCATTTTTATAAATATCGGTGGATAAATAACAGCAACTTTCATTCATTAAATGATGATAAATTTGCGGAGCCAGCTTTAAAATTATGGAAGTTTTGTTTGCACTTATGGTGAAAACTAATCAGAGTGCACTACGATCGAAATGTCTGTAGTTCTTCAAGGCATCCTTAATGGTGAAAACATTTTATTACTCGGTGAATTGTCACCATAGCAAGTAAAATAGGAAGTCAGAAATCGGCCGGAGCAGCAGTTGTTCGAACAGTTTACCGAAGCCGTCCAAAAGGGAAATGGGCCGGAATTCTCCGGGCCCCACTTCCGATTTCTCTGTCTTCGGCAAACAGATGACTCGTGCCTGCCTCCAGGTGAACGGGAAGTAGAAGAGCCTGACGCAGCCGTTGTAGATGCTCGTCAGCTATGCGACCGCCACCTTTGGGAGATCCCGAATGACGACATTCGAAATGACGACGATTCTGGGAACCTTCCTCAGGCGGAGGCGTCGCATTGCATCCAGGGCCTCCTTCCTCTCGAACAGGGGAAAGTCAGGAGCAGCTGTGTCGCCAATTCTGTTTCAGTTTCAGTTTTATATGTTTTTATTTCCGTAAATTTGTAGACATACAAGAGATATGTAAAATATTATGAAACGTAACAATATTTACAATCCGGAAATCCCGTTTTAGAATGAGCTCCTCTTCGGGGTGCCAATTCTGTTCACTTTCAGATTTATATTTTTTTATTTCCGTAAAGATGTAGACATACAAGATATATAAACTATTATAAAACGTAACAATATTTACAGTACGGAAACCCCGTTTTAGGATTAACTCCTCTTCGGGGTGGAAATTAACAATAAAGAAAGGAATTGAAAGTGAGCACAGGTCAGGTGGCTCGTGATTGGTCCGTGATGGGGAGCCTACCAATTGGTCCCCATGGTGCCGCTTTGTTCTTCCTTCTCTAACTCCAAAATTCCAATTCCAAAAAAAATCCTAGCTTTGGGCTGAATATCACTTTAAATTCCTCAGTCTACTCATAAAAATATGTGTTTCCACATAATATCTATATTCTTCTTACATGTTTCTCAACCCTATTTCTCCAGATAGCCTCATATATCGCCTCAGGGGAATGGATCCAGATGGTGACCCTCTCATATTTGGAGTGAGAGGACATGAAGCACAGGAAATGCTACGAATTGACAACTTCGGAAAGAATGAAGCTAATGTGTATCTAAGGAAAGAACTTGACAGAGAGGTAAACACAACATAATTTTGGCAATTTTAACTGGCCTAAGTAATTTTATTCTTTTATTATATACAGATTAGTATTTGCATTCAGTTTTTTTCATTGTTATTGGGCTGCGCATTCTCTGACCAAAAGTGTGCATTGAAAATATTGGCTCAAGTTTCAATATTATTATACTCATTAAAATTCCATATAATTGGATGTAAGAAAATCTAGGTTAATAAATGAAAGTAGAAAAACTTTGTTACAATCCACCACTTTATTTTCGATACTACTAGTTTCGACGCTACGGCGTCATCCTCAGGTACAAAATTAAAAGTCACAAACATGCATATATATACCCTCTTCAAGAAAGGATGGGGGGGGTTATGGGAAGAGGGGGGGGCGGGGAGGGGAGTGCGGGAGTAGGTATGAAGGAATGTGGGAGAGGGTAGGAAAAACCAGGAAAGGCGTCCGTGAGCGGGGGGAAAGTATAGGAAGCTGGGTTAAGCCAGGGGACATTTCGTTGTTCGATTTGGGTTGAGTTAAAGGCTAATGGGGGTAAAAGGTCCGGGTTAGGCGTTAATGTGAGTTGGGGGGGAGGGGATTAGAGGTTCTGTTTTTTCCGTTAATGTTAGGGAGGCTTCCAGGAGAGGTGATAGGTTCTCAAACAGAATGTCGTTGAGTAAGGGATATTTCTTCATCGTTCTCCGGATCTCCAACTCTTCCTTCTTGTCCATCCTCCTTCCTTTTTCTTCCCGATGTAAAATTTTTGGGATGAAATCACTGGTGTGATTTTCCTCCCACAGATGTTTGGCAAAGTGGGATTGGGCGAGGTTACACTTCCTGTAGCACCTTTTGTGTTCCTCCGCTCTTATCCGCACAGCTCGACCACTCTGCCCGATGTACCTCGCACTACAATCCCCGCAAACCATTTCATAAATCCCACTATTTTCCAGTGGTTCAACTTTATCCTTAGTTTTATTAAAGAACATTTTTAAGTTTCGTTTGTTGTAGAAAGCAATTTTAAATTTGTCTTTCGGGAACAATTTGCTGATCTTAACGGACGGGACCCCATAATAAGGTAATCTTACCCACTTAAGTTTCTCTTTAATAGTTATATCTGAATGGTAGAGTAGCCGTTGGGCTCTTATGGAGCGTTTTTTGCCGAGCATTTTGTCCACCATTTTTGAACTGTAGCCATTAGTGGTTGCTAAAGATCTGATTGTTACCAATTCCTCGTTGAATTTTTCTATCGAGAGGGGAATATTAAGAAGTCTATTAAGTAGGAAGTGGAAGGTGGATAACTTCTGGGATATATGATGGCGGGAGTCCGCAGGAATGACATGGTCAGTAGTGGTGGTTTTACGATATAGCTGAAAATCGAACCCTTTTTCTCTTTTCGTCACTGTAACGTCCAGAAAACTTAGTTTTTCTTCTTTTTCTTTTTCACACGTAAACTGGATATCTTTACACTGAGAATTTAAGACCGATAAAAAATTGTGCAGCTGTCTTTCCGTGCCAGTCCAAATTGCAAAGATGTCATCCACGTATCGTACCCAGAAGTAAATGTTTTTTGTGTTAACTGACTTATTCGTAAACAATTTTTGTTCGAAATCGTCCATGAAAAGGTCGGCTAGGAGGGGTGACAGAGGTGACCCCATGGCTAAACCTTCTGTTTGTCTAAAATAATCACCATTAAATTTGAAATAGTTTTGCTCCACACACACTTTGGTAAGGGTCACTAGGTCACTGACGACGTTTGTGTCCGTCACTGTATTTGATAACACTTTCTTAGCCACATTGACTGCTTCCATCGCCGGGATGTTGGTAAAGAGGTTCACCACATCAAAAGACACTAAAAAATATTTGGAGGTGGGGGGTTTTGTTTTGGAAAGTTGACCCTTACCAAAGTGTGTGTGGAGCAAAACTATTTCAAATTTAATGGTGATTATTTTAGACAAACAGAAGGTTTAGCCATGGGGTCACCTCTGTCACCCCTCCTAGCCGACCTTTTCATGGACGATTTCGAACAAAAATTGTTTACGAATAAGTCAGTTAACACAAAAAACATTTACTTCTGGGTACGATACGTGGATGACATCTTTGCAATTTGGACTGGCACGGAAAGACAGCTGCACAATTTTTTATCGGTCTTAAATTCTCAGTGTAAAGATATCCAGTTTACGTGTGAAAAAGAAAAAGAAGAAAAACTAAGTTTTCTGGACATTACAGTGACAAAAAGAGAAAAAGGGTTCGATTTTCAGCTATATCGTAAAACCACCACTACTGACCATGTCATTCCTGCGGACTCCCGCCATCATATATCCCAGAAGTTATCCACCTTCCACTTCCTACTTAATAGACTTCTTAATATTCCCCTCTCGATAGAAAAATTCAACGAGGAATTGGTAACAATCAGATCTTTAGCAACCACTAATGGCTACAGTTCAAAAATGGTGGACAAAATGCTCGGCAAAAAACGCTCCATAAGAGCCCAACGGCTACTCTACCATTCAGATATAACTATTAAAGAGAAACTTAAGTGGGTAAGATTACCTTATTATGGGGTCCCGTCCGTTAAGATCAGCAAATTGTTCCCGAAAGACAAATTTAAAATTGCTTTCTACAACAAACGAAACTTAAAAATGTTCTTTAATAAAACTAAGGATAAAGTTGAACCACTGGAAAATAGTGGGATTTATGAAATGGTTTGCGGGGATTGTAGTGCGAGGTACATCGGGCAGAGTGGTCGAGCTGTGCGGATAAGAGCGGAGGAACACAAAAGGTGCTACAGGAAGTGTAACCTCGCCCAATCCCACTTTGCCAAACATCTGTGGGAGGAAAATCACACCAGTGATTTCATCCCAAAAATTTTACATCGGGAAGAAAAAGGAAGGAGGATGGACAAGAAGGAAGAGTTGGAGATCCGGAGAACGATGAAGAAATATCCCTTACTCAACGACATTCTGTTTGAGAACCTATCACCTCTCCTGGAAGCCTCCCTAACATTAACGGAAAAAACAGAACCTCTAATCCCCTCCCCCCCAACTCACATTAACGCCTAACCCGGACCTTTTACCCCCATTAGCCTTTAACTCAACCCAAATCGAACAACGAAATGTCCCCTGGCTTAACCCAGCTTCCTATACTTTCCCCCCCGCTCACGGACGCCTTTCCTGGTTTTTCCTACCCTCTCCCACATTCCTTCATACCTACTCCCGCACTCCCCTCCCCGCCCCCCCCTCTTCCCATAACCCCCCCATCCTTTCTTGAAGAGGGTATATATATGCATGTTTGTGACTTTTAATTTTGTACCTGAGGATGACGCCGTAGGGTCGAAACTAGTAGTATCGAAAATAAAGTGGTGGATTGTAACAAAGTTTTTCTACTTTCATTTATTAAAATGAACTTCCACAAAGTTGAGGCTGAAACTATTGAAAATCTAGGTTATAAAATGGAAGAAGAGAAGCCGACTATGTCCCTGGTATAATTTGTTTCTCTCTTGAAGTGTACTGGTGATGAATACCGTAAATACTCTCAGATTCTCATGTTAATGAAGAAGGGAATAAGGGTATCATTCAATATTTTTGAAATCCCTTTAAAAGATCATGCCTTTCTCCCCCTCACCAAAAAAGTTTATCCAATGTTTCTGGAATGGTCTGAATTCTCCACAGAAGAACTGAGAATCCTTTATTTATGGTATAACTGAAGTAGTATTCACACAAGGTATCATAAAATATATTCAAAACATGTTAGTTTCTATTAGAGGCTCCCGATATACTTCATCCATCAATCTCCTCCTTCATATTCCTCACTTTCAACAAGGCAGCTTGTTCCTGGGATTTCTCAGTCGATCAGGGGATATAATTATTGCATTTTAAAACAACATAGGCAGTACTTACATGATTTTTTTATTTTAGATGAAATAAATAGTGGCCATTTATTTGAAATAATTTTGAGCCCAGTGACCATTTGGCACAAGTAATATAGGAAAATAGTGATCAGAGTTACATTTTGAGATTGCAATTTACTTTTGAATAAAAGTAATCTAACAGTAGGGGTAATATTAAGGTATAGTTCCTTCTGTGACTCATGATTAACTGCATAAAGTTGTCTAATCTAATCTTTCCCTCTAATTCTGTAAGAAATTCATTGTAACTAATGATAAATTGATTGACTTTTCCCTAGAATCTTCCTAAATGAAGGACACCTAAAATATAGAACAGAAGGCCACAAATGAATGAACTAAGTATATAGCAAAGTAGTCATGTTAATTTTTAAAAAAGTCATAAATAGTACTTGTAATAAACACACCATTGTTTCTTGATGCCAGGTTTATTAATACACTTTTTTCAATTTTTATTCTATTCTCATAGCATAACTAGAAAGATAACCATCAGTCATTTTACCCAAAATATGAATATTACTTCTCAAATCATTATTTCCACTTTTTTTATTTGTCATATGTAGCTGAAAGATGAGTATTCATTTGTTCTAACTCTAACTGATGGAAACCTTGGAGAAGGCAACTTTGTAACACAAGGACTTCTTCTCCTGGTTGATGACATTAATGACAATGAACCTGCATTTCGCCCATTTCAATCCACAATAAACATTCCTGAAAATGCAAGACCAGGTTTTAGTGTGGCAACTGTTGAAGCTGTTGACAGAGATGAAGGACTATATGGCCAGGTAAGGTCTTTAGTGAATAATATATCCACTTATTTTTAATAAAGTAGTTTAAAGGACACTAAAATCATAAATGGCAATTTTAGAGTAAGGTTATCTACTTATGCACATATTTCTAATTCTATATAATTCTGAATACCAACTCATGTTAAACAGCTTCCATCAAACTGAGTGATGTCAAGATACCCATTCTATCAATTTTCTGAAACATTAACTGCCACATTTCCAGTAGCTATCTCTCCGTAGACACCTTCTAATCAATTATTATTTAATTTTCATTTCACTTTATTCTGTTTCTATTAATAACAGGTAGTGTATTATATTCAAGAATTAGATAGTGATGATGATATTTTTGCAATAAATACAATTGATGGGAAAGGTGTAGTAATATTAAAAGGAGCTCTGGACTATGAGAAGAAGTTTCTTTATCAAATACGGGTATTGGCAGTTGACAGGTCCAATGACAACAGGGTAAGTACCAATCTCCAAAAATGTTCTCTTAATTATTTATTGATTATTTTCATTGCTATCTGATACAGATATAAAATATTTCATTCTCAGTGTAAGCTTAAAATTTCAAAAAGCATAAATATAGATAAACCTCTTCTGAACTAACATATTTTTAGGCTTAATCAAAGCATTGGAAAATCTAATTCATCCTAATTCCTTGATGAGGTATAAAGAGAAGAAATATAAAGTATTTTATCCAATTATTCAATTTAGATCTTAAATTTGTAATGGGTGATAAAAATAGTCAACAAATGTTAAGAGGCTTGTTTCATATTGATTGTTCAAAATAAACTTTCAAAGGTTAATAGTGGGACAGCAGCTATCCTGATTAAAGTGGAGGATGTTGAGGACCAACCCCCTGAATTTAATCTTGTTAATCCAGTCACTAGAGTTAGAGAAGATGTACCAATAGGATCTCCAGTGTTACAAGGCAAGAAAGAAATTATTTTTTCCATGTGTTCACACTGATAACAGCATGTGACCATAAATGATTAAACTTCCCAAGTTGTAACAGAGAGAGCATAAAATTTCCTATCTTTTTTAGTTAAAGCTGTTGATGGTGATCGAGGAATAAACAATAAAATTAAATATTCTATAACCAAAGGACCTCAGGATCTTTTTGGTATAAATGTGAATTCAGGAATCATATATACTTTGAAAAAACTGGATAGAGAAAGTCCTCACAATAGTAATGGAGCATATGTGCTAGAAATCATGGTAAGCTAAAAGCAATTTTTTTTCTGCTAATAATGTTGATTTCATATTATGATGTGTTTTTTTGTAGACCTTTATTGCAATAATTTCAAGCAGGTTTAGGTAACTCGCTCATATTGCCTGTAACATCTTGAAAATCTCTGTAAATATATTATATATAGTAAGTATTTATCACAATAATTTTTAATTAATTTTCATATCAACGTAATTTCCTACCTACTGAAGTATATGTTCAATGGAAATAAAATTACATACTATTTATCACAGTATTCACACTACTATTTTTAAAGAAAACTTTTGCAGAAGCATATTCTAAAGAATTTAATGGAATTTCAAAGTTCCAGCATTCAAATATGGCTCAATATATGCAAATAGACTTATTATTTGTATTGGCATATCTTACTTAGTCATTAGAAAGGATCTTTTTGCTGCGTGTTATCTTAGGTTATGAAATACCATGATACTTGGATAGAAACCAAGATAAAATATTCTGTCATACCTATGGACTGTCCCAAAAAATAAGTAGAATAAATCAGGGGAAAAATTTAATGTAGATCAAAGTAAAAATTACTAAAACTCTCCAAAACAGAAGCACTCTTGTGCATCAACACACCAAGGTCAGTGTGTCAGCCACACTTCTAATGTGCTTCCTGGAAGGCATCGAAGGGAATATTGTTCAGGCACCTCATCACAGCCTCTTTGACATAATCTGATGGTCCAAAATGGTACTCAAAGGGGTTGTACTTGGATTATACTCAACGCCCATGTCTCGTCACCAGTAACCACCTATTCTAAAAAAATCAGGTCACTTTCACAGTGGTCCAAGGAGTTCAAGGCAAGATTGTCACACATGCAGTCTTCTGACAGCACCTTGGGAACCATCTTGGCACCTATTTCTCAATCTTCTGTAAGAATGCAATGCACTGTGGTTTTCTGAATATTTCACTGCTAACATTCTGACACTGGGAGGATCAATCAAAATTGAACATGTGTCTCACTTTTTGCACATTTACTTCATGCTGTGTTATTGATGGATGTCCAGGGCATTCCTATTGTCAACCTCCTTGTTACCCAGCCAAAACATCCTGTGCAAACAGAAAACCATCATTTGGGACATTTCTCCATCTCCATAAGTATCTGTAACCATAGTTATGGTATCCCAACCCAATTTCCTGAGTTTAACACAAAACTTTTTCGCATATCATTGCTCCATGGAAAGTGGCATTGTGAATTTGTGACAGGACCCTTGAATAGGGGTTTAGTCTAGCATTGGTCCACAGATTGTAATGGCCTGCAGACGACTGTCACAGGTCATGTTGCCTTCCCAAGACCTCTCACCATTTTTCCATTTTTCCCCTACAAATCGTCCCACTCCAGTCATCCACTTTGCGAGGAAAAATCGTTTTACTAACTATCTGAGACTGACCCTGTACTTTGTGAAGCAAAAGCATTTAGTTTTCATTTAACTGCTTAAAAATATTGGGAAAGATACTCTTACCCTAAATGTTTAACAATATTAACCTGTTGACAAGGAGTAACAGAATCTACTATTTCAAGTTTGAGGCTGATGCTTTTCCCATGACTATCAATCTTCTTCTATCCATAGCCCTTTTGCAGGATTAAAATTATTGAAATGCAAATGCATATGTAGCTTTTAGCTAGCAGCTGTAGATAACATTGGATGGCAAGATTATTAAGCCAGACTTAGAGATGGTCAAGCCATACTGAGTCCAACAATCAAGGGAGGGCAGTTATTATTGAGTTCTTCACATGAAAAATAAGAGAGTTATGAGATGCAGATCAGAACTATGAACATGAAAGTAGTGAGAGTCTCAAAAAGTATTTCTTATATTTTGCACTCTGCAAACTATTGTTAGGGTGTGTGGCAGGTGGTGAATACATACCAGGCTAATTTTGGCACGAATATTTTTACCCCACCATGGTCAGATGTTTTATGTGTCTGACCCCAGTGGGGTGGCCATTGAGTGATGATGTCATGTTGAAAACACTATTGAGAAAAGCAACAGAAAACTACCTCAATTACTAATCCCAAGATTTTCGTGATGATGTCATAGAGAAAATGAGTTACAGAATAGAGACTGTGAATGTTTGGAAATTGAGGAAGGGAAGGAATATGATAAGGTGTTGGATTGGAATGAAGGGAGGAAGTAAGTGTATATGGAGATGATGAGAACGTTAGTTATACAGTAGGATGTTGGGTTATGTTTTGTTAGGAGAGACAAGAGAATTTTTTGGTTGTCGTGTCCAACCAAAACTTACCCTAATCAGTAGCTTACCTATCATTATATTAGTATATATGCATCCCTCCCATGGACTACAACCTTGAGCTGGTGGAAGGGCTTGTGCATTCCAATGGCCCCTAGAGCTGTGCTGGTGGGAGAAATAAAACAACAATTTCAGAGCATAAAAATCATTTGCCTTGACCGGGATCCGGTCAAGGCAAATGATTTTTTTTTACACTCTGATATTGTTGCATTGTGATGCACACGTAACGGATGACTCTGTTAAAAGTTACTGTTGTGGCATCTCCTGCAGTTACTTGAAATTTGGAGAAATAATAATTGCTCCGGGTAGGGTCACCCAGATAGGTCAAAGGTTAGGAGCCAGACAAAAGGTAGTCCACGCAGCTTTTGTTCCTCAGTAAGGCAGCTGCAAAGGCATCTGATTTCAATGGGGTGGCCATTGAGTGATGGTGTCACGTTAAAAACACTATTGAGGAAGGCAACAGGAAACCACCTCAAATAATTCCCAAGGCCAAATGATGGACACGATAGAAATTGAGTCCAGGCAACTGCGGGACTCAGCCGCAGTGGCCATGTGTCATGCCCCGCAGCGGAGGAGGTAAGGCTTCCACGGTCATCATCCCATGAAACCCTTGCAAAGGAGAACCGATAGCACCAGGACAGAAGACACAGATGAGGAAGACCAAATAGTTAGAATAGGAACATGGAATATCAGGATAATGTTGAGGACAAGAATTTTAGAGAATATTAGGCGAGAGATGGAAAGAGGTAATATAGATATTTTAGGTCTATGCAAGGTTGGATAGAAGAATAGCAGGGATTACTGAAATAATAATTATAGAATAATATACCATGGCAGAGATGAGACCAAACAAGGGGTGGCCATAATATTAAATAAAGAGGTAGAAAGAAGTTTAGACAACAAAGAACAAGCAACAGATAGAATATTACTAGGAGAGATTAAAGTATAACTGACGAACTTGGTCATTGTTCAGGTATACATACCACCGAGCAATCATAAGGAGGAAGAAGTTACTAGGATGTACGATGAGTTAGAGGATATAATTTCATGTGTTCCTGCAGGGAAACATTTGATAGTGAAGGGGGATTGGAACGCGATGGTAGGCGAAGGAAGAGATGGTGATGAGGTGGGGGACTATGGGTTAGGCACTAGGAATGAAGCAATTAGGTTCTGCAGGAGACAGGGGTTAGTCATCACCAACACATGGTTTAGAAACCACAAAAGGTGTAGGTATACATGGAAAATGCCAGGTGGTTAATTGGAGCAAATTGGTGCTCTATACAGCAAGGTTAAGTTATTATCGGGAAGTAAGAAGGCAGGATCTGTGCTAACAGTAAAAGTTTTGTGGGGTAAGATAATAGTTGACACAGAAAAGAACCAAGGGAGATGGAAGGAATATATAGAAACACTGTATGGCAAAGAACTTAAGCCAACAAAGCTAGACATACAAAGGGAGCATGACATAGAAGAAGATAGCTTAGATCCAGGCATACTCGACGATGAAATAGAAAGGGCATTAAAGGAGATGAAACCAAACAAGGCCATGGGGGTAGACAATATTGCTGTGGATCTATTGAAATGTTTAGGAAAATGTGGGAAGAAGATTCTATATGGATTGATTTGAAGTATCTATCAGGAAGGAATCTGGGGGGAAGATTTTTTGAGATCAGTGTTATTTCCTATTCCGAAAAAAGTAAAGGCTACATCATATGACGATTACAGAACAATAAGTTTCATATACCAAGCAGCTAAATACATTCTCAGGATTATCAATAAAAGGATAGATAGTAAGGCTAATGATTACTTAGGCGTGATCAGTTTGGGTTTAGGAAGGGGAGAGGTATGCATCATGCCATTGTTTTAATGAGATCACTAATCGAGAGGAATACAGAATGCTCAAGACATATTTGCCTGTTTCGTAGATTTCAAAAAAGCATTTGATAGAATGAATCGGGAAAAACTAATGAGTATATTGCAGAAAATAGGAAAGGATTGGAGGGACAGGAGACTAATCTGCAACCTGTACAAATCTCAGACTGCTCAGGTGCGAGTGGGGATTGGAGAGTCCGGATGGGCAGTGTTAGGAAGAAGTGTAAGGCAGGGTTGCCCATTGTCTCTGGTGCTGTTCAACATGTATGTAGAGGAAAGGGAAGAAGGGAAGAGGCATGGGAAGAACTGGAGGTAGGAGTGTAAGTCTTCAGGGAATTTGTAAAATCAGTTAGGTTTGCTGATGACCAGGCTTTAGTTTGTCAGTCAGCCAATGGGTTTCAAGCATTGCTGAGTGAATTGGAAACAACTGGAATTAATAAAACAAGGTTTATGAGGTTTTCCAGAAAGAAAAGGGCTAAGCTAAACATTAAAATAGGAGGGGAAAAATAGAGCAGTGAGAACAATTTATGTACCTCTGAAGTGTTTTGGACCAACACAGTCAAAGTAATCGGGACATAAGGAGAAGAATTTTCCTAGGCAAAGAGGCTTTCACAAGGAGGAGGGAGTTGATGACAGGAATGTTGAGTAGGGAGGTAAAGAAAAGACTCATAAAAACTTTTACATGGAACGTAGCTATGTATGACATAGAAACAAGGTCACTGAAGCAGGAGGATAGACGTAGATTGGAGGTTTTTGAAATGTGGGTGTTGAGAAGAATGGAGAAGGTGAAATGGACCAATAGGAAAACAAATGAAGAAGTACTATGGATGGTGGGTGAGGAGAGGGGTTTCTTGGGAGGAAATTTTATGGAGGCAGGAAAAATGGATGAAAGGCATATTTAGTGGCAGTGGGATGTTGAAGACGGTAATAGAGGGGAGAATGTTAGGTAAATGAGGTAAGGGCAGGAACAGGATAGGGATGTTGGACAAGAGGAAGGGAGGAAGGAAATATACAGAGATGACGAGGGACCTGATGTAAATTGGGTGGCTTTAGGAGTCACAGAATATTTTTTGCTGGTTGTCCATCCAAAGACCTACTTTAACCAGTAGATTATCTTATATAAATATATATTTATTTCTATATATATATGAAATATTTTTATTGAGGTTAAAATGTTACCTCCACAAATACAAATAACATGTATACATGTTTCATGCTATGAAGTCAGAATATGCATCTTCTGGGGTTCAGCACTTCATTTTCCATTGGAGTCTAGCTCATGCACTATTTTCATTTTATTTGGTTTTAAAATCAGATTGATAAGGTCTCCACATAATATATTATTTGCTCTATTGAGAAATTTCATAATGATTTTTTGAAATGTTGAGTTCCTGTTTAACATACTCTTGTTGTAAAGTATTTGCATTGGTGTTACATTTGTATTAAGGAATGGGCTCTATAGCCTTAATGCATACATTTATATTCACTTTTTTTAGGAAATCACAAGTTGATATTTGGAAAATGTAAAATTATTTGATACCATCATGTTTTATGACTCTATAATCAACTTTTTTCCACTGTTATTGTAAAGGCACAAGAGGTATCCAAAAGAATTTCTCCAGCTCCAACAGCAAAAACAGAAGTAACTGTGATAATATTAGATGTCAATGATGAAGTGCCAACTTTTCGAAGTAAATTTTATATAGCTGAAGTTAATGAAAATGCACAAGCAAACACTCCAGTTACTTTCTTAGGTGGTTCTATACCTCAGGCCTTCGATCATGATCAGGTAAGACCTTGAAGCCCATTATTATTGTCCTTAAATAAAACAGATAGCAGTCCTCACTCTTTCTCTTTTTTATTATTTTTGAAAACATATTTGAGTCCAGAAAGTGGCGTGAAATATACATAATATAGACTAATATTATACTCTTACTTATGCTTTTTCTTTACATAGAAACATAATTAAAGACACGCTATATTCTTGATCAGCCCTAGTTTCCCCGCTGTGAATAATTTTTTTTTTATTTGAAGCCAATTTGTTTTTAAGGTAATTTTAATTCATGTTGCGGTGCTTAAATAAATAATTAATTTTTATTTGTAGGGTTAATTTGAACAGGGATATCTCAGACTTTTATTGTATGTTGCATTATTTTTTCATGTGTTCTAATAATTTTTTAATTTTTGGTAATTTGCACACCCCTTTCTATATATTCTCTGTAGTAGTTGTTTAAAATCAAATTTTTTGAGTGTGGTAACACTTTATATGGGAAAGCCTTGACAAGAAGATGCAGCTTAATTAATAACACTGTAATATTAAATATACAGACATAAGTGGACTGACAAAAATCAAACTCAATGTGTTAGGGCAGAGTCATTATCAGCATTGATAAATTGAAAAATGAGTAGCATATTTAAATTTAATTGGCTTACAGAGTGATTTGAAAGATTTGTTCTTCACTGGTGAAAACCCAACAAATAATTTGTGGTTGGCCAAGACTCTTGGCCTATAATGAAGGGAATACATCTATGCATAAGTATGTATGTCCAACTAATACACATTTTTTACATGTTCTAACAACCAACCACACCACTATTTGAATTTATAACTACAATTTAATGTGATTTTTAGAGTATATAGTTATCTTATTATATGATATAGAACAAAAAAATATGAAAAAATTTAAATTCCAGGGAAGTAATGGTACTTTCCTAATGTATATTGATGGTGATGGTGGAGTATTTGAAGTAACGCCACAACGAGGTGTTAATGAAGCAGCTTTCTTGATAAGAGTACGAGAGCCAAAAAAGCTGGATTATGAAAGAGTGACAGGTTAGTATCCTTGAATTAAATATGCATTGTTAACTGTTTCATTATGCCTCAAAAAGAATATTTATATCAGAATTATTTTATTTAAATCAACATTGAAATCAGCATGCTCTTCATTTACAATGTTTCATTTATTGATATTTTGACCAAAGCATGTAAATAGGTCTAAAAGCCATTTCTTAGAAACTCTATCACACAGATATTCTCTTTTTTGCCAAGGTTAAATGCCACTGATATAGCCTTTTTCTTAGAAATACAAAATACTTTTTTTCCAGTCATGAACTTCACCCTTGTTGCCAAAGAAACTGTGCCAAACCATCCCAAAAGAAGTGTTGTTCCTGTGACTGTATACATCCGTGATATTAATGATAACATCCCAGAATTCTTAGAAGATCTTTATGAGGTATGCAAGGTGTATTTCTATTATTTCATCAGCTTTTGTAGAATGTGACTTCAGTTATCCTGTAGTCTTTCACATAGGTACTGAAAGTTAATTTAAATTCAGAATGATATGTTATTACCACATTTCTCCTAATATCCCATTCCACCCATTCCTAAAGCTTCAGCTTTGGGAGAAGATTTAATCCCACTAAAGATCTCACTTTAATGTCATTGTTAAAAATATCACTGCAATTATTAATTAAATAAATTAAATGCTGAAAAACTAATAGTTTGACTTTAAAAAAATTCAGACTAAGTCATTTGGATATGATGAAAATTGCTTCCTAAATAATCTGGCATGTGTAATGCATTAATTGGATATCAAATGTGTTATAATTTGCATGTACTGCTCCAGTCTGTAAAAGTTTCAGTCATAATGTACTCTCATACATCTATGCATTTACCCTAAATTAGAGCATCATTATTTCAAATATAGATAAGTGCATTTTTTTAATGTTTGTGAAGAAATGCCTGACACAATGCCAAAGTGCTTGCAATATTATATGCTTTTTCAATAATATATTGACTCTATTGCTTGTCTCCCAAATGATAACTACAACTTTAACTTTAGGTAACTGTTGCAGAAAATTGTGGTATTGGAACCACTGTAGCATGGGTACAAGCAATGGACAAGGATTCAGGAGTTTATGGAACTCATGGTATACGGTATACCAATCTGGAAGGAAGTGTGGCAAATATGTAAGACATTTTAATTTAATTTACTGATGTAAATATGAGTGAAGAGACTAAAATAATGTTGCAAACATATTGCAGGAATACTAAGTATCAATGCTGCTATTTTAGTAAATGTAATGGCTTTATTTATGTCTGTTGCCATTTTATGATATCATAGATTTACACTTAATATTAATTGTCAAATCCAGTGCAACCATTGCCTTTAAGAATATTCACAATAGTAATTAAATAGATGTTTATAAGAAAAATATAAATGCAAAAATTTCAGTTAAAAAATCATTTACCTAGACTGGGTCTTGAAACCCAGGTCCCTTGATTTCCAGTTGAGTGCTTGAGCCAATTCAGTTGTATTTCAATTCTGTTTATTAGTCAACAGGTAACATAAATTAGACGAATTACATCTCTTTTACAAACAGTCTGCCATTTACATTTCTAAAGGTTTGCATGTACACAAATTGATTTCCATTTCCTCGGGGGATGGTGGGGAGTCACAGGAACATATTCATGATCCATAGGTGATTTATGCCTGGTATAAGATTGGAGAATTTGTTCTAACTTTTGTCTAAAATTGGCCACATCACCAAAATATTTGCATTTATCAAAATCTCTATTAAAAGGACATGAAATCATTATGACATTTCAGGACTAGTCAGAAGTTTGTCCATGAGAGGTTCTCATCCAAGATCATTTTCACAAACATGTCCTGAGAAGCAATTTTCTTTATTGCTAGCCACTCCCTATCTGCCTGAGGGCACCCACAAAAGTAGTGTTTGGCCATATTGTGGCCAAAACTATTGGCCACAGTGAAAGGGAGACACAGAAGGAGATGGATGAATTTAAGCTTGGCCTTTTGACCCACAAGAGCACTAAACTTGCTTACACTTTGAAAGCCTTTTTTCCACAGCCCTAACCCAATTCTTCCATTTGGACAGTTTGGTAAAAGAACTAGGACACCCTATCTTTCTGCTTCTCTGTTCTGATATTTACCAACAATGATATTGCCTACTGTTGATGCTTAGTAAGGTGTACAACTCTTAGTGCCATGAATATCACCCTCATACCCAATCAAATTCTAGAAATACCTTGGTATGCCTCAATCTTACAACTCTTCTCTTCTATTTGGCCTTGGGAAATTATGTTTCCTTGATTGCAGGCATATAGAGGACTCCCATCAGCTCCACACCCTTTCTCCATATTCATCTGATACAACCAAACCACAGTAATCAACCCGAAGATTGTTTGATATATGCTATACAATTCTTTCTATCCTTCATTTCTCAGAATAGTTCCACTTTACACAATGCCTTAACCTACCTTCTCTCTCACTGGTTCATAATATGTAAACAAGTTCTTTTTAAGGGCCATGTTTTCAGACTTGCCACATTCTGGCCATCAATCATATTCCTTGAATGTTTAGCACATCTCTTCCGGCACAAGATGACACAAACTCTCTGGGAAAAATGGAAATTGATGCTTCTCTTCTAATGAATCCTCCTCCTCTCTTTGTCTCAATTTCACAGTATTTTTCCCCTTCTCCACCATGTTTTTCTCTAAAACCTTTGATTATTACAGGCAGTTTTTGACCTGGAATTGCTGATGTTTTTGTTTCTCAACCTGTTTTTGCCAAATCTTTTGTCATTATTTACCTTCACTCTCTTACCTATAATATTTATTCTAAGCATACTTTAGAATTTCTTCATATATCTCAATGCCTGGTGCTTGTCACCTGATAATTGTAATTTTTCTCTGTCAAAATAAGCCTAGATTTCAGTAGAGCCATAGACAATCTGCTGGAATCTATCTCCCATAACTGGACATAAGCTTGGTATTCTTCATGTAATTTTCCAAGAATAATATTAATTTCCATTACTGCAGAAGTAAAGCTTTGCTCTGAAGTGCCAATATTTAAATATTATACTAATCACTTTGAAGTTTCACTGTGTTGCCATTCTTCTGTAAATTATGCATTTCATGAAATATCCTCTGAGGTATGTGTCCAAACCCTTGTAACAAAGCAAAAGCTCTTTATGGACCATTGCTCTATTCATCAAGCCTTATTATATTACACAAGCCATCTAGAATATCTCATGCATTTTACACGCTTTGAATTCAGCAAAATCACCCAGAAATTCATTGTTTGCAGTCTTGCAGAGCATAGACAACATGATAGTGGCAGACTTAGTATGCCTTGTTGTTTCACTTTAGGGTTACTATGCACCTTGAGCTTCAACATAGTTCTTAATTGACTCCCATGCATCTCAAAGGAGAAATTCTACCTTCACTCATAATAACCTTGCAAAGTGATATTTAAAATTCAAATTTGAGATCATGCTCACTGGTTCATAGTTGTATGCTGCCATATTGTACATTCTAACTCAAGATACTTATTGAGCATTCCATATACTAAATCAAACACCCTTTCAAATTTAAGAAATATAGATGCACAATTCTCTTGCTTGTGCAGACTAACCCATTCATCCTAAGCCCATAGCCTGGCATCAGAAATAACTTGATTAATTTATTCCTCAGGCACAATATATATAAAATAAAAGACCTCCTTTTGGCTTTTATCCAGAGAAACTATGGAACAATCTCAAATTGTAAAAATCATTTGCCTTGATCAGGGTCTGGCCTAGTGCTTTAGCCACTTAAGCTGAGGCATCCTAGTACATCCTGAAATTTTTCTGAAATTCTGCTGAAAGTGAATAATTATTACACTTTGAAATTGTTGCATTGTAATGTAAATAAGCGGATGACTCCATTAAAGTTACTGCTGCGGCATCTCCCACAATTTCTCTGAAAAGAGGTACCATACCTGTATACTCTCACTATCACTTGAGTTTGCTACTAACAAAAAATATGGCACATGAAACTCCAGTCCAGATTTTGCTACAATTATTTTTAATTTCATCATATTTACAATAATTATTTGCAAAGTATAGCAGCTTGTCCTTCATAGCATGAAGTCTGTGAAGTCAATTTTGTACAATGATGAGGTTCAATTTTCAGCCGTCACTAATTTTTCCAGCTGGCAGAGCCGTTTGAACATTTCATTCTCCTTCAATCTTTTTCCTATGGTTCTGCATGTTTCCAAAATACTTATGTATTTGATTTGCTACATTTGCATGAGATGCTATAGACTCCTGCCACTTTTTGTTGTTGTTGTTCCTTGGTGGTAAAGAGGAGCATTTTCAAATGATGGATAGAGGGAGAAGGAAGAAAAATAGTGAAAGAGAAGAAGCATGGAGGAGGTTGAAGGCAGTGTGAAGAAATAAGCAGTGTTTGTGAATAGCAGTGTTAGATGAGGCTAGATATCACTTTGTGCAATGCAATATACTGTGTGAACTTCACAGTCTGAGTAGGTAGGCAGTTCCTTTCCTTGTGCTGCTTTTTTCTGCTCCAGAAGACCTTGTACCTGAAAAATCACGCTGCTTGGTTTAAGTTGGGGATGCTCCAAGGCAGCATAGGATGCAGGATGCAGACTTAACCCATTCCCAATTAAGAGGCAATTAAGATTTCCACATGCCACATCACCAAAATGAAACTAGCTCTAAGGCTATCCCTGACTGATTCAGCTTGACACTTGCACTAGATTGACACAATTATTGGCTGACCCAGTGATGCACTCTAAAAGACAAGTATTGGAAAGAACCCTGGAATTCAGATCAATTTTCAAATTTGGGGGCACTCGATCCATATTATCAATTATGTTCTATAATTGCAAAATGAGAGAATGGAATCACTACTAAAAATAATCAGAATATTATATACTGATCCTATTTCTCTTTACACTTTGATTCTGCTATCAGTTCTTGGCTCAGGAACAAGTGGAACTGGGAACTGAAAAACCAAATTGGCCAATCTTTATTCATAACAAAGCAAATAAAAATTAAGTAGCCATTCTTGAGTCATTGTTAAATAACTTGTTTTCATGATAATATGAAGCATTGTAAAGCCAGCTCATAGGAAGTTTCTTCATCCAACTCACAGGAAATGAGTCTGCAAAGTGTGAAGTGATATTTAAAAACAATATGTTTGCCAATAAAATCATTTTCTTCTCCCACAAAATGAAAACACTTTCCTCATGTTGAATTTAAAGGTGATGCGTAGCTAAATAAATTACTGAATAAACATAGGAGGGACTCCGTTGTTTCTTGTGTAAGCACTATGTGCTCCTGCCTTTGTCCTAGAAGTTATAGTAGACCAGTAAAAACAGGTAAACTTTGTCTTTTATGTTTGCTGGCACTCATTAATTTGTGCAACTGTTCTCTATTCTGTATG
The DNA here is from genome assembly GCA_037158775.1 of Hetaerina titia. Taxonomy (NCBI): domain Eukaryota; kingdom Metazoa; phylum Arthropoda; class Insecta; order Odonata; family Calopterygidae; genus Hetaerina; species Hetaerina titia. Next base: position 42,483,916 of record CM073779.1, on the reverse strand, counting down.
GTCTATTCAGCTCTTCAGCAATGAAGCCAGCTGTCTGGTACTTACAAGAAACCCCATGTCCCTTTTCCCAAGAATATTCCATTTTGTCACATGTATTAAATAATATTTGTACTTTACAAGGCTGAGATTGGATGAACTGACTGGTGTGATAACAACAGGAGTAAATGGTCCAATATTTGATCGTGAATTAGTGTCAAAGCATTATTTGACAATTGAAGCTAGAGATCATCTTGGGCAAGGTAACAGGTGAGTATATTGTGCATGATAATCAACCCACTGCCCTAATTAAATGAAACTATTAGTTAAGAGGCCATCTTTAAATGTAGACCATTTATGGCTAGTTTACTCTTCCCCCATTTGCAAATATCCAAAAAACAGCCTCCTTCAATTTCATAATATAATAATAACCACACTTATTATTATATGAAACACAAACCTAGTACATCTAATTATTAAGGAGTCCAATTAAAATGTCTTAACATGTTTCTTGAGATATGGAAGGTTAATTATTAACATTTAACAACAATTTTAAGCATAAATTGTAATTTTTATACAATGTGATGGCATCATGTCTACATGTGCCACTAATATAAATCTGCCATTGGCACCTCTATAATACAAGATATACTCTGTATTAAAATACCATACGTCTTTATGTTCAGCTCAAACTCACACACATTCACTTCCTTTCAAAACTAATGCTACAAGGTGTCCCAATATGATTTCTCTTAAAAAATGATATGCTTACTGCAAATTCTATTGAAATACAAGGTTGTACATGAAATCTTATTATCCCACATTTTGTTTGCAAACAAGAGGATTTCTCCATTTCATATTATTCAAAGAATAACAACTTCACTTGTGACAATTTTTAATGGAAATACAGGGTTCGTCCGGAAAATAAGTGTACTGAGCTCAGGAAAAAAAAATTTTATTACACTTTTACATATCTTAAGCTAATATTCCTCAAAATAGGACCCTTGTGAGTCGATACACTTGTTCCAGCGGCGTTCGCATTCCTGGAACCCCTCCCGCGAAGGCATCATCGGGAACCTCTCGAAGACACGTCGTCACGGCCTCTTTGACGGCGTCCAAAGTCCCGTATCGCGTTCCTTTCAAACTCCTCTTTATCTTCGGGAACCCAAAGAAGTCCGGTGGTGCAAAGTCCGGGCTGTAGGGTGGGTGCGGCAGCGTTGCCATGCCGTGCTTGGCCAAGAAGTCCGACACGACAAGCGTGGTGTGAGATGGCGCATTGCCGTGATGCAGCCGCCAGATGCTTTTGATCACTGGCCAGACACGGGCGACTCGATTTCGAAGCCTGTCAAGCACTTGGACGTAAAATGCAGCATTTACAGTTTGTTGTTCAGGTACAAATTCGTAGTGGACGACTCCCCTTTTGTCAAAAAAGACAATGAGCATCATAAACTTATTTTGCGGACGAACCCTGTAAAAATATTGTGATAGTATGCATTTATGGTTTTTACCTGATGCATTTTAATGCTTGGAGTAGCTGCTTTTGTCATTCCTGTGAATAAATTAATTACTGTCAAATAAAATCATATTTTTTTAACATGCTGAAGAAAATAAATCTGTAAAACTTTCCACACCAGAAACAGAAAGTGATAAACTCCTTAAAAGCCTTATTACTTGAGAAACTATGAATTTCTTCAAATACCATGTTAATAGCTATGCACCTTTTAATTTTCTATAACAGAAACACTGTACAACTGACTATCCATATAGAAGATGTGAATGATAATCCACCAAAATTCACACAAAACAAATATGAAGCGAGACTGATAGAAAACCAAGATAAATTTGATGTGCCTCTTGTTGTTGAAGCTCATGACGCAGATCTCAATGGTAGGTGGACATTAATATTAGTGTTTCAATGTATCCCTAATGATTTGTAGAGTATGGCTGTATTCTGCAATACAGTTATTATCCATCCTAAGCAGATCACAGGAAAGGGTAAGGGTAGTTCCGTAAGGCCTTATTGACAGAAATAACAATTAGAATATAACAGAATAGACATATTTGTAAAAGTATAATATTCATTGGTAAATTTTACTGTTACAGGGACCAAAAACAGTGATATCTTCTACAGCATTGTGGCAGGAGATCCAGATAATAATTTTACAGTAAATCCAGAAACTGGGGTGATTTTGCCAACAAAGCCCCTTGATTTTGAGTCAATAAGAGGGAAATCAGATATTCATGAAATAAATCTAGTCATAAGAGCACAGGATCAGGGAAATACACCCCTACACACAGATATTCCTGTAAATATTTATCTTCTTGATGTCAATGATCACAGCCCAGTTTTTGAAAAACCCCACTATCGACGAGCCATTCATGAAGATATGAGTGGAGGAACATCTATACTACAGGTTGTCCATGTTGATAAATAAAATGTTGTACTAGTTTAAAATTAGGTATAAATGAGAAATTAAAAAAATTCAAATCATAGACCTTCACTATTAACATTCTCATGAACTTTTCATAATTACCAATTTTTAAAAATAAATAGTTGACAAATGCCTAAAAAATACCTTAAATAACATTTTATTATAATTCCAGGTAAAAGCATGGGACAATGATGGATCAGCACCTAATAACTTTGTGGTTTATAGAATAGAATCAGGAGCTGAAGATAAGTTCGTGATTGATCCAAACAGTGGAGTAGTGAGTGTGGCACCTGGTGCTAACCTTGATCCTGATCGAACATCTCCAAGAACTATGATGTACTCTTTGAGGGTTATAGCGTTAGATGGTGGATCTGGAGTACAGCAGCACACAGCAACTGTCCCAGTGGAAATTGGTATCATTGATGTAAATAATAAAGCTCCTTCATTTGAAGGGTCTGGCTCAGTACGTATAATGGAAAATGCCCCTATTGGGAGACACATATGGACTGCCAGGGCCACTGATCCAGATGATGACCCAATTTTGAGGTATTGGATTGATTGGAAGGCATCAGAAGTTCGTGGGGAAGATGGCATTGTACTGTCCCCTTTTGGTGGAATGGGAGAATATAACACAACAAGCCTTTTTGAGTTGACTCCTATTGATGGGTTTTTAAAGGTTGCACATCTGTTGGACAGAGAAAAAGTAGAAGTAATTAAACTGGTCATTGGTGTGGAAGACACTGCCACCACATCTGGGCCCCAATCAGCTTCCAGTAAGTGAGATCTGTTGAGATCATACATATTAAAAAGCACTTGAAATATTGTGACCTTAAAAATTGCAGAGATAATAGTTTCATAATTTTAAATTATATTTTTTTTAAGCTACTGTTACAATCATCATTGATGATGAAAATGACAACAACCCAAAGTTCAGGAAACCCTTTTACCGTCGTTCAATCACTGAAAATAGTAAAAATGGATTGCCAATAGCTAATGTATTGGCTGATGATGCAGACAGAAACCGAACAATAACTTACTCCCTAGAAGGTAAGACAAACTACATATATTACAATAAATGTTTTATAGTGGGTACCTTAATGCTGTCAATGCGATTTTCTACATTATAGCCTTATGATGTTTTTAAGATAATTTTTCATAAAAATTACTCTTGGAATCAAAAATAAATCATATCAAATAATGTGGATATACATGTATGAAACATCATCAGGTGTTTCAAAAGATAAAATGGTTGTTCAGTATTTAACATACTAAAGCCCAAGGAAGACAATTAAAACAAGATATGATGGAAATATGTCATCAACTTTGAGAATATCAATGAAACACTTTTTTATAAAATGTACAGGTCATCGTTCAATAACTGACATGGTCCACCTGCATTGGGAGACTGGAGAAATAGTGGTTGCCAATAAAATTGACAGAGAAACACAGGCATGGCTTAATTTCAGTGTCAGAGCCACAGATTCAGGTATACCACCACGATCAAGTCTCGTTGAAATATATGTCCAAGTTTTGGATGAAAATGATAATAATCCATATTTTTTTGGAGATGTTAGCAATGTGACAGTGCGAGAAGATGCTCCTGTAGGTAATTATAATACTATAAATTAGTACACATTAAAAGTGAGAAAATAAAAAGTGTTACAATTAATGATTAAAATATATACATTTGAACTTCATCTTTTCAGGTACTATAATTTCTGTGATAGAAGCAAGAGATGTAGACATTGGTGATTATGGCAAAGTGACTTACTTATTAGATAGAAGGTCCTCACAGGTAATAAGCTCTCCCAAATTAGATTTTCATAAAAAAATATATTTTCTGTGATCTGATCAGTGCAGTAGCCGGTATAATGACTGAACCACCCTGAAGGATTGTACCTTCAGGGTGGTTCAGTCATTTTTCCTCTACTTGTACTTCCTTCTGTCTAATTCTGTTTTTATATTAATCTATTTCCTTCTATCATCCATCTTATTAATCATCCCATCAGTAACTCATGTTTTCCTTGTCATTTCCCTATGTCTATCAATATGATTATATATCCATTTAAGGCTTTCAACATCTTGCTCCCAGCCCATATCCCAATGAGCCAGGTTCTCTAGTTGCCAAGATTAATATTCATTTTTGTGCGCGTAATAAAATCATGGGATAAAGAATTGATGTGTTTTCCTATTGCCTTCATCAATAATGTTTTTAGTGACACCATTTCTTACATGATAGATAGTCAAAATATCATCCTCAGGTTTGATTTGATGGGTAAGGTTAGATTTCCTATAGTATTACTCACCTAAGCACATTGACATGTGAAATTCACTGATCAAGGTGTGGGGCATCAACTCCTTTCCATGAATTGCCTAAGGTTTCCCAGGAAGATTTGGTACCTGAAAAATTATACAGGTTGTGTGAAGCTGATGATGCCCAGAGGTGTCACCAGGAATCAAACCCAGGCCCTATGGTCAGTAGCCCATAAGAAACCCAGACATAAATATGCATGAATTTTCGGTAGCAATTCAAGGTTTTCTACAATACTTTGGGGCTCTGAACCATTTATACAGACTTGAATGTAATATTAAACTTTTCACATCAATATGGCATTAAGTGGACAAATCTATTCAGGATCATCCAAGCATTTTAAAATTTCACATTTTTAAATGCCTTACTCACCAAAATATTTATCATTTAAATAAATCTTTCTTAGGGCAAATTTCAAATCGATCCTGAAACAGGAGAGCTGAGTGTGGCAGAAACTTTGAATAGAGAAGAGCAGAATGTGTATGCACTTATCATTGAAGCATGGGATAACTACCAATTTGGATACACAAGTGGGGAAAGCAGAAATGCTTTTAAGCAGATAGGGTAACTATTGTCATCAATCGGCATGTAGAATATGTGCATGAAATTATCAAAATAAAAAACTTTCTGATGCTCAGAAATTTCTTCCTACTCCAGAATAAATATTGTAGACGTAAATGATGAGGTGCCAGTGATGGAAATCCCAGATGGATGTGCAACAGTAACAGAATTTCATAATCTGCAAGATGATATTACCATCCTACGTGGAAAAGATGGAGATGACCCAAATACTCCAAATGGGCAGATAGTTTTCTCAATAGTAGATGGAAATGCCAATGGTGAGTCCACACATCTCTGTAAAAACTGTTTATTTCCTCTCCGTTAGGAAAAAACTCTAACTTTAATCTGTTGTCTCTTATAGGATTATTTAGAATAGAAAATATTGACCATCTGCAAGCGAGAGTCACTGCTGCTACTTCATTACGGGGCTCATATGGAAATTACTCTTTGACAATTAAGGCAGAAGATTTGGGTATACCTCCAAACTTTGTTATCAGGGAATTACCTATTTGTGTTACTGATTTCAATGATAATCCTCCACGATTCATCAGTCCAGTACAAAACTTCACAGTCCGGGTACCTGAGGTAATTTCTCTTCAAACCTTCTTTGAAACACAAATATTTGGGAAAAAAACTTTTGGAAAGTGTTATGAAATAAATATTTTATCAAAATCTATGCTGATTCACAGCATGATTTAGTTACTCTGGTATCCAATTTAAAATTCGGAAGTGTCTCTGAAGGAGGAATGTTTGATTTCCACCTGGAGTAACAAAAACGTAGTATGGATTCAAATTATAAAAGTCTGGGGATGGAAATTCTGGAAGAAAGGTGAATAGACCTTCCAAATAAGATAGAAACAGCATCCAAGGAAACGATAAGAATGATAAAACTTAATTAACATAATTAAGAAGTCATGAACCATAGGAGTTTAGAATGGACAAGCAAAGGAAATGGTAGAAAGTCAGAATGGAGATGGAGAAAAAAATGTCTTAACAGCTGAATAGTAATTTTGATCAACCAAAAGAGCCAAGGAGATATGGTGGTAAAATCAGTGTAAGGATATGAAGACATTTGAGAGGCAGAAAAGAGTAGAGTTACCATCCAATAGGGTAAGAGAATATCATGATAAGGTAGGAAAAACTACACAACATAAGACAAAGTTATTCATGAAGCAGGAGGAGATTCAGGAAAGGCAGAAAGAATATGTAGAAGAACTGGTCGATAAAAAGAATGTAATTTAGATGAGAATAATTTGAGCTCAGGAATATCAGATAAAAATATGGAGAAATTGTTATGGGAAATACAGGCGAATTAGGCAGAAGAAATAGATGATATCCTCATTGAATAACGAAGGAGTTAAGAAAAAATGTAACATATTTTTTGGACTTATATTTAGTATTTATGAGGAAAGAATTTTGCCAACTTCACTAGATCAATTTTGAACCTCATCCTAAAGAAGAGGAAAGTAGCAGTGTATGGGAGCTATAGGATTATAAGTTTAATTTCAAATACACAAAATTTGTGATACTTTCTTGTACAATAAAAATTTTTATGAAAATCATCACCAGAAGAATACATAGTAGTCCCAACTAAAATGCACCTAGGAAAACATCAGTTAGGGTTTAGAAAGGGAAGAGAGAATGTTAGATAAGTGGGGTTGAGAATAGTGAGTGGGGTGGTCCCAAAAGTATCCATCCTGATCTAGAGATGGTGTAGTTGTTTAAAAAATATAACTGTATTATCAAGTATGCAATCCATGAAGCATATATTTCAAGTATGATGACACCACGTTGGTTAGTATTTGCTTGGCAGCCATCAATAGTGAACGTTTTCAGTGAATTTGTAAAAATGGAGAAAATTGGTCATCGTTCTGTGACACGATACTTTTATTTGAAAGACCTCAGCCCAACCAATACAAAAGCTGAACTGGATTCTACTCTGGGTGAGTGTGCTCCTTCGTTTACAACAGTAAAATATTGGGTAGCAGAGTTAAAACGAGGCTGTACGATCTGTCAAGACGAGCATCGCATTGGTCAACCAAATGAGGTGAAAACTCCAGAAATGGTGAAGAAAATACACAAAGTGATACCGGATGATCGTCGACTGAAAGTGCACAAGCTAGCAGACATAGTAGGCATTTCAAAAAGTGTGGTACATTGCATATTAACTGAAAATTTGGACATGAGAAAGCTGTAGTGTTGTAAAGATGTTTCAATTGAGTGTTTAGCAAAGTTTCACAGCCACAAAGCAGAATTTTTGTGCCATTTCATAACCATGGATGAAACATGGGTCTATTACTTCACACACGAGACAAAAGAACAATGAAAACAATGAATTCAAAAGGGAGGTCCGACTCCAAAGAAGGCAAAGACTGGTTCATCAGCAGGCAAGGTCATGGCGTTAGTTTGGGATTTGAAAAATATACTACCTTGAACAAAAAGTTCCCGGAATAACCACCGTGTGGCGCTCCCATCGTTCCGATTTGAGTTCTGTTTTTTTTTTTGTTAAATTGGTGCATCTGTTGTTGATATTCCCTTTAAATCTTAGTGTCATAACTTGACATTTGCAAAAGTTACGTAGCCAAGAGTACATCTATCTCTGTGTGTGTTGGCGATTTTTTACAATTGCAGAAATGGATTTAAATTTGCAACAACGAACTTGTATTAAATTTTGCGTAAAAAACGGATTTAGTGGCGCACGGACGTTGGAAATGTTGGAAAAGTGTTTCGGCAACGATTCTCTAAAAAAAACGGTCGTTTACCAGTGGCACGAGCGGTTCAGAAATGGTCGTGAGTCAATCGAAGATGATGAACGCAGTGGCAGACCATCGACATCGAAAGTCGGTGAAAAAATTGATAAAGTAAAAGAAATGTTGGTCAATAACCGCAAATTAACCATCAGAGAAATAGCGGAGGACTTGAACATTGCCTATGGATCCGCCCAAGACATTGTGGTTAATGATTTGGGTTTCCGTCGTGTAGCAGCAAAGTTGGTGCCAAAAGACCTCAATTTCATGCAAAAAAGAGACCGTGTTGACGTCGCAAAAGACATGATTTGCAAGGCTGAATCCGATCCCACATTCATCAAAAGGATCATTACTGGAGACGAGACGTGGGTTTATGAGTACGACACGCAATCCAGACATCAGGCAAGTGAATGGCGTTCACCAAATGAGCCGAGACCAAAAAAACCACGTCGTTTTCAGTCGAAAAAGAAGGTAATGCTGACGGTTTTCATGAATTACAACGGTGTAGTGCATCATGAATTTTTGCCAGAAGGCCAGACAGTAAACAAAGAGTATTTTTTGGGCGTTATGAGACGTTTGCGTGAAGCAATTCGCCGAAAGAGACCAGAAATCGTCGCACAGTGCGTCGAGACCGTCGCACAGTGCTATCATTATTCGTAATTTTTTGACGAAAAATGCAACAAATACCATCCAACAGCCACCGAATTCACCTGATTTGGCTCCCTGTGACTTCTTTCTGTTCAATCGAGTTAAAAAACCATTACGGGGAACGCGTTTTAGCTGCCGAGAGGAAGTAATGGAAAAATCGCAGGAAGCACTGATGGACATACCGAAAACCGAATATAAAAAATGTTTCGAGGATTGGATCAAGCGCTGGCATAAGTGTGTTGCAGTCGATGGGGATTACTTTGAAGGGGACAATATAGATTTAGATGAATAAACTTGTATTTTTAATTTTCTGAATAAATTCCGGGAACTTTTTCATCAAGGTAGTATTCTTTTCCAAAATTTTTGTGTTTTCTTTTTTCGGTTGGGTACTTCTGGAAACACCCTTATACGACATGTCATTGTGTGAAAGAGAACATTAGTGGAAAGGAACATAGAAAATAATCTAAATACCTATCTAAACTAATGTATTTTGAGAAGGGCTTGATAGAATAGAGAGGAAAAAGTTGATCCCAGTGATATGGAACATAGAAGTATAATGGAGGAGTAGAAAATGATTTCAAACTCTATTCATGAATCAAATGGCACAGATAGGATGATTGAGACCGAAGTTAAGGGGGTGGTTATAGGCAGGGAGGAGATAAATGATAGTCTGTTATCACTGTTACTTTTTAATATTGGTATATGTTGGGGAAATGGATGGCATGAGAAGAACTGCTTAAGCTACAAATAAGTTGTAATATGATTACTAGAGACTTCAATTTGGAGTATTGTATCAACAATGAATGTATCCAATACCTGGTCTTTTCAGAAGAGGATGAATGGAGGCTAGAGGCTCTTGATATGTGAGTGTGGAGAAGAAATGAGAGACTAATTTGGACTGAGAGGAAGACTAAGTACACAGTTTAAATATGTCAAGGGAAGAGAGTTGATAGGGATTCTAGGCAAAATTTAAAGACTGAATTAGTGGGTGAAGGAGATCCTAAGAGTTAGTATGTACATTAGTAGGAGCTAAATGCCATGATGAAGTGGGAATGTAAGGTGAGTGGGTTAAGAAAGGAGGAGAGTTGGGATCCTACATGGCATGAACTCCAGTAGAAAGTATGTTGAAATGGAGATGGAAATTATGCAGGACAGTCAATTAGGAGCTCATGGAAACATAGTGCTTAATAGATGTCAGGGAATAGCCAAAAACTTTGTTTAAGTGATAGATTGCTATTGATGACTAATACATAATGAGAACCTACTATTAAAATATTGAAAATGGATTGAGCAGGAATGGTATTTTAACTCAATTGATACTAAACTTCTATTCCCTTCTTCTATTGTTCTTCTCCCAACAAATTTAGAATATCACTGTAGGAACTAATGTTATCCAAGTCCAAGCTCTTGATAATGATATTGGATTTAATGGAGAAGTTAGATACAGACTCAAACAGGATCCCATGGGGCACTGGAAGACCTTTAGAATTGATGACATTACTGGAATTATAACTCTGAAACATCCCCTTGATAGAGAAAGGCAGAAGACATATGAGGTAAGTCTCCAATAATTAATATATTTATTTATTTACCAGTGATGTGCTAAATCCAGATTCAGATGAGTCAGATCCCTTACTCACTCCACTCATGACATTTAGTTTGTGTGTATTGTTCTAGAAGTGTGATTTAAATGTCCACCTCATAAATTTTTCCATCAATAAAATGTGTTTTGATGTGTATTGAATACTTCAGAAAGAACAAAATATGATTAATATGCCATTAAGCACACAACTTGATAAATGTGTGCCAATAAATGCTATGGCAGTTGAATTTTTGAAATGTTAATTCACAAATGGCCAATTATAACATTTAAATTTAGGTAAGAGTGGAAGCCTACGACCTTGGAATTCCAACTCCCCTTTCTTCTGACCTAGATCTCACAGTTTATGTGAAAAACATCAACGACTATGAGCCTCAATTTTTAGTTGATGAGTTCACAGTCAATTTCACAGGTTTGTAATTTTTCCATAAATTACACTCATTTGATTATGTACATTCATTTGTTATGGCAATCAATAGTTTCAAAGGATACCTAATTAGTTGATCTAATCCAAATATTTCACACATTCTCTTTATACAGAGCATGTGCTTCCAGGAATGGAGAGGAGAAAAATTATTGAAACCATCGACCAAGATGATGTTGATGATATAGATGAACCAAAGAGCATAGTATGTTATTTCATTGTAGGAGGCAATGATGATGGGACCTTTGCCTTAGATCCTATTAGCCACTACATAATGGTGAGTAGATACATATTTGTAATGGCATGCCCTGAGAATCCTGAATGAAATAGATTATTGAGTTAATGAATCATTAAAAATCAAGAGATGAATCATTAATATTTTCAGCCTAAAATCTATATTACATGAGTTTCTGTTGAGATAAAAATATTGAAAAGTTGGTTGCATAGCATTACTCTCCTGTTTGAAATTATAGATTCTGCGTGAGTTTGGCACTAATATCAATGTTTCTGCTGTATGAACACATGCGTACAATTGATCCCATGTTATAAATTGTGACTTGCACATTGATCTAATTATAAGTAAACCTAATTTCAGTACTTATCTTTGACCTTAAGGCTGTGTAAATTTCAATCAGCATTGTTCTTACTAGACTCAATGAACCAATTACCCTCCTGTTTCTTACACTGGTTCATATTTATATGAACCAGTGTAATAGTAGGAATGATTCCAAGTATATGAGCTAGAGTGTATCAATTTCAGGCATTTCGCTTTACAAAGAGAATGCCCTTGCCAGCATACAAGTTAAGGATGGGAACTTTGGTTGATTTCTCAGCCTATCACATATTTTCTTAGTCATTGGCAGATGACTGTTACTCAACCATTGAGGAGAGGGGATCCTTTAGCAGTGTCCTTGAGTGGATGCCTTTACATAAAGTCCAGTCACCCCCAGAAATATAACTCCCTTTTATTTAGAACCAGTGGGATGTGATTTTGCTGTAATGCATATGATTTTCTGGAGCATGTGGTTACTAACTTAGGCTGTGAAGTCATTGGTGTGTCGATGGACTAAATGGTTGAATATGGACGTCTGATCACATTATTTATGATAACTCCAAACCAAGAAAAGTCCTAAACAAAGTGAATTCATGAGGAAATTGGTTGTAATAATGCACAAAGTCGTCACTGCTGTAAATAAACATCCGTACACTGGAAGGATGGATTGCACTAAAAGAAAAATCACCAATCTACAGGTTTCCCTCAAAGAAAATCAGTGTGCAACCCAAGATATTCAATGATTTTAGTCACTTCACAATGTTTGAGGCACAATATTAAAGAAAAAAAATTAAATATAGATGAATTCAGAGAGGCACATACAGCATTTATTCAATGTTGCCATCTCCTGAGTCTCTCCACCAAAAGTCTTCATTTTAAAGATGATGTTACAATGCACCAGATTTAACATCAAAAATATACCTTAGTATTGTATCCATAACTCCCTTTTATGGGAGTTATGGAAACAAAATTAAGGTAAATAACACCCTTATATGGTCAGCACATTACTAGCCCATCATTTCATACAATATTTATGTCATTTTTCTTTTCTACCTTTCCAGCCTAATGTTCTCCCCTCTATCACAGTCTTTAAAATTCCATCCCCAGTCAAAATGCTTTGAATCCATCTTTCCTGCCTCTCTTGGATTTCTCCCAATAATCCTCTCTCCTCCACCACCATGCTTAATTCTTCTTTGCTGGTTTTCCAATTTGTCCACTCAATTTTCTCCATTCTTCTCCAAACCCACACTTTAAAGAACTTCCAATAAATGCATATCATCTTGATTCAATGATCATGTATCCACACTGTGAAAAAAATGCTCCATATGAAAGTTGTTGCAAGTCTTTTCTTAGCATCTTTTCTCAACATCACTGATCAATTACCTCCCCATCTTGATACCTTCTTTTCCTAATACAATTTTTCTTCTTACATCCCTATGATTAGGACCATCTTGATTCAAAACACTGCCAAGACAGGCAAATTGTTCCACCTGCTCTACTTTTTGTCATCCCATTTTAGAATTTAACTTAGCTTTCCTCTTTCTTCAATTACTCATGGGCTTTGTTTTTTTTACATTGATTCTCATCCCATACTGCCATCTTAATAAGCTCAGCAATGCTTGCAACCTTTGGCTGACTGACAAACTAAAGTATGATCATCCTTCAATCTAACTGATTTTGATTTCCCTCCAATATTCATTCCTATCATGAGTTCTTCCTATTCCTCTTTCATAATTTCATCCATGTATGCATCTATGTCCTTTCTATTAGTCACCTAGTTACTGTTATGCTTTGGTGCCTACTTTTCTCCTTCCTCAACCCAAGCTGATCATTCTCCAAGCAATCATTTGCCCCCTTTTGATCCTCTTATTGATGATTAGAAGTAACGTCATCAGCATGCAAAATCATTGTCCAACAGTCGTGACATATGGTTGCCTATTCCTTTTTTGCACGGGAATTAACACTGATCTGTTTAAATTCTTCTGGCCAAATTCCTCCAGCATAGTTGTACATGGTATGAAATAACCCATAAACCTCTTTCTTCCATGTTTTACATAACCCTTAAGTAGTTATGTGGGGATGTAAATCTATCTTAATAGCCTTGTTTGCTTTCAATTCCCTTACTTCTAATAATTCTATTTTGCAGTTTTGTATGCCTTTTGGCATATAATAAACCTTTAATAATTCTATTACCCTAAATAATTACTTATATTTCAGGTGGAGAAAGAGCTGGATAGGGAAGATAAAGAAGTGCATATTTTGGTCATAAAAGCAACAGAAGATTGTCACACTATTCCTGAAAATGTTAGCTTCTTCAATCCAGAGGATGACACTCTCCTTCATGTTATTATAATGGTGACTGATGTCAATGATAATGCACCTAGTTTTCTGAAGAAAGTTTTCACTGGAGGAGTTTCAACAAATGCTGATTTTGGAAATGAATTTATGAATGTGAAGGTAACTTTCAAGAGCTGCCCTATTCAAGTAGTTATGCTCTGCTGATTTTATATCATAGAGTACACTGGTAAAATATGTAGCATGCATTTCAGTTTTCACTAAGAGACATAATGGTTGTGATTTAGACTAATGTGTAAGGAAGGTGATTCATGATGAAACTAAATGCATACATGTACATCTATCTCCTTATCATGTTCAGTGGTAATAGAGTTAAAAATGAGAATAATTCATAATTCTCTCTGTAACTAGGGAGGCAAATAGTGATGTCACTTATTTGTCAGTTATCCCCACAGCCAATTGGTAGCTGTTTAAGGGAGATATGCAAATAAACAGGCCCTATGCACACTGCATATAAGTGCCAAATGGGAAAACTACCATTAGTGCAAGTAGTAATTGTAAACAACAATGTATACAGTATTGGAACAATATCCATTATGATAGCTTTGTGAAACTGCAGCATATTGGTATTTTTAAGATACAGAGTAAACTAATAAATTCTCTTTACAATGAAAATGCAATAGCTGAAAGGCTCTCTTTATTTTGTTTCTCATCGTACCTGAAGATTTAATGCTGTAACAAAACCTAGTTCATCATAAAATTAATTCATGTGGAAATGCCAAGCTTCTTCTTTCATCAGTATTTAATCAGTTTTAGTTACACATTTTTGTGTTATCCATATATATACATATGTATGTGTGTGTACATGTATATCCTATTAGTGCGTGTACTAGAACTATTTATTTGTAAACTGGGAGCCAGTATTTACATTTAATTATAAAGTACATGTGAAAATGACATGCTCAGTGAACCCCTTGTGGCCTCACCTCTCCGCAACCTTCCTTAACAACGTGTATTAAGCAGAGAGGTCTGATCAAAACACGTTAATATCCCAGTTGGTGGATTGAGGTAGGTACTCTTCCACAGAGATTGAAATCTTTACCATAGACAAATAAGTATCATAAACTATCAAAATTAGGTAAAACATTCCAAAAACTTGTGAACTTAAAAATGTTAATACACTTAATGATGTTTTCAAAATTTCTTTACAGGCACATGACAATGACTTTGAAGAAAATGCTATCATCAGCTATTACATATTTGGTGGCATTCAGCAAAGGCTTGCTGAAGGCTTAGAAAATATTTGGAGTGACCCTTTCATTGTAGATAAATACACAGGAGGCATATTTCTTAATTTTGATCCACAAAAAGGCATGAAAGGATATTTTGAATTTATGGTAAGAATGCTTAATCAGTGAAATTCCCCTAATAAATAGGTAACCTGACACAGTTTTACTTAATGGGTACATGAATCAGCTGGTGACCAGGCAGTACTAGGTTCAAATTCATGTATTGCCATTGACAAATAATAACCCAATCACAGCATTTTGGTATTACTTGCTAACACATGCGTAATTTATGAGTGGCAGATGGAAAGAGTTAATTCCCTTATCCTCCGCTTCAAAATTATAAAATGGCTAGAAATGGGTCCTAAAACAGAAGTAGCATTTAGAACTACAGGTACACATACAACCTTGATCAAAAAGTTCCCGGAATAACCACCGTGTGGCGCTCCCATCGTTCCGATTTGAGTTCTGTTTTTTTTGTTAAATTGGTACATCTGTTGTTGATATTTCCTTTAAATCTTAGTGTCATAACTTGACATTTGCAAAAGTTACATAGCCAAGAGTACATCTATCTCTGTGTGTGTTGGCGATTTTTTACAATTGCAGAAATGGATTTAAATTTGCAACAATGATCTTGTATTAAATTTTGCGTAAAAAACGGATTTAGTGGCGCACGGACGTTGGAAATGTTGGAAAAGTGTTTCGGCAACGATTCTCTAAAAAAAACGGTCGTTTACCAGTGGCACGAGCGGTTCAGAAGTGGTCGTGAGTCAATCGAAGATGATGAACGCAGTGGCAGACCATCGACATCGAAAGTCGGTGAAAAAATTGATAAAGTAAAAGAAATGTTTTGGTCAATAACTGCAAATTAACCATCAGAGAAATAGCGGAGGACTTGAACATTGCCTATGGATCCGCCCAAGACATTGTGGTTAATGATTTGGGTTTCCGTCGTGTAGCAGCAAAGTTGGTGCCAAAAGACCTCAATTTCATGCAAAAAAGAGACCGTGTTGACGTCGCAAAAGACATGATTTGCGAAGCTGAATCCGATCCCACATTCATCAAAAGGATCATTACTGGAGACGAGACGTGGGTTTATGAGTACAACACGCAATCCAGACATCAGGCAAGTGAATGGCGTTCACCAAATGAGCCGAGACCAAAAAAACCACGTCGTTTTCAGTCAAAAAAGAAGGAAATGCTGACGGTTTTCATGGATTACAACGGTGTAGTGCATCATGAATTTTTGCCAGAAGGCCAGACAGTAAACAAAGAGTATTATTTTGGCGTTATGAGACGTTTGCATGAAGCAATTCGTCGAAAGAGACCAGAAATCGTCGCACAGTGCGTCGAGACCGTCGCACAGTGCTATCATTATTTGTAATTTTTTGACGAAAAATGCATCAAATACCATCCAACAGCCACCGAATTCACCTGATTTGGCTCCCTGTGACTTCTTTCTGTTCAATCGAGTTAAAAAACCATTACGGGGAACGCGTTTTAGCAGCCGAGAGGAAGTAATGGAAAAATCGCAGGAAGCACTGATGGACCTACCGAAAACCGAATATAAAAAATGTTTCGAGGATTGGATCAAGCACTGGCATAAGTGTGTTGCAGTCGATGGGGATTACTTTGAAGGGGACAATATAGATTTAGATGAATAAACTTGTATTTTTAATTTTCTGAATAAATTCCGGGAACTTTTTGATCAAGGTAGTATTCTTAAAATTCAAGGCATTTATCTAGAAGGATCATTTAGCCGGATGGGTAACACACTACAAGCTCCAAAACCTGTGGGTCAAAGTTTTTCCTAAATTGTAGGGGCTGTGTTTTCAATTAATGCATTGTATGGTACTGAGTTAATACCAAGATATGACCTCAGACATTTAAGTACATTTAAAAATCCATTAAAAATTATCAAACTTCTTAATATAACTTATGACTTTTGATCAAAAACCAATTTATGAAGTGGTTCTGTATAATTATTCAGTTTGATTAGTTCATGGCCAAATTTTAATATATACGAGAGTGGTACAATAAGTCCTTAGAAAAAAGTAGAAAAAACCATTTTTGGGAAATTGTTTTTTTATTTTTCAACATAATCTTCTTTCAACTATATGTTTGTCTAAGCATTTTTGCAATTTTTTATAAGCCATTTAAAAATGTATTTAAATTATTATTTATTTTAAAGCCATTTAAAATTTTGGAATGTCCTTAAAATAGGCATTTGTATGGGTGATTACTTCCTCGTTAGACGTAAACCTTTGTCCCCAAGCCATTTCTTCAAGTCTGGAAATAGTCCCTGGGGGCCAAATCTGATCAATATGGTGGATGTTGTAATAATTGGAACTTAAATTCCATAATTTTGGCCATCGCTACTGCACAGGTGTGCACTCATGTATTGTTTTGATGAAAGAGAATCTTTTTCAGATGAGGATGCTTTTCCTTGATTTCTTTGCTCAGCCATTCCAGTAATGACGCATAATACTCTCCTGTTATTGTTATCCCTGTTTCAAGTAATCAATGCCGATGATTCTGCAAGCATCCCAAAAGACCATGGCCATAACCTTACTGGCCGACTTGACCGTCTTCGCATTCTGCGGAGCCTGTTTGCCTTCAAAAATCCATTGTTTTGATTACTGCTTTGTCTCTGGAGTGTAGTGGTGTATCCATGTTTCATCAACAGTTATATATCGACACAGAAATTCATCAGGATTGCGACAGAAAAGTGCCAAAACAACCTTTGAGTCGACCACACGATTGCGTTTATTCTCCACTGTGAGTAAACACGGCACCCATCTTGCTGAGATTTTTTGCACGCCCAATTTTTTGTGCAAAATTGAAGCAACTGTACCTTGTGATAGACCTATGGCTTCTACTATTTTGTGCACTTTTGTTCATTGATTATTTAAAATCATATTGTGGATTTTGTCAATCATTTCAGGGGTAGACACTTCCACAGGGCATCCGGATCTGCATTCATCTTTTGTGGATGTGCGACCACATTTAAACTCATTCACCTAATTGTAAACAGTTGCAAACACAGGAGCAGATGTGTAATGAACTTCATCCAACTCAGCTTTGATTTCTTTATACGTCAACCCTTTAAAATACAAGTGTTTAATCATTGCTAGAAACTCATTTTTATAGACAAATTAAAGTTGTTTACTTCAATCGATGACATCAATGAAACTATATGATGGGTAAAGCTGAAACTTTAACAGCTGACAAGTTAGGAGTGTTATTCAATGGAAAAAAATTATTTTTGATACTACAAGCGGATTTTCTAAGGACTTATTGACCACCCTCGTACAATATGAGGACTATTGAATGTAACCTAAGTTTAAATGTCATTGTAGTAATTAGTAACTTGAATCTTATAATTCATCATGGGTAAGATTAAATTGAAGCTTAAAGAAGGCTTCAACCTGAGTTGGTAACTGAAACTAACTTCTTTGACAAAGAATATTATTTTTCTAAATCATCACCTAATTGAAGAATTTTGATAGAGGAGTTTAGAACATTTTACATCTGAAATTGATAAATAGACTAATACCAATTAGGAATAAGTGTAGGCAAACATATGTCAAATGTTCATTTGTCATAGGAAAAATAGGGACATCTTAGAAAATACATTTCTGTCCCATGAGCTAAGAAAATTTTATGTAATTTGCCTGATTTGAGATAAGGAACTTATCTACAATTTCAATTTTCAATTATTGTCCATTAATTGCATCTCTCTAGAAACTAGAATGGATTGTCATACAGATTGTATAACAAAAGGTTCCTGAAAGAGTCATCAAGAGTACTTCCTTATGCTTGTTACTTTTTAAAATGCCACTTAGTACTAACATAAGCATACATTGAAGATGAAACTTATCTCTACAACTATCAAACGAGCATGAATGATAATAATCCAATGACCATCTGATATAAATAAAGGCTGAGAGAGTTAAACAGTTAAATTGTACAGTGAATGTCATCTTTAATTGCTTGTTAATATTTTTAATGCTACAGGTTTTAGCAAATGACACAGATGGTCTTTCTGACACAGCAAAAGTTTTAATTTATTTACTCCGAGAAGATCAACGATTAAAATTTGTTTTGAGACAGCACCCTCCAGAAGTTCGAGAAAAAATAGATATTTTTCGGGAGTAAGTTCACTTAATTGATTGATATTTTATTTTTTCAAAATGAGCTATAATTCCTACATATGATAGTGACATTGCATTATTTTCCAGGATCCTAGGAAATGTCACTGGAACAATTGTCAATGCAGATGAATACAAAGTTCATGAAAACCAAGATGGCTCAGTGGATAAAACAAAAACTGATCTTTACCTTCATTTTGTTGAACACGGGAATAATTCAATAATGGAAGTTGATGATGTACTCAGACTTGTTGATCATAATATTGAACAATTAGATGAGTTATTTAAGGTAAGGCAGATTTTAACTACTCATATATCTATATACCAGTGAATTGATATGTGTATTTACTAATTGTTAAATTTTTATTGTCTGAGCTCTTTTTAAGTATTTGAAATCTTTTTTATTTTAATTGGCTTTACATATATGTTTTCATTTTATTTTAATGAAGATAGGAATTTTAAAGTTGTAATGTAAATAAACTATTCTTAAGTTAATAGTAAATACTTGCTAATATTTTTTAACAATATGATACACAAGCAAAGAAACTAAGATGTTTGTTTTTCATAGGTTTGTCTCCTCAAATTTTCTTTAAATTTTGATCTCCCAGGATTAACATTATATTAGCTGTTTGATTGCTTTAGCTTAAAATGGGGATGAAGAAAAAAGAATCACAATTTTTAGATTCATATTAAATTTGACTATTCTCACGGGTAACAACCTGGTTCTAATGGAAGGGCTTGTGTATTTTGATGACCCCTAGTGCTGCGCTGGTGGGAAAAATGATCATTGCCCGTTAGAGTCACCCATGCATAATAGGCCAAAGATTAGGAGCCAGAGGAAAGGTAGTCCGCACAACATTTTTTTCTTCAAGGTGGGAGCTGTTAAGGTCTCTGATCCCAGTGGGGCAGGCATTGGGTGGTGGTGTCACGTTAAATGCACAATTGAGGAAGGCAATGGGTAACCACCTCAATTATAATTCTCAAGTTTTACATGAGGGGCATTAAAGAGAAAATGAGTCCTGGCAACTACAGGACTCAGCCCACTTGACTGTGTGTCATACCCATTAGTGAGAGGCTTCCATGGTCTTCAGATCACAAAAGTCTTACAAAGAAAAACTGACATCAGCAGCACAAAGGGCACGGAAGAAGAGGACCAAATTAGTTAGAATATGTGTGTGCATGGTTGAGGGATTGCCATAAAAAGGTAGGAAGAAGTGTATTTAACATGGAGCAAGCAATGGATAGAATATAACTAGTATAGGTAAAAGCAGAACCTATAGACTTGGTCATTGTTCAGGTACACATGCCACCAAGCAATTATTTGGAGAAGTCAATAGGGTATATAATCAGGTCAAGGACATAAATGCAGATTTTTCTGAAGGGAAACATTTGATAGAGATGGAGGATTGGAATGCAATAGTAGGGAAAGAAAGAGATGGTAGTGAGATAGGGTATTATGGTTTAGGTACAAGGAATAACTGTGGAGAGAAAGCAATTGAGTTCAGCAGGAGACAGGCCTTAATCATCACCAGTACTTGGATTGGGCGTGACAAAGGCATACATTGAAAATGCAAGGTGACTCAGAAGTTAGACTATATTAAGGGTAGGCCCAGATTTTGGTACAACATGATCAATTCGCAAAATTTCTTGGGAGTAGATGCAGACTCTGATCACAATTTAGTACTCATGAAGTGTAGCATCCAATTTAAAAAGATAAGGCAGGGACAGCATGTTAGGAAATGGGATGTAGAAGCATTAACTGGATTGAAGAGGATGGAGAGAATCATAAATGAGGGAAAGGGGTTGAGTACCATGGAGGAAAAAATGGAAATATATTAAAAAAGAGATATCAACAGCCACAAAAAACTATAGGAACTGTTAATAGGAAAAGGGCAAGGAAACCATGGATCATGGATGAGATGATTAAAAAGATAGCTGAGATAAGGAAATGGAAGAATATAAATATAGAGTTATGTAAAAGGAAGTACTAAGAGTTAAATAGTAAATTGAGGCAGGTAACAAATAAAGCAAAAGAAGCGGGGTGGAAGATACAGTGGGAGGATATGGAAAGTTTTCACTGGAAGGGTAAAATTGATGCAGTATTCATGAAGGTTAAATCATTATCGGAAAGTAAGAAGGGAAAATCTGTGTTAACAATTACTCAATTCGGAAAAAATACTAGTTGAACCAGAAAATATCCAAAAGAGATGG
This sequence comes from Hetaerina titia, assembly GCA_037158775.1. Lineage (NCBI taxonomy): Eukaryota > Metazoa > Arthropoda > Insecta > Odonata > Calopterygidae > Hetaerina > Hetaerina titia. The sequence continues at coordinate 42,462,721 of CM073779.1, read as the reverse complement.
GAGTAATATATAGAAGATCTGTATGGTAAAGAACTTAAGTAGCCAACAACCTTAGGCAAACTTGTAGAAAGAGAATATGATGTAGATAGCTTAGGTATAGGATTATCAGCAAGATCACCTTCCTCTGAGAAAAGAAGGAACTTAGGAGAAGGCTTCAAGAGGAGAGGACAGGAAGACAAGGATACTGGATGGAAGGAAAAGGGGGGAAAAGGTTTGGAAGGGAAAGAGTTGGGAGGGGAAGGTTTGGAAGTTTGGAACTGATGTGGCAGGTTTTGGGAGTAGAATGGGAATGAAAATATCTGGAGGTTGGATTAATTAGTCTGATATTAATCCCTGATTCATTCCAAAAATCAAGGAGCCAGATGTATGCCTGTTCTATAGTTTCGAGTTTGAGTGGATGATTGGAGGGTGGGAGTGATTTTAGAATAGACACACTACAGCATTTATCAAAGGGAATGTTATTTTGGGAGACATGCTTTGGGATTGGGAGCATCCCAATCAGGGAAGGTCTTGGGATCAGAAATGGAATGGTTATTAATCCTAATATGTGTGTGTGTGATACACTGTCCAATGTAAAAGGCAGGGTGCTTCAGAAGGTAAAAGACATTGCTGGAGGTGCAAGAGTAGTAGGGAATTTGTGGCAGAGTGTTAAAAAGCAGGTGGGAGAGGGATGGGATTCAGGTTTTAAAATAGGACATGTTTTACATCTTGGTTTATTCCAGGGTATGGGAGTGGTTTTGGGATGGGGTGGGGATTTGATGATTGGATTGGTAAATTTGAGGAGATCTGATAGTTTAGCAGGGTTTGAAAATAACGGAGGGAAAAAGGTTGGTGGTGGAGTTACAGTTCTTGAAGATAGGGTAGAGAGAGATCTCTGAGACTCTATGCCAGCGGAGTACATGGTACAAAATGAAAGGCATGGATTTCTGTGGTGGAGGAAGGTTTGGGAGTGTAAGCATGTCTTCTAATTCTTTTATTTAGGAGGGGTTTGGGATATCCTCATGGAGGGAATGGTGTAGCTTTGAGAGAAATTTTCATTTTATTAAAATTATCATTTTGGGGCAATGAGTACATATTCTTTAAAAACTTCATTCAAAAAATCATAGCATTAAGTCACCATGTGCTACACGTTTTACTAAATGCCTAATATTTCTATATCCACCAACTTACATCCATGGGCATGTAGGTACCTATGGATATAAGTTGGTGGATATCCAGCCAAGGATATAAAATATTTATCCCTTTATACGCTCATGGATTGGATGTATGGTATATACACATTGGACATCCATTGGATATTTTGTGCTGTGTGGGCTTTCTTACACTGGTAACACAACTGTTCCCTTTGCCTTCAGTCTCATATGCTGGATTTTATTTCTTCCTTGGGAGTAATTGGGTTTTCATTCAACTGAATTCTTGTGAATTCTAAGAAATTATAGGAGATACCACAACAGTAAATTTTAACTGAGTCATCTGCTAAATGCGCATTACAAAACAACAATTTCAGAATGTAAAAACCATTTGCCTTTCCAAGTATCCCAATCAAGGTGAATGATTTCTACACTCTAAAATTGTAGCATCAAATTCTTGTAGTTTTTTATGGACCTGTGAATTCAACCAAAACGATTCAGCATGATTATATGTGTGTTCCTATAAAGTTTAATTCATGAGTGGTCTTTACAAAAAAACATCTACCCTTTGAAATGATATCATTGACCATGACAATCATAATCACAATGACAATTTTAAAATACTGAAATCAACCTCACATATCAAGAAATGAAAAAATATAGACATGGTCCACCACCTTAAGTTTCTTCGTACACTCTACAATTCACACAGGCAGTCTGCAATATTTAAATCTCCTTTAGTATCATTATAAAATATGTAAAACAATACAAATAATAATATAAAGAAGTCCTTGATTAATGGATCTATAATATTAAATGAATTGAACTTAAAGAGTGCCAAACTTCCACAATTTTAAAGTGCATAAAAGGAGCTCTGTGATTACTCACATTTTTCTATATAATCTGTGACTATACTTTCTTCTGTGTATGGAACTTAGCATTTTCTCCTGTTCATATGTGAACATTAGTTGTGCTATATACCTCATAATAATGAATAATAATTTTCCCAAACACATCTTAAACTAAGGGTATCGAGTCCTGAATTACAATATTTCTAACCCAGCCAATTAATAAATGCTTCCATCCATCACAACAGGTACTTGCCATTCAGAGTTCTAGGTATTTGAAAATATTTTTAAGATCTTATTCCAAAAATACTGATGTTCAGTCTTTAAGTTTTTTAAATTAAAGGAAAATCAATGAAGTTTGGCAAAGCATAAATGTAATCTTCATTACCAAATTCAGTTACTTAATTAATCCACTGAGATAGATTGAGTAAAATCCTCTTATAGGGCAGTGCTGTATGTAGTATAAATTCCATAAATATTTCAGTTTTGTCAAATTTTGCTCATTCAAATATTTTCAGGGAAGATGTATTATGAGCAATGAGAAATTTTACAAAAGTATGTATATTCAATCCATCCTAAGAGTTGTTGCAGGCTCTGAGTAGATCTATGAAAAAACTTATTTTGAGGACAAGCAGCCATTGAGATAGGTTATTATTCTGTAAATGTGAATACAAACATCCAAATTCAACGTTAAAAAGAATTCAAAAGTTACGTTTTTAACCAATTTTCAGTGGTCAATTATTGGATAGCTTTGGCATGGCATAATGAAGACAATTAATAATTATTTTGATTAATGATTTCATATTTTCATTACAAAAGTGGTAATCAACATCTTTTATTTTTGTGGTTATAGGATTTTAATGTCTTAGACACACAGCCAGCAGAATTGAAAGAATTTAAGGATGAGCAAGAGGGTATGATGGTGGCATGGCTAGCAGGCAGCACCCTACTTCTTACCCTTTTACTTGTACTGACAACATCACTATGTCTTGCTCAGAGATCCCGGTATCAGCGCCAGTTAAAAGCCGCCACTGCAACAGCATTTGGTTAGTTTCTCTTTTCTTGACAACAATAAAGTTAAATGGTAGCAAAATTAAAACTACTATCCTCTACATTATGTTTTTTATTTTGCATAGGATCTAATGATTCTGACATAAACAGAGGAGTGGGTAGAGTTCCAAACACTAACAAGCATAGTGTTGAAGGCTCAAATCCAATTTGGATGCAAGCATATGAGAATGAGTGGTACAAAGAAGATGACTCCCTCAGGTGCATATATTTACAATTATTTTGAGGTCATTAAATATTTTTAAATATTATTATTACATTAACAAATTAAATTATGTTATTTCAGCCATACTTCAGCAAGAGACTCTCTAGATGAAAATGCTGTGGTCAATGAAGATTCAGTATCTTTTTCACATGATATCAAGCCGTGCTTTGGCCAGCTGTGTATCTATGGGGGCACATGCACAGGGTGATTACCATAAATTATAGTATAATTTATCATAATACTAATGGTAGAATAAACAATCTTTGGTACTACAGGTGTTACCTATAGATTAAGTTTAATAACACTATCCCTTTTTATTTTATTATATATCATGAACACAGTAATCAACTCGAAGGTCCGTTTGGTAGGTGATGGTAGAGTTCAACCAGTACTAAGACCGATGGCATATGAAATTCACACCTCAGGGGAGGGGGGCCAGTTCCATTCTGTGCTGGTTATGGTTTGCCAGGAAGATCTGGTACCTGAAAAATCACATAGCTTGGATGGTGCTACAGGTGCTCAGAGAGGCTTGCCCAAGATTCAAACCAAGGCCCTCCGGTCAGTAGTCCAATGCTCGATCCCAAAACTACCGCAGCCCACATTTTTTAAATTATATATTAAATATCAAATGATCATCCAGTATCCCAGCAGTCACTAACAGAAATTCACCCTCTTTGCATTTCCTATTCAAATATACTCCATATGTTGCATACTCGCGGCAAAAGGTTTATAGGTACGCAAAATGTGAAATTAGATTCACCTGGCGGTCTTAAGATAGTCTTTACCAGGTTCACCTTTGAAAACCTTTATTTAAAAGGGTTGCCTTTCTAAAAATAAAGCTATTTGTGAAAATTATTTTCTAAGAAATGTATATAATTATAAATTAACAGCCATGGTCTTTCTTTTACAAATAGGAGTCCAAAAAACCTCAATAGCAAAAGGGCAATGTCAAATTACCAATTTAATCATAATATAAAAACCAAACTACTTCCTAAATAGTACTTCCTAAATAGGCACCTTATATGCCCTAGAACTTTGTTATAAAAATTCACTTGAAAATACATGAAACTGTCACTTATTTATTTTCATAAGCTCCCCCAAGCCAAGGGATGTGTTTGGTAAACAGAATTTCAGGAAACCATATGTAGCATAGGGAAAGGAACTAGTCCCCCTATCCTGCTAATGTGTGAATTTCACTTGACACACAGGGCTTTAAGTAAGACACCTTTGCCGATCAAACGAACAACAGGGCCTATTCCCATTTTTCCATGGATTTTGTTGTGCATAATGTTAATAGCTATAAAGAAAATATTGCATATATGGTTGTAATGGAAACCAATATAAAATTTATGTTAGGAAAAATAACATATGCCAGGTATACAAGTATGAAATGCAGATTTCAGACAACAGATGCTGCACCAAAACAGCTGTAGTATCAAGATTAGACCCTTATGCCATCAACAAATGCTAGAGGCACACAAGTAATTAATTGCAAGAGTGTTTGCATAGTGTTGTGTTGCTGTTTTCAATGTCAAAATTTATAACAAACAAAGTACACATATATCTGCGCACAGCATTATTTTTTTTTTCAATTGAAGAAAAATGCTGCTAAATGATACTATTTACTTAGAGAAGCTAATGATGAACATGCTCCATCGCAAGATAAGTGTGAACAATGGTTTTGGTGTTCCAAAAGTGGCAAATTTGATGTTGCACACAAGGAGCATGGAAAACAGTAAATAAGTTACAAAGATGTGGAATTGCAAGCATTGTTTTACAAAGATGATTCAAAAACAACTCACAGAGCAATTGAGCATTAGTCAACAAGCTGTTTCCAATCAACTACAAAAAATGGGAAAGATTTAGAAGACCGGCACATGGGTACCACATGGGTTCAATGACAGGCAGATGGAAATGTGCAAAAACACATGTGAAATTTTGTTCACAAAATGCAAAAGAGAGTTGGTTTTGCATTGATTGGGATGAAAAATGGATTTATGTTGAGAATCCTAAGCAAAAAAAATCATGGGTAGGCTCATATGCACCATCCAATTCAACTACAAGACCAAATTGCTTTGGCAGAAAGACAATACTCTGTGTTTAGTGGGACCAGATGGATGTGGTCTATCATGAGCTGTTACAACTTGATGAAACAGTCAATGCTGAATACTACCAACAACAATTGTTCAATTTGAACCATTTTCTCCTTGAAAAAAGACAAGAATACCAAAATAGGTAACACATGGTGATATTTCATCATGATAATGTTCAATCACATATGGTACAACAGGTTCGTGACATGTTGGAAGCACTCAGCTGGGAAGGTCAACCCCATGTGGCTTACTCACCAGAATTGGCTGCTGTCAATTACCACTTGTTTGCATTGATGGGTCATGCATTTGCTGAGCAGCACTTTGGTCTGTACAAAGATGTTAAAAATTTGCTCCATGAAGGGCTCGTTGTAAAAGGGAAAGATTTTTACTGGCATAGTATCCGCAAATTGCCTGAAAGATGGGTAAAATGTCTAACTAGCAATGCAATACATTTAATAAGGCTCTTTTTATTATTATTGCAATTTCTTTTTCATCCTCATTTTGTGCTTGTGCTCATGGTAAACCAAAATAATTAGGTAAGTATAGTACATATTAAACCTAATATTGAGTAGAAAAACAAGAATACAACAACAATCAAGGGGATTGCATGTTGTGGAGGCTAGCATACTTTCTACCCTAAGGGTCCAGGTTTGAATCCTGGAGGCAATGTATTTCAGTGGTGTCTGGATCCCTACTTGAGGTGCATGTGGAGAGCTATTGCTATATTGATAAGTGAGTACACCATCTATTGGATTGGATGTTTAACTGTGAACCCCTTGATACTTTTCATTAAGATTAGTCTAATGCTGATGTGGGGTTTCTCTCCTCCCTTCCACCTTTCCCATTCACCCCTAATGGCATAAATGGCTTTGGCTGTCAGTCACCTCCCTTAAAACTACTACTTCTATAACCAATATTTAATTTTCACATGACACAAATACCTTGCCTGCTCTAGATAAAAAGCTGTGAGTGCTAAGTACCTTCTTATGTGATAATAATACTTAATAGATTCATTGTACAGTTAAAAATGTTAATTTTGTCTAAATAGAGATTTCCATATCCGAATATTCTATTTATAAATGAATTATAAGTTCAATTAGCTTTGTTTACCAGAAGGTAAATAGTTGGAGGTGCACTTGGAGGAAAGCTGGCTTGGAATTAAAATAAATATAAGACTAAGTAAATCACTCCTCCTTAGAATAAGTTACCTCATATAGTACTAATAAATCGGTAATTAACCAGTGGTTATGTCTTGTACAGATCTAAAAAGTTGTTTAGATAATGGTAGCTAATATTTTGATTATCACCCACCATTATGCAGTTAATAGTTCTGAAAAAACTGATTTCTCTAATTAATTGAAAAGTATTTCTCCCAAAAGGTGCATAGATGTAGACTCTTGTCATAAATTGGATTACAAAAATAGTTATGCCTTAATCGATTCAATGCATCATGAACATTTTAATAACAAAGGAAGAAGGGAGTGTATAGCAGCAGCTCTAGTATTTTCTCATAAATTATGTAATGAATAAAAAAAGGAATATTTTTCATCACAAATCATCAAGAAGAAAATTCAGAAACATAAATAGATAAGCTTAAGAGGAAAAATATGGTAACATGTGTCAAAACACTATTTGTCCCTAAAGTTAAATAAGTGCATATATTAAAATTAAATTCACTTCAAACATTTGTAATTATAGCATTTTCTTATGGAGAATGGAATGAATAAAATAAATTTGTTGAATTATTATAAAACAAAATATTATGTTGAGGAAAAAGAAATCCATTATTTTCTTGGTAGATGCTGTAGTGATCGAAATCTCAAAAAGTATTCATCAAACGATTTCAAGTTTATGCTCATTGTCAAGGTGACATTTCAAACCAAAAAAAATTTTTGCTGGTTTTTGTTTGTCCATCCAGTTCTGAGTTATAGGGTGTTAACAATGGAAGTCAACAAATAGAACATTTGGTACATTTTACAGTTATTCTTTGATAAAATCGAAAATGTAAGCCAGGCCGCAGAAATTGTGAATGGTGTTTATGGTACCAATACTGTAACAGATAATAATGTGCAATTTTGGTTTCGTCGATTCCGTTCAAGCATTTTTGATGTTAAAGATAAACCTCGCACAGGCAGGCCTCTTTTCCAAAATGACGATAAAATCACCGAAATAATTGAAGTTGACCGGCATTTAAGTAGTTGTAGCTTCACCTAGGAACTAAATATTGGCCATAAAATGGTTTTAAACTATTTCCGCAAAGCTGGAATCAAAAAGAAGATCCATGTTTGGGTGCCACACCAATTAACACAAGGAAACATGATGAATTTAATTTCCAACGGCTAAGCGTTAGCCAAACGGATTGAACTCAACCCATTTCTTAAATTGATGGTGACTTGGGATGAGAAATGGGTCACATGAATATTGTGCAAAAAAGATTGTGGTCAAAGCATTGTGAAGCAGCTCAAATGGTGATCAAACCAGGACTAACGGCCAGGAAAGTTTGACTGTGAATTTGATGGGACTTCAAAGGAATCATTTATTATGAGTGGCTTCTGCATGGGCGAACACTAAATTTAGATCTCTACTGTCAACAACTGGACCATTTGAAGCTAGCAATCGACCAGAAATGGCCATCGTTGACCAACAGAAAAGTTGTTATGTTTCATCAGGGCAACGCGAAGCCACACACGTCTGTAGTGACTCGCCAAAAACTCCAGGAGCTTGGTTGGGAGGTTTTAATGCATCCACCATATAGTCCAGACCTGACACTAAGCGATTACCACCTTTCTTTTGCATTGCAAAACTTCCTGAGTGATAAGAATTTGTGATCAACAGAAGATTGTGAAAATAGATTATCATAGTTTTTCACCAATAAGGACCGAGACTTCTATGAGAGAGGTATTATAAAGCTATTTTTAAAATGGCAAAAATTATACAAAAAACATGGAATATTTGACCCAAATCGGACAATCTGAAACATCTTAAATAGAGTTTTGAATTTCATGCAAAAATAACGCATTTGTTTTTCCGCAACCTAATATTTAACTTGCATATGCTACCAAATGAGCTAATATATAGCAAAGAATACTGTTGTTAGTATGATTACGCATGAAAGCATGCATACTATTGATGTCTTTTTATCCAAACAACATACCATCACAAAAATGAAGTAATGGATCTTGTAAAGAATAAGTTCAAAAAGTATGCATGAATATTGTTTGGCCTAATTAAAACCTCTATATCCCTTAAATAGGTGACAACATGCAACAAGATATTTTATCAAAGATCTCCCCCTTCACGAGAAGACTTTTGTCTCTAAACACAGATCTGTAGGTGAAGAAACCCTTGTATTCATATACGGTTGCTGTATCTTCTTTGTGTTGAGTTGTTCTTAACACAGTCTGAGTCTGATAGATCCATTAAACAGTGTTGACATTTTTTTTATTTTCAATCATTAACTATGTGAAGATAATTGACCATTTAATATTTTTTATATTAAAAATAAAAAGAACTTCACAATGTCACTGTTTGTAAGCAAACCTTTATTGTCCATGGAATATGAAATGTATCATGTATGAAAAATTTCCAATTTTTATATACTCAAATTTAATAATTTGCTCATCAAAATTATTTCTGCAATGTCATTCTTAAATACCTACTCAAACACAAAGAGGTATTGCACTTTTTCCCTGGATATATTTTAAGTGAGAATATATTTTGGTATTTGCATAGCATGTAGGAATAATGCTTCTTCTTCTTCTCCTCACCCTAGCTCCTGAATTCGATGTTCATATGAGCATGAGTGATTTTTATGTTTTCATTTTAGGAAATGAAGAGATGTGACTGAAAGACTAATATTTGGATTGTCGTTTTTCTCTGCACACTACAGCCTTCTCTATCACCGTTTTTTTTCAAATTAAATATCATTCCACAAATTCATGTAATTTGAGATAAGAAGACTATAGACATAAAAATTTACAAATGCAATGAAATATGAGTTTACACATATAAGGAAATTGAAAAAATTGAATAATGCTTATTAATACTGGGTCTGGCAATCCCAACCACTGAAATAAACGTTTTCTGTAAAGCATTTTCACAACTGAAAGAGCTCATACTAAAACAAGAAATAAGAATTCTCTGGCTGGAAATATTACACTAGTTCCATCTGCATTAGCCCATTAGTCCACTGGCCCAGCTGTTAAGGAACAATTCAACTAAAAGCAGTCAGTGTACACAAAGGAATTGCACCTTCAAAAATAATCTTGGCTCACATAATATAACCAGGTCAATGAATGCTTTTAATTTCTGATGATTATCCACAGATTTAAGAGTCATTACAGGATCATTGTCATTAAAATTGTTCCATTCAGAGGTATTTTGTATCCTTTTTCCTTTTTCATCTTACATGTGCCTGCAAAGAGTTCTTCTGCAAAAGTGTCAGTTGCCACACCTAAGTGCCCAGTAGCAAGGATCTTTTTCTCTCCCCTCTTACTGACCATTTCTACCTTAGTGCTACTTTGTATGAATTTTACTATGAAACCTTATGGCCCACTCTCTTTGGAAGTTTCTTTCTCATGCAGTGGAACCCATCATGTCTTTCATTATTTCTTTTCCAAGGGCAGCCCCCACTCTTTTCCTGACCTCCAGTGTGTCCTCATTTCACTTAGATGCCAAATATTTCAGCAGAATATTTTTGGAACACGTTCTTGTTTTCATCAATTCTTTGAATGCATAATCTTGATTGCATCAATGAAAACCTCTTCCAACAAGGAGAGCAACATAAAATTTGTTTTTCTGAAATTGTAAACTGAGCTCCCACCTGGCTCCCAAAGAAACCACTCAACCCCAGAAACCACAGGAAAGAACCCACCTGGCTCATTTAATGCTATTTTTGTGGCACTGAACTGCAAATAATCTAAAGTATGGGTTATTCATGCATAGCTGACATACTCCACAATCTGCCATTTGTAGATTTTGTGTAAAAAAATATAGTGTGAATGAAATGGATTAAATAAACACAGATATGCTGGTCAAATTAGGCACATTTTCTAACTGTCTTTTGATACAGGAACACCAGAACAGCATGTATACTTTCACTGAAGTCTAAACCATGAGTGATGTGTAATGCAATTAATTCTTTCCTATTATGACAATGGTTAAGTACCTAAATACACCTATGTAATTTCTTTAGAATTACAGTCACTCCAATTATCAATTTTTTCTTCACTGCAAATATGATTGTGAGTGTCGTATTGTGATGTGAAATTCACACATTGTTAATCTCTGACCACATATCTGATGAAGCATGCAATTATAAATTATGTCCATGTAAGCATTTAGAACACAACTATGTCAATTATTGCAAGTTTCTTCTATCATTATCATTTCAGACTAAATATTATAGAAGGGCCATGATGCCAAGTTTCTGTATTTATTAACAACCACAAAAATGACACACTCACAAGCACTTTACTCAATCACACTTTCAAAAAGGGCCTAACTACTGGGAGAATATTACTTAAATTGAGCAACATCAACAGATAACAACAAACAGGGAAATACAAGGGCTCATATATTTCGGCCAAAAAGTTTCCTTCCTCAGCAAACTGAAGTAAAATAGGCACTTGCAACATACAGATGTGAGAAACTTACAACTTTTTGAGTTGTAAGTTGATCTGTGTTTGTCCCTTGTCTGGAATTTATTCCCATTAACAGTCACAAATAGTGTGTAGATGTTCATAAACACTTATATCCTTAATGAAGTCCCTAAAACCCTGTGAAGATCCCACTTGGGTTTAGTTTTTGTCTGTAGTTGGTCACTGGCCACTATAACTGAAGGTTATTCTATTCTGGTTGAGTGGTTGATCACTGTCCTGGAATTTCTTTTCTCACAAACCTTCATAAGAAATTTAGTTTTCTTTGTGGGAGTAGTAGTGCTAACTTATTATAGCTGTAGGAATTTTCCTTTATATGTACTTTACAAGGCTGTAGACCTCAATTTTCCTATATTATAAATGATTATTGTTGAACATATTGCTATGAAGAAAGGATTGTGATTGAGAGAGATCAAAAGTAATTTTTGAGTTAAAAATTTAAAAATAATAGTGAAAAACAAGCATGTTTATTTCATTGGAAATAAAATCTAATGGAATTCTTACAAATGGAATTAGATATTAGGATATAGGATATTAGATAAAGGACACTTAAAGATAAGTGGGGTAAGAAAATAGTTGAACCAGAAAAAATCCAAGAGGGATGGAAGGAATATATAGAAACACTGTATGGTAGAGAACTTAGGCCGACAAGGTTAGACATAGAAAAGGAACATGACGTAGAAAAAGATAGCTTAGGTCCAGGAATACTCGATGATGAAATAGAAAGGGGATTAAAGGAGATGAAAGCAAATAAGGCCGTGGGGGTGGACAACATTCCTGTGGAACTGTTGAAATGTTTATGAAAATGTGGGAAGAAGGCCCCATATGGACTGATTCGTAGTATCTATGAGGAAGGAATCTGGCCGGAAGATTTTGAGATATCAGTGTTAGTTCTTATTCCGAAAAAGGTAAAGGCTAAATCATGTGAGGATTAGAGAACAATAGGTTTGACATCCCATGCAGCTAAAGTTATTCTTAGGATCATCAACAAAAGGATAGAGAGTAAGGCAAATGATTACTTAGGGGGTGATCAGTTGGGGTTTAGGAAAGGAAGAGGTACACATGATGCCATTGCTGTAATGAGATCATTATTCGAGAGGAATATAGGATATATTTAGGACGTATTCGTCTGTTTCGTAGATTTCAAAAAAGCATTTGATAGAGTGAATTGGGAAAAATTAATGCATGTATTACAGAAAATAGGAATGGATTGGAGGGACAGGAGACTGATCCACAACCTGTACATGTCTCAGACTGCTCAGGTGTGAGTGAGGAACGGAGAGTCTGGATGGGCAGTGCTAGGAAGAGGTGTAAGGCAGGGTTGCCCATTGTCACTGGTGCTGTGCAATGTATATTTGGAGGAAATTATTAAAGACGCATGGGAATAACTGGAGGTAGGAATGAAAGTCGGAGGGGAATTCGTAAAATCAGGTTTGCTGATGATCAAGCATTAGTTGCTCAGTCAGCCAAGGGGTTGCAAGCATTACTGAGTGATTTGGAGGTTCAGTGCGATAGATATGGGATGAGAATCAACAGAAATAAAACGAAGAGTATGCGATTTTCCAGAAATAAAAAGGCTAAGCTAAATATTAAAATAGGTAGGGAAAAAATAGAGCTGGTAGAACAGTTTACATATCTCGGAAGGGTTTTGGGCCAATGCGGTCAAAGTAGTCAGGACGTATGGAGAAGAATTGCGCTAGGCAAGGAGGCTTTCTCAAGGAGGAGGGGGTTGATGACGGGGACGTTGAGTAGGGATGTTAAAACTCTGATATGGAGCGTAGCTATGTACGGCACGGAAACGTGGTCACTGAAGCAGGAGGATAGATGTAGATTGGAGGCTTTTGAAATGTGGGTGTGGAGAAGGATGGAGAAGGTGATATGGACCGAAAGGAAAACAAATGAGGAAGTACTAGAGATGGAGGGTGAGGAGAGGGGTTTGTTGAGAGAAATGCTATGGAGGCAGGAAAAATAGATGAAAGGCATATTGAGCGGTAGTGGAAAGTTGAAGAATTTATTAGAGGGGAGAATGCTGGGCAAGCGATGAAAGGGCAGGAACAGGATAGGGATGTTGGACGGGATGAAGGGAGGAAGGAAGTATGCGGAGATGAAGAGGGACCTGATATAGAGTAGGTTGCTGGACTGGGTTTTGGTTGGAGTTACAAAATGTTTGTTTGATGGTTGTGTCCATCCAAAAACCTACCTTAACCGGTAGATTACCTAATAATAATAATAATATAAAATGTAAACATTTGTATATATATATACACACATATGTGTGTGTGTTTGTTTGTGTCTGTGGCTTGGACCACCACCAAGAATTCAAAAACTAGCAAGTTTCATTTTTTTTGTGTTTCTATGTTTTTGCCTTTGTCCACTAGTGCTAACTTCATAAGCATAATATACACACACACATATAAATTTATATAAATATATGTATATATATAACTATATATATATATACATATGTATACACATATGTGTGTGTATATATATACATATGTATACACATATGTTTGTGTATATATATACATATATATATAACTTGAAAATCCCGCCATACGGCGCACAAATATTCATTCAAACATAGAAATAGGTATAAGGAAAGGGGATAGGAAAACACATAAAAGGCGAACACAGGACATGTGGGGAAGGTGGTTTTTGAGCAGATCACGAAAGTAAAAATATTTCCTTATCCGGGATTTGAACCACGGGCCTTCCACTTGCCGGGCAGATGCTCTACCACCTAAGCTAATAAGGAAACCTGATTTACCTTGAGATCTGCGATCTTATAAAGCGCCAAAGTGCTCCGATACATATTGCCCAAGAGATGGCGTTATGGAGCTGTTTCACCCACCAAAGGAGAAATAGACGGGACACAAGAAGGGGAAAGGATAGTAGAAAAGCATTCATACGATCTTATAAAGGATAGGAACAGTGGTTCTTCATGGCACGCATAGTCAGAAGAAGAGACGAGCCACATTGACCAAACACATATTCAAATATTTTTACTTTCGTGATCCGCTCAAAATCCGCCTTCCCCACATGTCCTGTGTTCGCCATATATATATATATATAATATGTGTGTGTGTGTATAGAGAGAGATATAGACGGAGCCAACAAAAAAGAATATTGAGTCACATCCTTGATATAATCAGACCTCGAAAGAAGCAAGACAAATGCTTAGTGTTATTTAATGGGGTTAATCAATGCAGTCTAAGTGAAATCTAAAACCCAAATGTATGTTTCACATTTCATTTCTCTGGGTTAATATTTATGTTTACATTTGGTTGCGATTGATTTTTACTCATATACCATTGTGATTGTTTAGATATTAGGTAGTTGTTGATGAGAGAGAACTAAACCTGATGTGTGTTAAAAATTAAATAAAACATTCTTCTGGAAAAAGGAAGATTTTACATATTACATATGCAATGTAATAAAATCTTACCAGTAGGAAGTGATAGAAAACTGGAGGCAAGCTATTCCCTTCCCCTAGGATCATTACTATGTCATGCAAGGATTAAAATCCCAAACAAAGAATTATGCTAAATTCCTCCTGGTACAATTCAAAAATACATTCTTTAAGAACAGAATGCAATTTTCCATTTGATCACATCCTCTCTCTCTCAAATCAGGTCTTCCAGATCTAGGGCTGTTGTACCAGCTGGCTAGAACTCAAGGCATGCATTCTTAATCCACTTTTTCAGTCTTTACAAGGTAATCACGATCATAGTCTATTCTTGCAAATTTCATATTTCAGCTTCCTCTACAAGTAAAACATCAGTGACACCAAGTTAGCTTTGACCACTTATTTTGCAAACATCTTGTGATCACTCACATAATATGAATTAATGGAGATTCGTTTTAGCATGAATGGATTGGCATGTCAATTTTCCGTATGCATACTTGATCAAGCAATCAACATTGCTGTAACTACAGCATCACCTCCTCATGCTTGTACAATTATTTGTTTCTTACAGTCTCATTCTCACATATAATGTAGTTACTTCATTATTAGTCAGTGTTGCTGGCAAAGTTATTCCCTATATTTGGTGATGGGTTCAATGCCACTGGTGGGAAGATGAACCGAGTGGGAAGAGGGAAATGAATGCCCTACTGATATGCATTACTAATGTCCCAAAAAAAAAGTACAGGATAAAAGAGTTGAAAATGACTTATACAAATTTCAAGATGACCCTTGTGTATAAGATCTTCACTAAATGAGTGAAATTGAATTACATGGTAGCCTAGCTTTTAGAGGATTGGGCTTCTAACTAAAGAAACCCTCAGTTCAAATTTAAGAATGCCTTTGGACAACTACCAAATCCAATCTGTATTTTTTTTATGCTAAACCAAATATCATGGGTGTATTTCGAATGCTTTAGGGCCAATGAGTGTCCACCAAGCAAGGTCATCTCTCATCTAAGAAATCAACCTCAATGTTATTTACTGTTCTTGGTTGAGAGTGCAGTTTTTGAAGTGAATACATGTTTGGATGGTAATATTTGAATCTTGTTTAATACTGTGTGGATATTCTGATTCTAACACATAGATGATGCATATATAAGCATTCAAACTTGGTTCAGGAATCATACCATTCTGTATTAATGGCTGCAAGTTAGTAGGGGGAGAAGGGGTATCAACATGGACCAACAGCAATCAGCTTCATCATAGGGTGTAAAGCACACTTTTAAATAGCTATTTGAATTCTATGGAGAAAGCTGGGTTCAGATTTTGAGGGAAAATGCCCTCGCAACAAAGCTGTTGCTACCCATCTAATTCCATTAGTTCATTCTTCCCATTTGAGGTACATGCATGATATGGATGAGTGCACCATTATGCGAGTATAGTATGGCTATCCATTTACAGGAAGCATGAATATTTAAGAATTTTTATTGTGGCTACTTGTTTTTTAACTTAAAGTTTAATCATTGTCACTTAATTTCAGGTCAAATGTTGTTCCAGACTTGGCAACTAAAGAACAAAATGACTTGAATCGCTCTGGAGCTTTTCACCAAAATCTCTATCAACATTTGGATAAAGTGAGCAACCCTTTGATAGCCAAAAAGTTGGAAACAACAGAACTCTAACATTTGAAGATTCCTTTCATTTATTCAGCTCTGCCTTTCAATGCATGCCATTGCATCTTTCATTTGAACAAAGAAATGCATGATAGGCATGTGAAGAATGGAACATTTTAATTTTTTGTAAGATAGAATTTTGGGGAAGTGCAATGTTTGGGTGGTTAAAATTTTAAGATCATATCTCATCTTCCATTTACATGGTACATCGAAATTAACTTATTAAGTAATGAAATTAATTGAAGCTCCATGATTATGTGTAGTACATAAATTATTTAAAGGTACATGCATATATGCACACCCTCATTAGTCATGGAATATTTTTGTGCCTGCATCAAGTTATTCCTTCTTTCGAGTATATATGCATGTACCTATGTAGGCACATTTTGTACATGAATATAAAAATTAAACTGGTAAAATAATATTTTGTACATTTTCACTAATATTGAATAAAAACTGTGAAAATAGTGTTCTTCCTTTAATGTACCAAGTAGGCCCACTAATTATTTAAAATGATTTTTCATTATTGTGATAATTACCCAACAATATTTTCCCATCTGAAAGTTTTCAAAACTATTTTATGTTGCGTGCATTAATGAATGCATATATAAAAAAGCTAACATACTGAGTGGGAAATTCTCCACTCTACTATCCAACTTACCATATCACTGTTCTTTTTTTCAGAGTGTAGATAGTTTTAAACACTACATTATCCATCTACGATGAAGAGTAATGGCCATTCACATTCATCAATTAGTAACAGTGACTCACAAGCCAGCAAATAGACATAGTTTTAGAACCAACAAGAATTTTTTTAAATGGGCATGGGCTCACTTATTTGATTGTGAGGATTTTGACAGAGTATTATTTTTGGGGGCTCATTTAGGATCAAATAACCATATACTGGAGACTGGAAAGGTGGACTTGGAGATAGATATAAAAGGATAGAAATGAAAGCATATGAGGAAGTGCTTGGGTATGGTAAGGACGTACGCATGATTATTGGGAGAAATCTGAAGAAGACATGAAAGGTGGATGCAAAATATGTTGATTGGTGATGATTTCTGGGAGTGGAAGAGTGTGATAGAGGAGATTATGTTAGGCAAGCAAGCAAGGGGTAGGAATAAGATTAGGAAGTTGGATGGAATGAAGTACATATCTGTAGTGTCTGATGTCAGGTTGTTTTGTCAGAAGAGTCAAGTAAATGTATTGTTGTGCAATTTCCAATTATAATTACCAACATGTTAACCCTGCAAGAAAATAATGCTTTCCTTTCCCGTACCAAAAATTTTAAGATAACTGTGTGAACAGCTATGCAACTTGCCAAAGAATATTTTCAAATTGTGAGAGGATATTAAAGGGAAGCCAAGAATATGTAAAATTATATTACAAAATCAATTACACTGATAAAAAAACCATTTTGATTGGCAATGGGATGTTGATGTCTGTGATATAGGGTAGTGTTGGGCTGGTGAGGAAGGGTTCTTTCAGTTATGATTATCAGGCTGGGTTTCATTATGAGGTGCAAGGAAATGTTTCATTGTACCATGATTACATTACCAGGCTGTTGTATAATGTGTGCATCCAATACCTACCCTAGTTGTACCAATGATCCAAATATGATACCAAATATTAGGGTGTGATTGCTTGATTGATGGATTACTTGGCCTACCGGCATGTTAGTAGTCATAGAATCGCCCAGGAGCTAAAGATCGACTATCAAATAGTTTTAAACAATTTGTGCAAAGCTGGATTCAAAAAGAAGCTCGATGTTTGGGTGCCACACCAATTAACACCAAGAAACATGATGAATTGAATTTCCATCTGTGAGGCCTCGACCAATCGGAATGAACTCAACCCATTTCTTAAATGGATGGTGGCTGGGGATGAGAAATGGGTCACACATAACAATATTGTGCAAAAACGATTGTGGTCAAAGCAATGTGAAGTACATCACATGGTGGCCAAACCAGGACTAATGGCCAGGAAGGTTTGACTGTGTATTTGGTGGGATTTCAAAGGAATCATTTATTAAGAGTGGCTCCTGCATGGCCAAACACTATATTTAGATCTTTTCTGTCAACAACTGGACCGTTTGAAGCTAGGGATTGACCAGAAACGGCCAGCGTTGACCAACAGAAGAGTTGTTATGTTCCATTAGGGCAACACAAGGCCACACACATATGTAGTACCTCGCCAGAAACTCCGGGAGCTTGGTTGGGAGGTTTTAATACATCCATCATATAGTCCAGACCAGGCACCAAGTGATTAACATCTTTCTTTTGCATTGCAAAACTTCCTGAGTGATAAGAATTTGTGATCAACAGAAGATTGTGAAAATAGATTATCATAGTTTTTCACCAATAAGGACCGAGACTTCTATGAGAGAGGTATTATAAAGCTATTTTTAAAATGGCAAAAATTATACAAAAAAACATGGAATATTTGACCCAAATCAGACAATCTGAAACATCTTAAATAGTTTTGAATTTCATGCAAAAATAACGCATTTGTTTTTCCGCAACCTAATATTTAACTTGCATATGCTACCAAATGAGCAAATATATAGCAAAGAATACTGTTGTTAGTATGATTACGCATGAAAGCATGCATATTATTGATGTCTTTTTATCCAAACAACATACCATCACAAAAATGAAGTAATGGATCTTGTAAATAATAAGTTCAAAAAGTATGCATGAATATTGTTTGGCCTAATTAAAACCTCTATATCCCTTAAATAGGTGACAACATGCAACAAGATATTTTATCAAAGATCTCCCCCTTCACGAGAAGACTTTTGTCTCTAAACACAGATCTGCAGGTGAAGAAACCCTAGTATTCATATACGGTTGCTGTATCTTCTTTGTGTTTAGTTGTTCTTAACACAGCCTGAGTCTGATAGATCCATTAAACAGTGTTGACATTTTTTTTTATTTTCAATCATTAACTATGTGAAGATAATTGACCATTTAATATTTTTTATATTAAAAATAAAAAGAACTTCACAATGTCACTGTTTGTAAGTAAACCTTTATTGTCAAAGAAATATGAAATGTATCTTATGCAATTTGCAAATGGAATGGACATGAAGTTACACGTATAAGCAAAGTGAAAAAATTGAATAATGATTATTAATATCATAATCATTTAAATACACATATTCTGTAAAGCATTTTCACAACTGAAAGACTTCATACTCATGCATGAAATAAGAATTATCTTGCTGGAGAAGTTA
Source organism: Hetaerina titia (assembly GCA_037158775.1). Classification (NCBI taxonomy): domain Eukaryota; kingdom Metazoa; phylum Arthropoda; class Insecta; order Odonata; family Calopterygidae; genus Hetaerina; species Hetaerina titia. The sequence continues at coordinate 42,443,401 of CM073779.1, read as the reverse complement.
CACTAGTTCCATCCACATGAGCCCATTAATCTACGGGCCCAGCTGTTTAGGAATAATTCAACTATAAACAGTCAAAATCCAAAAAGGAATTGCGCCATAAAAAATAATCTTGGCACACATAATATAACCAAGTCAATGAATGCTTTCAATTTCTGGAGATTATCCTTAGTTTTAAGTGTCATTACAGGATTATTCTAATTAAAATTGTTCCATTCAGAGGTATTTTGTACCCTTTTTCCGTTGTCATCTTACATGTGCCTGCAAAGAGTTCATCTTCCTGGACTTAGGTTTTAATTATAAAGATCTAAGTGTCAGTTGCCACACCTAAGTGTCAGGTAGCAAGGGTATTTTTTTCTCCCCTCTTACTGACAATTTCTACCTAAGGGCTACTTTCTATGAATTTTACTATGAAACCTTATGGCCCACTCTCTTTGGAAGTTTCTTTCCCATGCAGTGGAACTCATCATGTATTTCATTATTTCTTTTCCAAGGGCAGCCCCCACTCTTTTCCTGACCTCAAGTGTGTCCTCATTTCACTTAGCTGCTCAAATATTTCAGCAGAATTTTCCTGGAACACGTTCTTGTTTTCATCAATTCTTTGAATACATAATCTTGATTGCATCAATGAAAACCTCTTAAAACAAGGAGGGCAACATAAAATTTGTTTTTTTTAATTGTAAACTCAGCCCCCACCTGGCTCCCAAAGAAACCACTCAACCACAGAAACCACAGGAAAGAACCCACTTGGTTCATTTAATGCTATTTTTGGGGTACAGAACTGAAAATAATCTAAAGTATGGGTTATTCATGCATAGCTGACATACTCCACAATCTGCCATTTGTTGATTTTGTGTAAAAAAATATAGTGCGAATGAAGTGGATTAAATATAAATGGATAAGCTGGTCAAATTAGGCACATTTTGTAACTGCCAATTGATACAGGAACACCAGAACAGCCTGTATACTTTCACTGAAGTCTAAACCTTGAGTGATGTGTAATGTGTAATGAGAGAAGTTGTCAACTCCTGGACACAGCTGACGAGCAGAAAGAAAAGCTCATCATCGATGAAGACCCTATTGGGGTCATCCTCAGATGACAACAGGTCCACCACTAGTCGTTTGATAAATTCCCCTTCCTTCAAATAGAGTTCAGTTATAGCAACCTGCAAATTAATAAAAAAGAACAATTTTTAATATAAAGGGTGCAGCGACATAACTTCCTTTTTCAATGCAAACTTGTACGACAAATACCACTTTTATATAAAATTATGCTGTTTTCAAAGTATACATAAAAATTCTTAAATTATTATGTAAACAGCAGATTTATTTGGCTATATTTTATATTTGTTAAAATTATTTACTTGTGAAAATATTAGGTTGGGGAAGAGGAATCCATTATTTTCTAAGTAGATTATTGTAGTGATCCATATCTTGTAAAGTATTGATCAAACAATTTCAAGTTTATGCTCATTGTCAAGGTGACATTTCAAACCAAAAAAATTTCTTTTTTCTGGTTTTTGTTTGTTTCATACAGTTCTGAGAAATAGGGTGTTCACAATGGAAGTCAACAAAGAGAAAATTTGGTACATTTTTAAGTTTTTCTTTGATAAAAGCAAAAATGCAAGCAAGGCTGCTGAATTTGTGAATGGTGTACATGGTACCAATACTGTAACAGCTAATTACATGATATTTTGGTTTCTTCGATTCTGTTCAGGCATTTTTGATGTTAAAGATTTACCTCACAGAGGCAGGCCTGTTGTCTAAAATGTCAATAAAATCACAGAATTCATTGAAGTTGACTGGCATATTAGTGCTCATTCCATCGCCAAGGAGCTAAAGATCAACCATAAAACAGTTTTAAACCTTTTGCCAAAGCTGGATTGTGCAAAGGCCACAACAATTACCACCTAGAAACATAATGAATTGCATTTCTATCTGCGAAGCCTTGGCCAATCGGAATGAACTCGACCCATATCTTAAATGGATGGTGACTGGGGATGAAAAATGGGTCACACATAACAATATTGTGCAAAAACGATTATAGTCAAAGCAATGTGAACTACCTCAAATGGTGGCCAAACCAGGACTAACGGCCAGGAAGGTTTGACTGTGTATTTGGTGGGACTTCAAAGCAATCATTTATTATGAGTTACTCCTGCATGGGCAAACATTAAATTCAGATCTGTTCTGTCAACAACTGGACAGTTTGAAGCAAGCCATTGACAAGAAACCACCAGCATTGACCAACAGAAGAGACAAGTCCAGGAGCTAAATATCAACAATAAAACAGTTTAAAACCATTTGTGCAAAGCTGGATTCAAAAAGAACCTCGATCTTTGGGTGCTACACCAGATAACCCCAAGAAACATGATAGAACAAATTTCCATCTACGAAGCCTTACTTAACATATTAGATAGAACTGGAAATAGAGTACTAGAGTTTTACGCCAATAAGGACTGAAAATTCTATGAGAGAGGCATTATGAAGCTACTTTTAACATGGAAACAAATTATAAAACCAAACGGTATATATTTGACCAAATTCAGACAATCTGAAAAATCTTAAATAAAGTTTTGACTCCATGCAAAAATAATGGATTTCTTTTTCCCAAACCTATTATTTTAGAAGCCTAAAATTAATTGACAGTATTAAAAGAATCACTCTTGACATCTCCATACATGTTTTTATTCACAAACGTTATTGGAACCTACATGATAAACTCAAGTTCTTATAATCTGAAAACATTTTTTTCTGCCCATTATCCCTCTGCTCCACATTTATTGTATTCGATATACAAGGTTTGTCCTGGAAACTAGTATCCATTTCTGCAGTATTGAACTCTTTTGGCACAAGCAGCTGCCACTCAACCTCAAACACTACTTGTTTGTCTGCCCACTGTGTGTGAAGTTTCATAGTGGAGTCATTGCTTTTGTTGCATCTGTGGGCCTTTAACAATGTTTATAAAATTAAAAACATTGCCATTGCTGAAGTTACACATGCTGTCAGATTTCTAAATGAAAGAAATCTGCAACAATGAGATATTCATAGTCAATTATGTAAGCTTTATGGCAACAATGCTATTGATAAATCGTCTGTTTGAAGCCAGTGTCAAAACTTTGAATTGAGTAGATAGAACATCCATAATGATGAAATTTCAGGGGGGAGAGATAAAATGTCCATGATGATGATATTTCATTCTCTAACATGACAATTCCAGGCCTCATGTGACTGGAAACATATAACTACTCATCGAAAAATTCAAATGAGAGATCTCAAACCATCTACCATAGCGCCCAGACTAGGTTCCTTCAGATTTTCATCTCTTTACAAAACTAAAGGTTTTTATGGCAGGAACGAAATTTCAAAGTGACGAAGAACTGAAGTGAGGGATGACTTTTCTCTTTGGACTAGTAGCTAGAATAATACAACCCCTCACGCATTATGAGTGGCATATATTTACATGACTATGTAGAGAAGTCGTCCTCCCTTCGCACTTGAATGCAATTCTGCCAATTACTGTAGTCTACTCGGCATTCAATTTTTCAATACCACATTTTTATAAATTGTGGCACCAGAATGAAAGACTACATTTCTCCTCATATAAACCTATTTACTTGGAGATTTTAAGAATGAATATTATTCAATGAATTCATTCAGTTATTCTATTTCCAATTTTCATTGTTTGTTATTTTCTGAAATTTTACCCCATGTGAAGACCTGGATTACATTCACATGTTTTACATTTATTAATTGTGTCTCTTCTTCCACTTTTGACTTTTCAACCAGATAGCACTCACCTGCTGATGAGAAGCTTGCCCATCGGGTGATGCTTCACTGTAAGTCCCAATGCTTGTACAGTGTTGAGGAAAGTAATAGGAACTATTATTTTTACTGTTTTCCTATTATTACTATAGCCTATGGTTAAAGCACATTCCTTAAGTGAAAAAGTGAACAAAAAGTACTAACATAAATACAGAAAATATAAAATAAAAAAGAAAAAACTTACTCTTATTGTTGCTATTGATGGCACTTCATTCTTTTCAGCTTCATCAGATTCATCAATATCTGGCAATCCCAGGCCAGACTGATCCATATGACAGGCCAGCGGATTACGTTGTCTCCGCAGTTGCCATTCTCGGCTGAATTGCAAGGCTAGCCTTTGAATGAAAACCAAAAAATTATTGATCATATCAATCACATTTTATGACAATTAGAGTAAATATATTTTATTTAAGAATATCAGAAAAAATAAGAATGTAAGCAGTTAAAAATTGAAGGGTACCCCTTAAGTCTAGTAACATATCAATTAGTTGACTTCAGCATCACCAAATAGATGCTAATGTTTCACCATTTTTGGAGTTGACGATGATACTCAGAGTTGGGAAGTATTTATGGAGATATGACATTTTAGTGATACCTTGAAGAAACTTGAAGATGAGGATTTGATTGATGGATATTTAACCAGGAACAATAATTTTCCAACAATTAGGTGGACCTAATATAAAAGCCACCGATGCTTATGTAAAATTTCATAATTTTTGTCACCATACGCAAAAAGTACCTCATCAAAAGTGTCCTCCTCATACAACCTCACTCTTACATACCTGTTGAGGTGTCACAAAATTTTAGCAGCAAAAACTGAGAAGTAAATTCCCCAAAATGATTTTCCTGATTGTCACTGTATTATCTTCTAAGTTTAAATGTTCTTAGGTCTTACAATGTAGACATTTTTCAGAATTTATTTACTTACACTAATCAAACACGTGTGAAAAATAACAAGTAAAGGACGTAGAGTATAAGTATACTAAGCTAGTAACCATAACAAAAGTAACAGGCTAAAAAATATGTAATTAGTTTTATTGGGTGATTTAAAGAAATTTCTGCCTTGGCTCTAAAAATATAGTCAGTAAAAGATAATTACCATTATAATTTATGGGCAATTCCAAATAAAATTCATAGGAATTGATCATGCAATTTTTCATTCTTTTACTTCTACACAATAATAAACTTTAAAGAGAACTGTAATAATTAAATGTAACAAATATCCTAATTTGTGAATGTTACAGTATTTCTAAATTTAAACTGTTGATTATTCAAGTAATGTTAAAATGGTGATACTTTTTTGCACAATGTCATATCACAATAATTTCCTCCATTACTACCCATTGTGGTGCCGAAGTCCTGTTTGTAAAAGGACTTGTTGAAGGAGAAAAAGTTGTTACTCGTAACAAGATTGGTTAGGAGGATGTATTCTCTGATTTTTTCCGGGTGGATGTTCTTGGACTGGAGCCAATTCTCCAACAAGGTTATCATAACCGGGATTGGAACACTTGGAAAGATTGACTCAACATCAAAGGACACGAGAATTTCATGGTCTGTAAGGGTGATGTTTTTAATTTTTTCTATGAAATTCTGATATTGGATGAACTTTGAAACCCTATTTGAGAGAATTCTTCCGTAAGCTTACCCTTACCACAATATCAAATTAAGGTCAGGGTCCCCTTATTGACTGTCTGGCCTTAGTCTTGATGCACAACCCTCTTTGTATAAAAAAAGTCAACAATACCTTGATGTTCAAGCAAACTTGTCCAGCTCTTTTGGGGCAGCAGATGCTTCCCTAATCCATTTTGAACATTGCACTTTTGTTTCAAAGTCTTTTCCATAGACCCATGACTCATCAGTTGTTATGATCCTGAACAAGAAGGTTTCATCCTCTTCAGTTTGATGGAACATTTGCTGACAAGACTTGATGTTGTTTCTGTTCTCCTGTCATCGGGTGATGCAAGAACTTGGAAGCATTTGATGCATCTTCAATTTTACAGTCAAGATATCATAGCACAAACAAATCGAGATGCCCCACTCCACCTGACAGTCAACCGTCAATTTGCAGGAACGAAATGGTTCACTTTCCCAATGTAGGGGTCATCAATTAATAATGATGATTTTATGGAACACTTGTCTTGCAATAATTGCTGCCCCTTTTTGAGCAAGATAATCCACTCTTAACACATGATAAGTTTCACAGCATTCTCCCTATAAACCTTGGTAATCAATACAAAAGTTTCTGCCAAGGTTTTGCAGAGTTTCATGCAGGATTTCACAGAACAATGCTGTTCCTGAAAAGAGCTCATTTCCATGGATCAGATTTTTCACTGCGCTCCGCAAACACTCCTTCACTTAAACAGCCATAACTAATCAAAAAAAACCAACAAAGTGGTTGAAAGGGGTTATTAAGTAAGTTTCTGCAGACACAACACCTCTAAGTGGATTAAAAAAACAAATGGAAGTCCACTAGTCATAATGTTAGGGAACCTTTCGAACAGACCTCCTAACTTATTCACATGAGTAGTCTATATATTAAAACTCATACCATTTAAAATAAACTTGGATATATTCTAAAAATCCCTTAAATAAATGGCTTAGATCATACACATTCTCTTCTTTGACTATAGCAATGGAATTTTTTACAAGGCATACTACTGAATATAATGTATACCATTCTGTACTACTGCACACATTCCATTCTAATGTATACCTTGTATTACATTGTATAGTTGTGCATTTGTACAGAGAAATTTAAAAATTTGTGTAATATGCATAAATATTGTGTACAATTTTTGCATAAGGTATACACATATTTTTGGACTCTGATGAAATTTAAGGGGTTGTGATATCCCTTTGAAAAATACATAATTTACCTTGGCTCCCTGTTCACACAGTTTATTTAGAACTGACCTAATATACCAACAGAGCATGCCTGGATATCCATACAAATCTGTTTATTTTTTCCCACATATGTAACACTCCAATGAAACATTGCTAAATAGTAGAAACATAAGTTGTGAACTCAAAGAAGTACTGTATCATTTTATTTAATTGTAATGTAATAAAAACTTGCACTAGACAGTATTGAAGTTGCAGCTCATGAATAGCAGCATTCATATATAACCTTGATGGACGGTAGGTTATGTTACAACCTCTTGTCATGACCCTATGGGCTGTGATGCAACTATAAACCTCAATTCTCGCCCAGCAGCACCTTGCAAACATATTCTAATGCATTATTCATCAGTAACTATTTACTACTTTATCTGCTGAACAATCATATTAAATAACAAATAATTGACTCGCTTGCCTTCACCATTCTAATAAGTCAAATTGGAATGTGATACCGACCGAGGGGTAGAGGCTCTCTAGGCTGTTAGGCCATTGCTTGCCAGGAATGAAATAAAGCATAGTTTCCTAAAAATTTCTAATTCCTAAATTAAAACATAATTACAATTACCTTGATATGGTATGCAATAACAATTTCCTGACACCAAGCAAACTACTCTGAGCAAGGTCCAAAGCCTCAAACATGTCTTCCATTTCGGGGTGCCAAGCTGATGCACATCCTCGCATGTTACTGAAAGCAAAAAGTACACTTAATATCCTAAGTAATATTCCGCAAAATTCCAATATTTTTACTAAAAGATGCTCTAGGAGATTGCATACCATTAAATGCACATCGTGACACAAAGAAAAATGAATTCCTTGTACCCAACCAGAAGCATGTATCACAATTTAATGATTACTATTACCACTGCGATTGTTTCAAACATCCACTATGAACACATCTTAAAACACATCTTAATAAAATTTCAGTACATCATTTGAAAGAGCAGCATTGTATATGCTACATGAAAATCAATAGGCAAATTATGTAGTCAATGCATATCAATGCATATCTCTACCTGCAGGCAACCATGATGGAGTATCCAGAGGTATTACATTACTAATAACTAGGAGTTTAGTGATCATTCCACATTCCATATCTTATTTTCCACTTAGCTTAAACTGTTATAAGTGATATATTCTACTTATTGGCCATGAATTGAGTGGCGAAAAATAATCCCTTGCATTGATCTGCCCGATGGTTATTTTTAAATTAAGTTCACATTGTGGTATTGCCTAACAATGCCATATGGGTCAAGAATTATTTACTTGGTTTCTACACTATATTATTTTTACTTATCATGCTGCTTAATTTATGCACAATCTTTTACCTTCCAGTTACTCCCATTCTGTCTTTTTCCATAACAATGGCATAATCTCTTTTTGTCATGCTTTATTCTGAAAAAGACAAGCTTCTATCTGTACTGTTTCACCCCATGAAGAGGACCAGCATTGGAGCACATTGCTGGGCAAACAAGGTGAGATTAAATGAAATTCAAGTGTACGTGGACCCCATTCTAAATTTTTTAATACAAATATTTCCTTAATATCCATTAACTGAAATTATTCTCTCCCTCGTATTTCTTTTTTACTACTCATTTTTCTTTCTTCTATGTTCCTCTTGCATTGTTCTCATACTAATTCAAAAACAACCAGTTACAAAAGCATCCCATGTACACAAAATGGTTGCATCCACCCTCAATTGATCTTATATACAGATGGGCTAGTGCCCTTTCTTATAAGAGCCATTTTGACTACTTATTGAAAGCCCACCATTGGCTAATGTCATTTTTGGACGATAAGCATGTGGTATTTTGCCAGCCCCGGTGGTGTTAGGGTAATGTCCTTGTCTGATAACCCAAGGTTCATGGGTTAGATTCCCACCTGGGAGGGATTTTCCTCCAAATTGGCATTTGTAATTGTGTCCATTCCATAATTGTTAATAGTTCGATGTTAAGGCCAAAAAATGCTGTTTTCAGAATAATGGTAAAATAAAATAACTTTCATGCATATGAAACTTCAGATTATCAATGAAACTCTTTGACCCCTAAAATAAATACACTCAACAGTGGTGATACCCTGATAACTCTAGTTCATAAGAGTCATGCATATCTGCCTGAATAATGTTTTGCCATAATCTGTAATAAAAGAATTATCCAATAGCTTAACTATTAGCCTTAGAAAAAATTCTTGTTTGTCTTACTCCCATGCTCTGAACAATGGAATGTGATTTGTATAGTCTTTATTGGAATTAAAATAAGTTCCTTTTAACTTTAATGGGATTGCTATTACTTAAATTACATCACCTTATTCACTGTACCTATTAAAATTATAACAAATAACTTTTTATTTTAAATTTAATAATGGATTTCAATGACCTGCTCTTTTTTCTGGTATTATTACTATCATAAAGAGACGTTGGATTCAATTACTTACACTGTATTTTATCTAAAGCACAAAAAAATATAACAAAAATTTTCAGTTAATTATTGCAAAGATGACTGAAAAGTTAAAGAATGACACCTTTATTATTAGAGATTATTCTTAGAAATGTAAACAGCAGAACTCATGCTTAGGATACCATTATATTTTATACATTATACCATTACATTTCCTCATTCAAATGCAATTAATAAAATACACTGGGTAGTGCATGCATGCAAAAAACACTTTAGAATGAAATCTACAAAAATTGCAATATTCCTAAAATTTTACAAAAGTTTGGTGGCCTACTCCTAATCAGATAGATATGTTATTGTTTATCAAAAGGGATGTGAAATAATAGAAACATCATGAAGATTCTTCCAATGGAAAAATAGAGGATGTAGCTGAAGGGATTTCAACACATGACATATGAAAATCTAATAGATAAAAGTTTTAGAGAAAGAAAAATGTGTTAACCTCATACGGCCTGCAGTTCTTAAGCTTTCCTTTCATGACAAAAGAAAAGGAATGGACTTAATTACTGATGAACATAGCAAATTACTCAGGTACATTAAGAGTTTTTCCTTGTGCCTCTGCAAGCCAAGTCAAAGGAAGTAAATCATTGCCTCTCCCTTTATTCTATAATATTCTGTTTATCTCTTGAATCTCTTTTCCTTCAGGCTGGAATGGAATCGGCATTTGCCTCAATTAGGAGAATGAGCCTGAGTAATAAAAATTTTCCTATGGCAACTATATTGAATACTGACCTAATATTAGGTTATAAATGATGTTCCATCCATTTTTCACGCAAGATATAAGAAATGGAGATCAGAGAGGAAATTGAATCCTTAATCCATATCATGATCCCTGCTAAAAACTTGATTCTCTCTTTTTTAATGAGAAAAATACATTCAAACTTCACAGAAAGTTGCATCCATTATCAAAGTTTTTTAAAATCTTCTGCTCTTCTTAATGTTTTGTAGGGTCATCAGTGTCACACACAATAATTGGCCAAAACAAGCACAACCAGGGTGTTGATTTCAGGAAAAAAGTAATCATTTCAACAATCCCTGATCCCTGATACTTTTTTATACCGAGAGAAACTGAATGGACTTGTGGTGGAATGGTCATATCTTTAATTTTTGCAGTCATTTCTATGGATGTAATGATTTCATATTACGTGAGAAGGTAGTGAAAATTCCAAGGACAACTTAATCTACTTACATGCTGATATAAAGAGGAAATTATGCTCAAAATTACAGGTTCAGGTAGTATTGATGGGTTTGGTTGGGTGGTTTTTGTTGAAAGTTGAGGGAGGCAGTAAATTAATGTTTAAAAATTTGACATACTTCTGGCCATGGAAAAAGTGTTAACACTGCTAACATATGACTTTTGTTTATTATTTTCCTTATTCTGTTTTCAATGCACAAATTGATTTGCTGCTGAGCTGTGCCTTCAATTTCATATCTTCCAAGTAATGGAACGGAAATATTGTGAGTTCCATATACTGGAGACAATCTTCTCCTACACTTCCCTTCTTCTAATTTTCCCCCGCATATTAACTTCTAGTATAGGTTTAACTTCTCCATCATGATGCATGCTGTGAACAATAACTTTGTTTTATGATAAACTTCAAGATTTAAATATCTTTTGTGATTCTATCAAGAATCTCTACATTGCTAACATAATCAATCCATTGCTTTTCAACACTTTTCCTGCAACACTACAGTTTGAACAAGTAGCACTTCCTTGTATTCAAATTTAACTTACTTTTCCTTTATGCAATGGCATTAATTCTTTTTTAATCTTTTGAAGCTGTTTTCAGTACCTGATGATGTTATGTTATAACGAAACCTAGGTAGTAAAAATTAAAAAGTTTATGTGGAAAAGTAAAGTGGTTTTATTATTAAAAGTCAGTATGAAGATTTTCCACCAAGTTACGCCAGAAACTGTTTTATATATCAAGACCATTTGAATAAAAGAACACTCATTTACCACTAAACGCACATTGGATAAAATATCATTATACATTCACTCATTATATGAAGGGCCCTAGATTAAACCAGGGATAAGGATTCAGATAGTAATAGTTCCAATAAAACCATTTAATCCAGTAAATTAATAATTGGTGCTTAGCCAGCTTATTACAAGTAAATTTTCCCTTGGGTCTTCCACCAGGTTATAAATCTTCCTTCTGAAAGATGTTTTAATGCTTGCCTTGGGCATCAAAATATTGGCCAGAATGGAGGCTTGATTAGTGAGAGAACTAAAAGTATTTCTAGAGGCAGTTCAATATTTGTAAATAATAAAAATAGAAATAGTATAGATGTAAACTAATATGATTAACAAATCAAAATACAGCAGCTTTAGGAACAACCCTGATGACATATATGACAACAAAAACATATCGCAACCATTAATTTCTAATGTTTAGTACTGCTGAACCAACCACCATGAGGTGTGGCAAATACTAAATTTCATTTTATTATGTTTGGATGATCAAGTAGCCATTTGGCATTTTAATTTATGAGCCACCAGGAAAATGAACCCCACCATCAACATATGTGTACATAGGGTGATCTGAAAACTTTCAGACCTTAAAATGAGGATAGACACACTCATCACCGAAAGTTTGAATTGATGCTATTGTATATATGTTAAAAGGTAATTACCAAAATTTCAGTCATGTTCAACACTCAGTTCTAGTTTAAGAATAACTTGGGTGAGATGTTGTAAGGGTACAAGTGAAAATAGAAAAATTGGGTATCAAGATGCCATTAAATATTTTTTTGAAAAACAATGCACCAATAAAAATCATAGATCGTTGGACAATGTATATGGGAGGCAATGGCATCAAAAGAGTTTACCAAATGGCACTGGACGACCAGCAAATTAAGGTTAGAAAGATAGCAGAGTCTATGGGCATATTGAAAGAATGTATTTTAATATACTGACTAAAGAATTTGACATGGGTAAGCTATCTACATTTTGGTTTCCATGTTTGCTAACTTTGACCCAAATATGCATTCCAATGAACATTTCCAAGACCCTGTTTGAGCGGTTTAGAAGCAAGTCAGATTTTTTGCCATGATTCATGACTTCAGATGTAACTTGGATATACCACAACACTCCAGATATGTGAGAACAAAATGGTGGCCTGCAGAGGGTGAACCTGCTTACAAAGAGGCAAAGACTGTTCCATCAGCCGGAAAGGTGATGGCAACTGTTTATCATGATAGTCACAGAATAGTGCCAATCGATTTCTTCAAAAAGGCAAAACAATAATAACAAACTATTATGCACCATTAATTGAAGACATATTTTGCAAAAAATGACCGATTTGAAGGAGATCAAAGTGCCTCCCTATCAGTACAACCTATCCTCTCACATTTCGGTGGTCACCATGGCTAAAAATCATGAATTGCAATTTGAGTTGGTTGACCATTCAACATTTGTATTCACCCAACCTGGCCCCCAGCAACTTTGACTGTTTTCTATCCTAAAAAGTTTCACTTGAGGAGAGATATTTGCATCGGACAAGAAAGCTATATCGGTATGTGGATGCACAAGGGTAATTCTTTGAAAACATTTCAGTGAATGTATCAATTCTGGCGATAAATATTGGGATGTGGTAGGTAATATTTAAGGAATTAGAGCTACTTTGTTTGCAGTTAATACAATTTTGAAGTGCAATGATATATGCAGAGGATTGGTGACTATATTTCCCTCAGGATCACTTAATTGGAGGGGCATGTGAGGGAGTTCAGGTAATTTGAAGTTATTTATTATCCTTCAGCATTCTTTTGAATTGGTTTCAGGAGAAAAGTTGCTATCATTATTTTAGGTATGCTTCGGTATGGCCAGTAGATTTTGATTTTCTTAATGCAATCTTTTTATTCCTTCAATAAGGCTGGTTTGTAATGATATTTGGCTTAATCAACCATTTCTTTGAGACATCTTGATTGTTGTCTCAAGTCATCCAGTATTCTTTCAAGGATTTTTCCATCCTTTAAAATATCTGCGTTGTGATATTTTAATACCCTGCAAGCCACTGCTAGGGTATGTGGCAGGGGATTAATACACACCAATATTATGACCCAAATATGATCCTATCACAGGATCAATGTTATTCTGATCCTTTATTGCTCATGGAAAAAATGACATCCTTAACCTGTTCTACACTTAATCCCTCTAATTTTATTGACATGATCTCTCCTACAGAAAATGTTAAATTGATAGAGAAATATAGTATGAAAATCCTTAAAAGATTCTGCAAAGGTATCTAATTTCTAAAAATTATCCCAAGCCTCATATTGATATGTTGTAGCAGAATCAATTCACTTTTGGCACTTGACGCTGACAAAATGTTACAATTACTCTCCTGTAATTGTTACATGGATTATGGGGAGAATGAAATATTCTGTGAAGTAGAGAGTTCAATTTTGTCAGAAGAGCTTCAAATTTTTCAGAAAGAGATGAACATCTTCATTCTATTAAAATGACAGCCAGATCATTATTCATGAGGACAACATTACATTCTAATACTTTTTCTTAAACCAAGTCCTCATATGAGAAATCTAAAATAATACTAGCAAGTGCTTTGCAGGAAGTAATATATACACCACGGTTTTTGTAATCTTAGAAGCAGAAAATTCCAGATAGGTCACACAGGGATATTGGCAATAAGTGCATTATTTTTTGCATCCAATGTTCGAATAAGCACGCAACACTAGTTGCTTTCATTGATTTGTACTTCTGATTCCAACAACATTTAACTCCTAATAATACTCTGGATATTTAAGTTTAAAACTTTGAGTAGATGATCCCTCTAATATTGAAATCCTTCCCCAGACAGGTGTTTGGGAGGTGTATCAGCAAGAGATTATGGACCAATTGCTCCACGTTAGCCTATTTTACAATCTACTGTACATGTATTGGACTTATGCATATTTTTTGTGATATATCTAAACTGTGGTTTCCTTATCCGTTAACGAGAAAAGGATAAGGAAACCATGGGTAACGGATGAGATGTTTGCAAAGATGGATGAGAAAAGAAGATGGAAAAATGCAAACACAGAGTTAAGCAAAATGAAGTACAAAGAGTTAAACAATAAATTGAGAAGGGCCGCAAATAAAGCAAAAGAAGAATGGTGGAAAACGCAATGCGAGGATATGGAAAGTTTACAGAAGAAGGGTGAAATTGGTGCTCTATACAGCAAGGTTAAGTTATTATTGGGAAGTAAGAAGGCAAGATCTGTGCTAACAGTTAAAGATAATTGGGTAGGGTAGTAGTTGAACCAGGAAAAATCCAAGAGAGATGGAAGGAATATATAAAAACACTGTATGGTAAAGAACTTAGGCCGACAAGGTTAGATATAGAAAAGGAACCTGACGTAGAAGAAGATAGCTTAGGTCCAGGCATACTCGACGATGAAATAGAAAGGGAATTAAAGGAGATGAAAGCAAATAAGGCTGTGGGGGCGGACAACATTCCTGTAGAAATGTTGAAATGTTTAGGAAAAGTGGGAAGAAGGCCATATATGGACTGATTCGTAGTATCTATGAGGAAGGAATCTGGCCGGAAGATTTTGTGAGATCGGTGTTAGTTCCTATTCCAAAAAAGGCAAAGGCGACGTCATGTGAGGATTACAGAACAAGTTTGATATCCCACGCAGCTAAAGTTATTCCCAGGATCATCAACAAAAGGATAGAGAGTAAGAAAAATGATTACTTAGGGGATGATCAGTTTGGGTTTAGGAAAGGAAGAGGTACACGTGATGCCATTGCAGTAATGAGTTCACTAATCGAGAGGAATATAGAATACAATCAGGATGTTTTGCCTGTTTTGTAGATTTTGAAAAAGCGTTTGATAGAGTGAATTGGGAAAAATTAATGCGTGTATTGCAGAAAATAGAAATGGATTGGAGGGACAGGAGACTGATCGGCAACCTGTACATGTCTCAGACTGCTCAGGTGCGAGTGGTGAACAGAGTGTCCGGATGGGTAGTGGTAGGAAGAGGTGTAAGGCAGGGTTGCCCATTGTCACCGGTACTGATCAACGTATATGAAGAGGAAATGATTAAAGAGGCATGGGGAGAACTGGAGGTAGGAATGAAAGTCGAAGGGGAATTCGTAAAATCGGTTAGATTTGCTGATGACCAAGCATTAGTTGCTCAGACAGCCAACGGGTTGCAAGTATTGCTGAGTGAATTGGAGGTTCAGTGCGATAAATATGGGATGAGAATCAATATTAATAAAACAAAGGTCATGCGATTTTCCAGAAAGAGAAAGGCTAAGCTTAATATTAAAATGTGAGGGGAAAAAATAGAGCAGGTGGAACAGTTTACATATCTCGGTAGTCTTTTGGACCAATACGGTCAAAGTGGTAGGGATGTAAGGAGAAGAATTGCACTAGGCAAGGAGGCTTTCTCAAGGAGGAGAGAGTTGATGACGGGGACGTTGAGTAGAGATGTTAAGACAAGACTCGTAAAAACTCTGATATGGAGCGTAGCTATGTACGGTGCAGAAACGTGGTCACTGAAGCAGGAGGATAGACGTAGATTGGAGGCTTGTGAAATGTGGGTGTGGAGAAGAATGGAGAAGGTGAAATGGACCGAAAGGAAAACAAATGAGGAAGTACTAGAAATGGTGGGGGAGGAGAGGGGTTTGTAGAGATATCCTATGGAGGCAGGAAAAGTGGATGAGAGGCGTATTGAGCGGTAGTGGAATGTTGAAGGGGGTAATAGAGGGGAGAATGTTGGGCAAGCGAGTTAAGGGAAGGAACAGGATAGGGGTGTTGGACGGGATGAAGGGAGGAAAGAAGTACACAGGGATGAAGAGGGACCTGGTATAGATTAGTTTGCTAAGTGGGGAGTCACAAAAGTGTTTATTTGATAGTTGCGTCTATTTAAAAACCTACCTTACACGGTAGATTACCTAATAATTACAGTAGTTCCCGTGAAATAGAATTAAAAGCAATTACGTGCACAGGAAGACCTGCTTCTTTGTAATTTTATTGTTAATGGCGATTGCATTGCCAAACAATTCGTCAATAATAAGGTAGGGATAAATTTATCAAAGCAATTTTAGAAAAACATTATATATAATTGTATCGGCCGCATATTTACAGATCAGTGTTATATTATGTTCGGAATGGGAGTACACAAATAATATAATCCCTACCTTAAAATGTTACATTCACAATTTGCACATTTCTGTTTACTTCAAAAACAGTTTCCCCTGTTTTCATTTTCAACTAGACCTGCATGTGCACTAAATGGCAACAATTACATCAGTCCTGACGTAGTTTTTGCCGGCCTGATACAACTTTCCACTCGCCATTGCCTTTCCTGATCATACACTTATGCTCAATCATGTTGACTGAACAACAGACAAAAATTTGATCCCTTTAGCTACCACAGTAATGACTGCATGAAAAGATGGTAATCAATTCTAAAACTAACATGAATAATTAGAACTAAAAACGAACACCATTAAAAAATTTAAAAAACATATATTAATGAAATTGAAGTACTCACCGCTACAGGTGACCTCCATGACCTGTATAGAGAAGCTAGCCAGTTGTGAATACGACTCCATTTAGACGGTACGGGATGCGGTACCTTAAGAGAATAAAAAGAAATGAGCTTCGACCCCACATGAACTCACTTGTACATAATTAGTTTTGACTTGAAATATTTCTTACTTCCGGTTCCTTCTCCTCCACAATGACCTCTACTACTTCTTCTTCAAAACCCAGAGTTCTCTCAAAACCGCCATATCTAGAACCCTACGAAAAAAAAATAAAATGTCAACACAGAAACCAAAATAATAAGTTTATCAATCAAGTTTATCAATTACCTCAAAAACTACGCTGTCATCTTCCATTATCACAATTTTAACACTATTTTTTAAATAGATGGACCCTTTTAATTCAAGTTTTGGAGGGAGGGACTAGAGAGATGAAGACAAGACTCGTAAAAACTCTAATATGGAGCGTAGCTATAGCTACTGCGTGGAAACGTGGTCGCTGAAGCAAGGGGATAGACGTAGATTGGAGGCTTTTGAAATGTGGGTGTGGAGAAGAATGGAGAAGGTGAAATGGACCGAAAGGAAAACAAACGAGGAAGTACTGGAGATGGTGGGTGAAGAGAGGGGTTTGTTGAGAGAAATCCAATGGATGAAAGGGGTATTGAGCGGTAGTGTAGTGTTGAAGAAGGTAATAGAGGGGAGAAAGTTGGGCAATGGGGGAAAGGGCAGGAACAGGATAGGGATTTTGGAAGGTTGCTGGATTGGATTTTGTTTCGAATTACAAAATGTTTATTTGATAGTTGTGTCCATCAAAAATCCTACCTTAACCGGTAGATTACCTAATAAATAAAAATATCTTTTCCCGGCAGAAGAACTACAAGGTAGCTTGTGTCCTTGCAAATACCTAGCCTATTTAACTATTTCTTGCTATAACCTAAGTAGGCTGTAGTGAGAAATAATGAGGGTCCTAACCGTAACTACCAGCAATCAGATGCTTTCCTTCTTACTGTTGACAAATATTCATCCACTTCACAAACAACAATGATAACATTGAATATATACCTACATACACATATAAATAAACAAATGTTTATTTACTCTGGTCTTATTGTTTCTACCTTACAGAACACAACCTGGCTACAATTTCCTCTTACTGGAATTGCAGATGGTTTAATTTTATGTGCGTTAGGAGACACAAGGAAATATAATCCAAAATATAGGAAAATATTGGATGGAAAGAAAATAAATCCGCAACCAGAACGTGTCCAAAAAAAATAAGGTGTGAGTGATGAACGGAAAGTCCAGATGGGAATTTTTAGAAGAGGAATAAGGCAGTGTGTCCACTTGATCCTGTTCTTCAACGCATGGAAGGTGGAAATTATCGAAGAAGCATGAAAAAAACTTTAATAGGAAGCAAAAACCAGTGGAGAATTCATTAATTCAGGAAATCCCATGTTGATCAAAATTTGGATATCATTCAGCGACGAGGTTGCAAGAACTATCGAACACTTTCCTTAATAAATCCACTTTGTAAGTAACGAGAAGTAACGTTTACAATCCTAACATTATTTTCGAGTTTCACTTGGGAAAACAACGGTTTATTTGTCGCAGCATAACCGTAACATTTCATTTTCCTATTCTTTGAGTCCTGTGATATCACCATTGGTATCTGAGCAAAAAATCCGAAAGTTGTAACATGTTTCTTCTTTCCTTTCAAAATTACTCCATCGCCCTGCTCAAAACGCTCAAATATATTTGTATATTTAAACAAGTCTATATCTTCACTTCTGACATTGGCAATACTAAAATAGGCCAAAGTAAATAGCAAAGAAAATTATAGATTTTAATTAAGCACTCACCATTTTGAACGTTCAGGATCACTCAATTTCATTAAAAATATACTAGTTCAATGGTTCTTACTGCGAAGATCTGACACCTTGGTTCTTCCGAAACCAACTGGCCATTTGCTATGTGTCGTGATTTTTAATCTAGATCTCCAAATGTAACGATAGATGATGAGGCATTTACCAAATTTTCCAAGAAAAACGTTGCACGTTTCGTATATTTCAACCAACAATTTTTCTCAACTTTAAAAATTTTACACTTTAATGGGGAAGATAAGCTAGATCCAATAGATAGATATGCAAGTCCATTGATACTTCACCAAATATTATTGAGTTTCACTTGCGGAAAACGACGGTTTATCTGACGCAGCATAACCAAACTTTTTACTAAACTTTAAAAATTTTAAACTTCATACATACCGACGGGCAATTTAATCTCAAACTGAATTATCTACGTCAGGCCCTTATGGAATTTACTTTGGCTCAGTTCCGCAATCTATCGTACGAAATAAAAAACAATATTCACCGACTCGACGTAACCCACCTTACCCTTTCCAAGGAAAAAATATACAACCGAAATGCTATTTAAACACTTCGATGGATTGGATCAAGCTTTTGAGAAACCACTACCGAAATTATTAAATCATCAATGGTCATGTTGATCAATCATTTGAGTATCAGTAAGCCACAAGAGAGCAGGCATTACCGAGTACATTCCAAATTCAGTCCCGTTATCACGTAATTCAAAGCAACGTCAAAAATCCTAAAGTTATGCGGTTTTAGAAAATTATAAAAGCAAAGCCAGATGCACTTTGATTTAAGTATTTCCAACGGATAACAAACATGGCATTGGGTTAATATGATCACTTTGGCACAGAGTAAAAATTTCAAAGTGTAAAACTCACTCGCCATGATTAGGATTTGTTTATCCTTAAAAATACAAGGGATTCCAGGCCTCTTTTATGGTATCTGGAATGTGTACATAGAATCACCAATGCTTAGTATTGATGAAATATTTCCTTTTTATTTTAATTTCGGATTCTGACCAACCTGCCCAAATTACCTGAAAGTACTCTCGGGCATGAAATCCTTTCCAATATACATCGAGCAATCACAACAAAGGACAATCGGTCGAACACTTCGGATCCGAGATAACTATTAATATTTACTCGGATATACACATCTTAAAATTTTCGGAATACGCAAAAAACCTAGAATAAAATAATACTCTGCAACTGAAACATGAGAGCCAAAAACCCTTGATTCGTCAAAGCTGTTGGCCGCTTTGGCGGGCTTGTGGTGATGGCCAAATCGGCCCAAAACGAAATGCCTTTGTCTTTTGTGTGTAGCACAGTTCGTTCGTCTATTATTTCATTGTACTCCGTCCGACCTCTGATCTATATTTAAATGAATTTTCAATGGAATTTCGGAAAGAGGACAACCGAGTCCGCAATTGTACCAAGAATTAAGAACATCTTATTTTCAATATGAGAATTAAATATGGACTGTCGACTGCGAGAGACGGAATCGTTCTGGCAAAGCAAATTTTTAAATTATAAAAGCAAAGACAATTGCACTTTGATTTGAGTATTTCCAACGGATAACAAACATGGCATTGAGTTAATATGATCACTTTGGTACAGAGTACAAATTTCAAAGAGTAAAACTCACTCGCCATGATTAAGATTTGTTTATCCTTATAAATACAAGGGATTCCAGGCCTCTTTTATGGTATCTGGAATGTGTACTTAGAATCACCAATGCTTAGTATTTATGAAATATTTACTTTTTATTTAAATTTCGGATTCGGTCAAACCTGCCACAAATGCCTGAAATTGCTACGAATAGTATCAACTTTCACTTGCTGAAAACGACGGTTTATTTGTCGCAGCATAAGCGAAACAATTCATTTTCATATTCTTTGAGTCCTGTGGTATCACCATTGGTATCTGCACACAAAATCCGAAAGTTTTAACACGCTTCTTCTTTTTTTTCAAACTTTTTCCATCACCCCGCTCACAACGCTCAAATATATATACACAACTCTATATCTTCGCATTTGACATTGGCAATACTAAAATAGGCCGACGTACACAGATCAGAAATATATAGATTTTAATTTAAGCACTTACCATGTTTTAACAATGAGGACCTCTCAAATTTATAAATAAATATTCTTGTTCGATGTCTCTAACTGCGAAGATCTGACACCTTGCTTCTTCCGTTACCAACTGGCCATTTGCTACGTGGCGTGATATGAATCTAGACCTCCAACTGTAATGATAGGTGGCGAAGTACTCACCAAATTTTTCTAGAACACCGTTGCACGGTTTGTATATTTCTGCAAACCATTTTACTACCCTTAACACGTTTTAAACTTTCATGCACGCATTGACGGGTAATTTATTCTCAAACTGAATTATCTACGTCAGGCTCTTATTGAATTTACTTTGTCTCAGTCCCGCCATCTATCGTACGTAATTTAAAAAAATTATCCACTGAATGGGCGTAACCCACCGTACTGTTTCCAAGGAAAAAGTATACAACCGAAATTCCTTTTAAAACACTTCGATGGATTGGATCAAGCTTTTGAGAAACCGCTGCGGAAAGATTAAATCAACAATGCGGATGTTGATCAAACATTTGAGTATCAGAAAGCCACGAGAGTACAAGCATTACCGAGTACATTCCAATTTCAGTCCCGTTATCACTTAATTCGAAGCAACGTCAAAAATCCTAGAGTTATGCGGTTTTAGAAAATTATAAAAAAGCAAAGACAATTGCACTTTGATTTATGTATTTCCAACGGATTACAAACATGGCAATGAGTTAATATGATCACTTTGGCACAGAGTAAAAATTTCAAAGTGTAAAACTGACTCGCAATAATTAGGATGTGCATATGCTTAAAAATACAAGGGATTTCAGGCCTCTTTTATGGTATCTGGAATGTGTGCATAGAATCACCAATGCTTAGTATTTATAAAATAGTTACTTTTTATTTTAATTTCGGATTCTGTCCAACCTGCCCAAATTACCTGAAAGTACTCTCGGGCATGAAAGCGTTTCCAATATACATCGTGGCACAGAGGAAAAATTTCAAAGTGTGTTTCAAAGTCAAAAGTTTTCAAAGTCCCCTTTCCTTTCCTACCTCCTCACACACCAGTTACCTCTCCGACCTTCAATAATACCCCCCCTCTCCTCTTCTCTGCGAACTATATAATGCTGTATGCGTTTTGTTTCTTTACCTGATGGTCACTTTGTAAGTCGAAACCTAGGTGGTTTGTAATAAATTTATGTCGAAGAACTAACTATTTTCTTTTTCCATGAATAGCATCACTTTGACACAAAGTAATAGTATCAAAGTTAAAATTTGACTCGCCATGGTTAGGAAGTGTTTATCCTTAAAAATTCAAGGGATTCCAGGCCTCTTTTATGGTATCTGGAATGTGTACATAGAATCACCAATGCTTAGTATTTATAAAATAGTTACTTGTTATATAAATTTCGGATTCGGTCCAACCTGCCAAAATTACCTGAAAGTACTCTCGGGCATGAAAACCTTTCCAATATACATCGAGCAATCACAACAAAGGACTATCGGTCGAACACTTCGGAACACCGATAATTATTAAAATTTACTCGGATATACACATCAGAAAATTTTCGGCCTACGTAAAAAATTTAGAATAAAAGAATATTCTGCAACTGAAACACGAGAGCCAAAAACCCTTGATTCGTCAAAGCTGTTGGCCGCTGTGGCGGGCTTGTTGTGATGGCCAAATCGGCCCAAAACGAAATGCCTTTGTCTTTTGTGTGTAGCACAGTTCGTTTGTCTATTATTTCATTGTACTCCGTCCGACCTCTGATCTATATTTCAATGAATTTTCAATGGAATTTCTGAAAGAGGACAACCGAGTCCGCAATTGTACCAAGAATTCAGAACATCTTATTTTCAATATGAGAATTAAATACGGACTCTCGATTACGAGAGACGGAATCGTTCTGGCAAAGCAAATTTTCAAATTACAAAAGCAAAGACAATTGCACCTTGATTTGAGTATTTTTATCGGATAAGGAACATGGTAGAATTTAATATGATCCAAAGCGAAATATGATCAAATGCTCTGCCTATTACATCGGACATACCGGGAGGAAGTTTACTGAACATTTGTAAGAACAACACGCCTGTTTTAAAAACGGAAACCCCACTTCTCAATTTTCCAAGCACCTAATGGACGATTACCACTACAGTGATTTTGTTCCCGAAATTCTTCACTTAGAGAAGAAAGGCTTAAAGTTACATGCATTGTGACAGTTGGACATTTCCAAAAGCAGCCATCGGAAGGATATATTAGTCAATGACCTGACCTATGCCTCCCGATCTTTCCCGCTCGTCCTCCTTCTGTTCCAAAGCCCCTCTCCTTCCCTGACAACATGACCAACCGCCCTTTCCCCCCCTCAGCCTCCCTGACGCCATTCCCCCTGCCCCTTTCCTTTCCTACCTCCTCATACACCAGTTACCTCTCCGACCTTCAATAATACCCCCCTCTCCTCTTCTCTGCGAACTATATAATGCTGTATGTGTTTTGTTTCTTTACCTGATGATGACTTTTAAGTCGAAACCTTCGTCGTTTGTAATAAATTTATGTCGAAAACCTTACTATTTTCTTTTTCTATTAATAGCGTCACTTTGACACAAAGTAATAGTTTCAAAGTTAAAATTTGACTCGCCATGGTTAGGAGGTGTTTATCCTTAAGAATACAAGTGATTCCAGGCCTCTTCTATGGTATCTGGAATGTGTACTTAGAATCACCAATGCTAAATATTTATAAAATAGTTACTTGTTATATAAATTTCCGACTCGGTCAAACCTGCCAATTTTGCCTGAAATTGCTAGGAATAGTATCGACTTCCACTTGCTGAAAACGACGGTTTATTTGTCGCAGCATAAGCGAAACAATTAATTTTCATATTCCTTGAGTACTGTGATATCACCATTGGTATTTGCACACAAAATCCGAAAGTTTTATCATGGTTCTTCTTTTTTTTCAAAATGTTTCCATCACCCGGCTGACAACGCTCAAATGTATATAACACTTTATATCTTCGCATTTGACATTGGCAATACTAAAATAGGCCGACGTAAACAGATCAGAAATATATAGATTTAATTTAAGCACTAACCATGTTTTAACGATGAGGACCACTCAATTTTATGAATAAATATTCTTGTTCGATGGCTCTAACTACGAAGATCTGACACCTTGCTTCTTCCGTTACCACCTGGCCATTTGCTACGTGGCGTGATATGAATATAGATCTCCAACTGTAATGATAGGTGGCGAAGTACTCACCAAATGTTTCTAGCACACCGTTGCACATTTTGTATATTTATGCAAACCATTTTACTCTCCTTTACAAGTTTTAAACATTCATACACGCCGACGGGCAATTTAATTTCAAACTAAAATATATATGTCAAGCCCTTATAAAATTTATGGTGGCTCGCTCCTGCAATCTATCGTATTAAATTAAACTAAATTTTCCATTTAATCCAAATACCTTACCATACTGCTTCCAGGGAAACATCACAGCAACCTTATATCTTTTTAAAAACCTTCGATGAATTGGATGATGTTCTTGGCTCCTATTCTGAAGCATTAATATATTTTAATTTGATTCAAAGATTTTCCGAATAAATCCTATTCGAAAAATGTACCACCTTTGATTATGCAAGTCAGCCCATACAGGCATTTCATGTGACCAGGTGTCATAGAAGCAAGGCTTCAGGGAAAGATTTCTTAATTAATGATAGCAAGGTAAAAGCAATAGCACCAGGACAGTTATTATCTACTGGCTGTAGGTGGAAGCCTTTATTGGGAGAATAGCAAAAAGAGACTACTCTCAAAGATAATTGTATATATATTATTATTATTAGGTAATATACCAGTTGAGGTAGGTTTTTCAATTGAATCAACTACCAAGTAAATGTTTTGTAATCCAAACAAAACCGAATTCAGAAACCTAATCTACATCAGGTGCCTCTTCATCTCTGTGTACTTGTTTTTTCCCTTCATTCCGTCCAACATCCCTATCCTGTTCCTGCCCTTTCCTCGTTTGCCCAACATTCTTCCTTCTATAACCTTCTTCAACATTCTACTACCGCTCAAAATGCCTTTCAGCAATTTTTCCTGCCTCTATAGAATTTCTCTCAGCATAACCTCTCCTCACCCGCCATCCCTAGTACTTCCTTATTTGTTTTTCTTTTGGTCCATTTCACCTTCTCCATTCTTCTCCACACCAACATTTCAAAAGCCTCCAATCTACGTTTATCCTCCTGCTTCAGCGACCACGTTTCTGTGCCGTATATAGCTATGCTCCAGATCAAAGTTTTTACGAGTTGTTTCTTAACCTTTCTACTCCACATCCCCATTATACACAACCTCCTAGCGAAAGCCTCCTTGCCTAGCGCAATTCTTCTCCTTACGTCCCTAAGACTTTTACTGTGCAGATCCAAAACTCCTTCAAGATACGTTAAATGGTTTAACTGTTCCATTTTTTCCCCTCCTATTTTATGTTTGGCTCACCCTTTTTGTTTCTGGAAAATGGCATAACCTTCGTTTTATTTATAATGAGTCTCATCTCATATCTATGGCACTGAACCTATAAATCACTCACCAATGCTTGCAACCTCTTGGCCGACACACAAACCAAAGTCTTCTTATCAGCAAACCTGATTTTACGAATTCCCCTCCGACTTTCATTCCTACCTCCAGTTCTTCCCATGCCTCTCTAATCATTTCCTCCACATAAAGTGAACAGCGCCTTTGAAGTGCCTTACACCTCTTCCTAACACTGCCCAGCTGGACTCTCCGTTGCCCACTTGCACCTGAGCAGTCTGAGACATGTATGTGTTGTGGAGGCATGTACATGCTGTCCCCCAAATCCATTCCTATTTTCTGCATATACATACATTAGTATCTCCCATTTCACTTTATCAAACGCTTTTTCGAAATCTAGGAAACATGCAAATATGTCTTGATTGTATTCTATTTTCCTCTCAATTAGTGATCTCATTAAGCAATGGCATCATGCGTACCCATCCCCTTCCTAAACCAAAACTGATCATCCCCTAAGTACTCATTTGCCTTACTATCTACATTTATCCTTTTATTCATGATCCTGACAATAAATTTAGCTACCTTGGATATCAACATTAATGTTCTGTAATCATCATATGATGTAGCCTTTACTTTTTTGGAATAGGAACTAACCCTGATCTCACATAATCTTCCGGCCAGATTCCTTCCTCATAGATACTACAAATCAGTCCATATAGGGTCTTCTTCCCACATTTTCCTAAACATTTCAATCGTTCCAAAGGAATGTTGTCTACCCCCACAGCCTTTTTGGTTTCATCTCCCTTAATGCCCTCTCTATTTCATCGCCAAGTGTGCCTGGACCTATCTTCTTCTACGTCATGTTCCTTTTCTTTTTCTCTTTTTTCTCTGTCTCTCTCTCTTTTTGGCCTAAGTTCTCTACGAAACAGTAATTCTATATATTCCATCCATCTCTCTTGGATTTTTTCTGGTTCAACTATTATCTTACCCCTATTATCTTAAACTGTTAGCACAGATCTTGCCTTCTTTCTTCCCGATTATAACTTTACCTTGCTGTAGAGTGCTCCAAATTCTACAATTCATATATATATATCAATTTAATATCATCTTGATATCTTCACACTGCATTTTCCACCATTCTTCTTTTGCTTTATTTGTGGCCCGTCTCAACTTAATGTTTAACTCTTTGTACTTCATTTTGCCTCACTCTGCTTTTACGTTCTTCCATCTCCTTCTCTCATTCATCTATATAATCATCTTATTCTCCTCTGCTTATCTGTTTCCTTTTTCTTTTCCCGTTATTGCTTCCTATAGTGTCTTTTGAGGTTTTATATACCACTTTCTTGTAGCATTCCCATTTTTCTTCGATAGTACTCAGCTCTATACCATCATTCATGATTTTCTCTACAGCCTCCTTCCTTGTCAATCCATTAAATGCTAAGAGACTATATGACTTTATTTATAACATCTTTGAGGCAAGAATTTGGCCCAAAGACTTAATGAGAGTAGCTTTAGTTCTAATTAAAAAAATAGTAAGAGTTCTTCATGTGAGGACTACAGATCAATAAGTATTACCTCTCACACGGGTAAAGTGGCTATCAGGATCATGAACAGAAGGATGGAGAGAGAGAGGAATTTTAAAAAGCAAAGCTTTCCAAGCAAAATTTGTCAGTCAGAATAAAAATTCCTGGGATTAGATTTTCATCTTGGTTCATTCATATCCATGGCTGACTGTTTTTAACTACTTACTTAGACAAAAAATAATTCTTGATTTTCACAAAACAATTCAAGTTGTCTAATTTAGAGTAGTGACACATTTGTTTATGTCATGCTAAGAATGTCACTAATGTTACCTTGTAATCAAGGGAAATACTCATGGCATTTATTTCAGGATAGTGAAACCCAAGTTGGAATTGATACAACCAATAATTAGCTCTTCGGTTTAATCAGAAAACAAAATTTTATCACAATGTTGTAATACATTTTGAAGCTCAAGAGACCGTATTTGAACACATCCTTTCAAGGCTTGAAAAAGATACAGATGGAGGATACATATCACCCAATTGTTTTAAAAGAGGCTTTTCAGAATCCAAATTATTCCTGAAACTTTCAGTGACATTGCAGCTATGATGAGAGTTATCCATAATTATTCTGTAGTTCTAATATTCCAGTACCATTTAAGAACAGTTTTTTCAATGTAGTTGTTAAAATGAGAGTAAAAGGCGAGGGTTGTGGTGTCCTTTTACTTTCAATATAACTGGAAATATTCTATTGGACTGGTGTTAAGGAATTAATTAGGGTATTTATTTTGATTTATAATAATTTGGATCAGAGCAACAACCTAGTTCACTATTCTCATTTAAAGATAGAGGAAATCTCCAAGCTTTATGTTTCCTCTCCAGAGGATTGATTCTTTTCCTTTCCTTTTATCTGAAAGTTGTAAATTATTGACTCAAGTATTGAATGAAAACTAACTTTATTTACTCTCCTACTGGAAAACTGCTAACTTTCACCATGGTCAAAGACCATTGCAGTAGTAAATTGAACAGTACTGGTGATTTTTTATAAAATTGTAGCCCTCACTAACCCAAAAGATAAAATGACAGATGCATGTTTAAAGCAAATGTTCTCTACCAGAACAAATGTATAGTTGGTGCTTTTGTATTTCTTGGAGATACAAATTGAGATAAATTGTGATGCATAACTCTGGAGTTTTCTTTACAAGCTATTAAAAATTGTTTACTCTTAGTAAGCAACCTGCATATTATGCAAGTTAATGTGTACCTTGAGTTTTCCTCCAAGTTTAATACTCTAAATACAATTTGATGGATGCATTTATTAATATCTTTATTTACTGAGTTATTTTAAGTGAGACCTAAAATTACATGCACACACTTTGTATTCATTGGCTCTTTTAGGAGGCATGACTTGTTGCATGTTAGTGACAAGAAAACCGATTGAGCCGGTCATTTCTTAATGCATCAATGAATTATACTAAGTTATGTTCAATGAATATTTGTATGATTTACCATTTAGTTATTCTATCTTCAAGAAAGTTGGTTTCAATTTATCTTCACAATAGCTTTCAAAAATAGTATGCCAAGTTAATTGAGAGATAATTGTTTCATAATGTTTACCTATTGATCTACTAGTCATCCTCATCACAATCACTTAATGAATTTTTTCGGTAAACCTTGCTTGACTCACTGCTAAATGTGCAATACAATTCAACACTTCTGAATGTAAAAACCGTTCGCCTTTCCAAGGATCCCGGTCAAGGTGAATGATTTCTACACTCTGAGATTGTTGCTTCAAATTCTTGTAGTTTTTCATGGAACTGTGAATTTAACCTACACGTTTCAGCTTGATGATATCTGTGTTCCTGTACAGTTTCATTCATGAGTGGTCTTTACAAAAAATGATATACCTTTAGAAATGATATCATTGAGAATGACAATCATAATCATCATGACAATTTTAAAAAAATACTGAAATTGACCTGGCATAACAAGAAATGAAAAAATATTGGTATGGTCCACCACCTTAATTTTTTCATAGCTGACATACTCTACAATCTGCCATTTATAGCTTTTGTGTAAAAAAATATAGTGCGGATGAAGTTGATTTAAAAAAATGGATATGATGGTCAAATTAGGCACATTTTGTAACTGCCCATTGATAGGGGTACAACAGAAAAGCCTGCATACTTTCACTGAAGTCTAAACCATGAGTGATGTTTAATGTGTACCAAGAGAAGTTTTCAATTCCTGGACACAGCTGACGAGTAGAATGAAAAGCTCATCATCAATGAACACCCTATTTGGGTCATCCTCAGATGACAACAGGTCCACCACCAGTTGTTTGACAAATTCCTCTTCCCTCAAATAGAATTTACTTATGGCAACCTGGAAATAATAAAAAAGTATAATTTTTAATAAAAGGGTGCAGCGATATAACTTCCTTTTCACAATGCAAACTTGTACGACCAATGCTATTTTTTTGTAAAATTATGCTGTTTTCAAAATATACATAAAAATCCTTCAATTATTATGTATACAGCGGATTTATTTGGCTATATTTTATATTTGTTAAAATTATTTACCTGTGAAAATATTAGGTTGGGGAAAAGGAATCCATTATTTTCTAGGTAGATGTGTGTGAAGTACCTCAAATGGTGACCATACCAGGACTAACGGCCAGGAAGGTTTGACTGTATATTTGGCGGGACATCAAAGGAATCATTCATTATGAGTGGCTCCCGCATTGACAAACACCAATTCAGATCTGTTCTCTCAACAACTAGACCGTTTTAAGCAAGCGATTGACCAGAAACGGCCGGCATTGACCAACAGAAGAGACAAGTCCAAGAGCTAAATATCAACAATAAAACAGTTTAAAACCATTTGTGTAAAGCTGGATTCAAAAAGAACCTCAATCTTTGGGTGCCACACCAGTTAACTCAAAGAAACATGATAGAATGAATTTCCATCTGCGAAGCTTTACTTATTAGATAGAACTGGAAATAGAGTACTAGAGTTTTTCACCAATAGGGACCAAAAATTCTATGAGAGAGGCATTATGAACGTACTTTTGACATGGCAACAAATTATAAAACCAGACAGTGTTTTTGACCCAAATCGTACAATCTGAAAAATCTTAAATACAGTTTTGAACTCCACGCAAAAATAATGGATTTCTTTTTCCCAAACCTATTATTTTAGAAGCCTAAAATTAAATGACAGTATTAAAAGAATCACTCTTGACATCTCCAATCAAGTTTTTATTCACAAACATTATTAGAACCTAAATGATAAATTCAAGTTCTTATAATCTGAAAATATTTTTTTCTGCCCATTATCTCTCTGCTCCACATTTATGGCATTCGATATACAAGGTTTGTCCTGGAAACTAATATCCATTTGTGCAGTATTAAACTGTTGTGGTACAAGTAGCCGCCAATCAATCTCAAACACTACTTGTTTGTCTGCCCACTCTGTGTGAAGTTTCATAGTGGAGTCATTGCTTTTGTTGCATCTGTGGGCCTTTAACAATGTTTATAAAATAATAAACATTGCCACTGTTGAAGTTACACATGCTGTCAGATTTCTAAATGAAAGAAATCTGGAACAGTGAGATATTCATAGTCAATTATGTAAGCTTTTTGGCGACAATGCTATTGACAAATCATCTGTTTGAAGCCAGTGTCGAACTTTGACTTGACTAGATAGAACATCCATAAAGATAATCATTCAGGGGGGAGAGATGAAATGTCCATGATGATGATATTTCATTTTTTACCATGACAATTCCAGGCCTCATGTGACTTGAAACATATAACTACACAACCAAAAATTCAAATGAGAAATGTCAAACCATCTATCATTGGCCAAGAACAAGTTCCTTCAGATTTGCATCTCATTACAAAACTAAAGATTTTTATGGCAGGAACGAAATTTCAATGCGACGAAGAACTGAAGAGAGGGATGACTTTTCTCTTTGGACTAGTATCTAGAATAATACAACCCCTCACGCATTATGAGGGGCATATATTTACATGACTATGTAGAGAAGTCGTCCTCCCTTCGCACTTGAATGCAATTCTGCCAATTACTGTAGTCTACTCGGCATTCAATTTTTCAATACCACATTTTTATAAATTGTGGCACCAGAATTGAAGGCTACATTTCTCCTCATATAAACCTATTTACTTGGAGATTTTAGGAATGAATATTATTCAATGAATTCATTCAGTTATTCTATTTCCAATTTTCATTGTTTGTAATTTTCTGAAATTTTACCTCATGTGAAGACCTGGATTACATTCACATGTTTTACATTTATAAATTGTGTCTCTTCTTCCACTTTTGACTTTTCAACCAGATAGCACTCGCCTGCTGATGGGAAGCTTGCCCATCGGGTGATGCTTCACTGTAAGTCCCAATGCTTGTACAGTGTTGAGGAAAGTAATAGGAACTATTATTTTTACTGTTTTCCTATTATTACTATAGCCTATGGTTAAAGCACATTCCTTAAGTGAAAAAGTGAACAAAAAGTACTAACATAAATACAGAAAATATAAAATAAAAAAGAAAAAACTTACTCTTATTGTTGCTATTGATGGCACTTCATTCTTATCAGCTTCATCGGATTCATCAATATCTGGCAATTCCAGGCCAGACTGATCCATATGACAGGCCAGCGGATTACGTTGTCTCCACAGTTGCCATTCTCGGCTGAATTGCAAGGCTAGCCTTTGAATGAAAACCAAAAAATTATTGATCATATCAATCACATTTTATGACAATTAGAGTAAATATATTTTATTTAAGAATATCAGAAAAAATAAGAATGTAAGCAGTTAAAAATTGAAGGGTACCCCTTAAGTCTAGTAACATGTCAATTAGTTGACTTCAGCATCACCAAATAGATGCTAATGTTTCACCATTTTTGGAGTTGACGATGATACTCAGAGTTGGGAAGTATTTATGGAGATATGACAATTTTAGTGATACCTTGAAGAAACTTGAAGATGAGGATTTGATTGATGGATATTTAACCAGGAACAATAATTTTCCAACAATTAGGTGGACCTAATATAAAAGCCACTGATGCTTATGTAAAATTTCATAATTTTTGTCACAATACGCAAAAAGTACCTCATCAAAAGTGTCCTCCTCATACAACCTCACTCTTACATACCTGTTGAGGTGTCACAAAATTTTAGCAGCAAAAACTGAGAAGTAAATTCCCCAAAATGATTTTCCTGATTGTCACTGTATTATCTTCTAAGTTTAAATGTTTTTAGGTCTTACAATGTAGACATTTTTCAGAATTTATTTACTTACACTAATCAAACACGTGTGAAAAATAACAAGTAAAGGACATAGAGTATAAGTATACTAAGCTAGTAACCATTACAAAAGTAACAGGCTAAAAAATATGTAATTAGTTTTATTGAGTGATTTAAACAAATTTCTGCCTTGGCTCCTAAAATATAGTCGGTAAAAAATAATTAAACATTATAATATATGGGCAACTCCAAATAAAATTCATAGGAACTGATTTTGCAATTTTTCATTATTTTACATTCACAATAATAAACTTTAAAGAGAACTGTAATAATTAAATGTAGCCAATATCCTAATATGTGAAAGTTACAGTATTTCCATATTTAAACTGTAGATTACACAGGCCTACAAAAAAATTCTTTTTGGTTCCGGGAATCTTTGTGATGATTTTAACTATATTTGTAGAGATGAATCCAAGTATGAAATCAGTTTTTATTTAACAGCTCTACTTTTTTAGATATGGCACATCTTATGATTCGTTGTTTTAATATTTGATATATTCCGGAAAATAATTTTCAAAGTTAAATAAATCTATAAGTATACTAATTTATAACCACTCTACGGTGTTCCTTTTATTTTCAATAAACTGTGAATAAGTGTTATGTATATTTTTATATTGTAGGCCAATGATATAATTATTAATATACTATTCCCATATCATCATGTAGAAGATTTTTTTACGTAAGTAACAACATATCTATATCTTCAAAACTATAGCTGATAGGAAAAAACTAGTGTCATAATTGGATTCAGCACCCCATTTGTTCTTTAAATCAGCATTAAAAGCTCCGGCACCAAAACAACTGTTGGCCTGTGTTATTGATATAATATTGCTATATCATCATGTGGAAGATTTTTTTACATAAGTAACCACCTATCTATATCTTGAAAACTATAGCTGATAGGAAAAAACTAGTGTCATAATTGGATTCAGCATCCTATTGTTCTTTAAATCAACATTAAAAGCTCCGGCACCAAATTGTGTTTTTCAAGCAATGTTAAAATAGTGATACTTTTTTGTAAATGGTCATATCACAATAATTCTCTCCATTTGGTTATACCAATGCTAGATTACCTTAAACAAGGTCTGTTCAATTAATAAAGCAAAAGGGAACGTACTACGGCCGAATGAATGCAATGAATACAAATTACACCAAGCCGTACTCTTGGGGGCACTAGTTAGGGGACACGGGGGAGGGTGCAAAGAATAAGGATAACAAAACTGCACACACTCTCTCTCTCCGGTATTTGCAGTGCAAATTGACCGTTGCAAGTCACAAACACACACGCACTCAGGGTTTACGGGGGAAAAAACCCCTCGCCAGGGACTACACACTCAGACAAGGCAAACAAAACCACACGCACTCCTTCACTCCGGTATATGCAGTACAAATTGACCGTCGCAAGTCGCAAACACACACGCACTCAAGGTTTACGGGGAATTTAACCCAACGGCAGGGACCCTTCACTCAGACAGACGTA
The DNA here is from genome assembly GCA_037158775.1 of Hetaerina titia. Lineage (NCBI taxonomy): Eukaryota > Metazoa > Arthropoda > Insecta > Odonata > Calopterygidae > Hetaerina > Hetaerina titia. Next base: position 42,409,935 of record CM073779.1, on the reverse strand, counting down.
AAAATAGAAATAGTAAAGGAATGGCACGCACTCCCTCACTTCGGTATTTGCAGTGCAAATTGACCGTTGCAAGTCATAAACACACATGCACTCAGGGTTTACGGGGCTTTAACCCAGCGTCAGGGACCCTTCACACAGACTAGGAATACGGAAAGGGAAGTACACTGTGATGCAGTGTACGTGGGGAAAAAATAGTGCCGAAAAACCTGACACCAGGTGTTTCGCCTGCCAAGCAGGCCTCTTCAGAGAAGAATAATGATAAATCGTCGGAGCCGAGATATAAGTAACGATGAGTAGGGGGGTGGGAAACTGGGGAGGAGAGAGGGAGGGGAAGGGTTGGTGATATAATTGGGAAAGAATGGGAAGGGGGATACAATGTATGGGTGCAAGGTTAGATACAATTTATGGGTGCAAGGTTAGATACAATGTATGGGTGATTTGAGGCTCGGGGCGGGGGTTGGGGGGGAATTTGAGTGGGTTAGACTGGGCCGTTTATGACCATAGGTGAAGGGAAGGTCATGACTCAGGAAGGGAAAGGGAAAAAAGAGACGAAGATATCGGACCGTTGTCACTGTTTATGAGTTTTCCTTCCGATTTTTGTATGTAAAGACTTTCATAACAGTAGAGTAAATGATTGGGCACATGTTTTATTAGCTGTAGGTCTTCAATTGTGATGTTGTGTGAGTTATCGTGCATGTGTTGGGCGACTGACGATTTGTTAATGTTTCCCAGCCTGTAACAAGCAGTGTGTTCTTTGAAGCGTGTGCGAATGTTTCTGCGTGTTTGTCCGATATAAGAAAGATCACCATGTGGGCAGGAGATTTGGTAGATTCCGGATTTGTCTAAGGTCTCAATAGGATCTTTAGGATTTTTGAAAAGGTGTTTCAGTTTGGTTTGACTGACAAATGTGGGTGTGTATTTAATTTTTTTGAAGATAGCAGGTAGGCCTTTTGTTAGTTGTGGGTGGTGAGGTAGTTTGACGAATTTCTTGTCATCTAGTTTATTCAGTTTAGTGTTATTTTGGAGATGTTTTTTGTTCCTGTGTTTTTTATGATGTTATCAATGAGCTGTTCAGAGTAGCCGTTCACGACAGCAGTGTGTTTTATGTGTTTTAATTCTGTTTGGAAATTCGCTTTGGACAGAGGTACGTTGAGGAGCCTATGTACTAGGGAGTGGAAGGCGGCGAATTTGTGTGTGGTATGATCGAACGAAGATTCGTGTATGTAATTGTTGGTGTGGGTTTCTTTCCTGTAGATGTTGAATGAGAGGTGATTGGAAGGGGTTCTGGTTATTTTAAGATCAAGAAAGGGGAGGGACCTATCTGTTTCAGATTCGACTGTGAACTTGATTGAGGGGTTTTGATTGTTGAGTTGTTGTTGGAATGCTTCTATAGAGGATGCGTTACTGTCGAAGACTGCCAATATGTCATCGACATATCTGAACCAAACTTTTGGGAAATATGTGAATTTTTCTTTACATTGCTCTTCAAAGCCGGACATAAATAGGTTCGCTAGAAATGGAGAAAGAGAATTTCCCATTGTGGTGCCGAAGTCCTGTTTGTAAAAGGACTTGTTGAAGGAGAAAAAGTTGTTACTCGTAACAAGATTGGTTAGGAGGATGTATTCTCTGATTTTTTCCGGGTGGATGTTCTTGGACTGGAGCCAATTCTCCAACAAGGTTATCATAACCAGGATTGGAACACTTGGAAAGATTGACTCAACATCAAAGGACACGAGAATTTCATGGTCTGTAAGGGTGATGTTTTTAATTTTTTCTATGAAATTCTGATATTGGATGAACTTTGAAACCCTATTTGAGGAATTCTTCCGTAAGCTTACCCTTACCACAATATCAAATTAAGGTCAGGGTCCCCTTATTGACTGTCTAGCCTTAATCTTGATGCACAACCCCTTTTCATCAAAAAAAAAGTCAACATCACCTTGATATTCAAGCAAACTTGTCCAGCCATTTTGGGGCAGGGGATGCTTCCCTAATCAATTTTGACAATTGAACTACTGTTTCGAAGTCTTCTCCATAGACCCGCGACTCATCAGTTGTTATGATCCTGAACAAGGTTTCATCCTCCTCAGCTTGATCGAACAATTACTGACAAGACTTGATGTTGTTTCTGTTCTGCTGTCATCGGGTGATGCTAGAACTTGGAAGCATTTGATGCATCTTCAATTTTTCAGTCAAGATATAATAGCACAAACCAATCGAGATGCCCCACCCCACCACAAGTTCCCTGACAGTCAACCATCAATTTGCAGGAACGAAATGGTTCACTTTCTCAATGTAGGGGTCATCAATTAATAATGATGATTTTATGGAACACTTTTCTTCCAATGCCCCTTTTTGAGCAAGATAATCCACTCCTAACACATGATAAGTTTCACAGCATTCTCCCTATAAGCCTAGGTAAGAATACAAAAGTTTCTGCCAAGGTTTTGCAGAGTTTCATGCAGGATTTCACAGAACAATGCTGTTCCTGAAAAGAGCTCATTTCCATGGATCAGATTTTTCACTGCCCTTCGCAAACACCCCTTCACTTAAACAGCCATAACTAATCAAAAAAAAACCAACAAAGTGGTTGAAAGGGGTTATTAAGTAAGTTTCTGCAGACACAACACCTCTAAGTGGATTAAAAATACAAAATGAAGTCCACTAGTCATAATGTTAGGGACCCTTTCGAACAGACCTCCTAACTTATTCACATGAGTAGTCTATATATTAAAACTCATACCATTTAAAATAAACTTGGATATATTCTAAAAATCCCTTAAATCAATGGCTTAGATCATACACATTCTCTTCTTTGACTATAGTAATGGAATTTTTTCCAAGGCATACTACTGAATATAATGTATACCATTCTGTACTACTGCACACATTCCATGCTAATGTATATATTGTTTTACATTGTATAGTTGGGTATTTGTACAGAGAAATTTAAAATTATGTGTAATATGCATAAATATTGTGTACAATTTTTGCATTAGGTATACACATATTTTTCAACTCTGATGAAATCTAAGGGGTTGTGACATCCCTTTGAAAAATACACATTTTACCTTGGCTCCCTGTTCACACCGTTTATTTAGAACTGACCTAATATACCAATAGAGCATCCATGGATATCCATACATATCTGTTTATTTTTTCCAACATATGTAACACTCCAATGAAACATTGCTAAATAGCAGAAATATAAGTTGTGAACTCAAAGTAGTACTGCATACTTTTATTTAATTGAAATGTAATAAAAACTTGAACTAGACAGTAATGAAATGGTCACTCATGAATGGCAGCAATCATATATAACCTTCATGGAAGGTAGGTTGTGTTAACCCCTTGTCATGACCCAATGGGCTGTGATGCAACTGTAAACCTATTTTCTCGCCAAGAATGATCTCTCAAACATATTCTAATGCATTATTCAGCAGTAAATTATATACTACTTTATCAGCTGAACAATCATATTAAATAACAAATAATTGACTCGCTTGCCTTCACCATTTTTATAAGTCAAATTGGAATGTGATACGGACCAAGGGGTAGAGGTTCTGTAGGCTGTTAGGACATTGCTTCTCAGGAATGCAATAAAGCATAGTTTCCTAAAAAATTCTATTTCCTGGAATAAAATACAATTATAATTACCTTGATGTGGTTTTTATTAACGCAATCCTAATACCAGGCAAACTGCTTTGAGCGAGGTCCAAAACTTCAACCATATCTTCCCTTTCAGGGCACTAAGCTGATGCATATCCTCGCATGCTACTGAAAAAAGAAGTACTCTTAATATCCTAAGTAATATTCCACAAAATTCCAATATTTTTACTATAAGATGCTCTAGGAGATTGCATACCATTAAGTGTACATTGTGAGACAAATAAAAATGGATTCCTTTTATGCAACCAGAAGCATGTCTCAGAATTTAATAATTACTATTACCACTGTGTTTGTTTCAAACATCCAATATGAACACATCTTAAAAAACATCTTAATAAAATTTCAGTACATCATTTGAAAGAGCAGCATTGTGTATGCTACATGAAAATCAATAGAGAAGTCTATGTGGTCAATGCATATCAATGCATATCTTTACCTGCAAGCACCCATGATGGAGTATCCAAAGGTATAACATTACTAATAACTAGGAGTTTAGTGATCATTATTAACATTCCATATCTTATTTTCCACATAGCTTAAACTGTTATAAGTGATATATTATACTTATTGGCCATGAATTGAGTGGCAAAAAATAATTCCTTGCATTGATCTGCCCCATGGTTATTTTTAAATTAAGTTCACATTGTGGTATTTCCTAACAATGCCATATGGGTCAAGAATTATTTACTTGGTTTCTACACTATATTATTTCTACTTATCAAGCTGCTTAATTTATGCAAAATCTTTTACATTCCAGTTACTCCCAATCTGCCTTTTTCCATAACAATGGCATATTCTCTTTTTGTTCATGCTTTATTCTGAAAAAGACGAGCTTCACTCTGCTCTGTTTCATCCCAAAAAGAGGTCCAGCATTGGACCTCATTGCTGGACACACAAGGTGAGATAAAATCATATTCAAGTATAAATGCACCCTCTTCTAAATTCTTTCATTCAAATATTTCCTTAATATTCATTTATTCTGAAATTATTCTCTCCCTCCTTTTTCTTTTTTACTACTCATTTTTCTTTCTTCTATGTTCCTCTTGCATTGCTCTCATACTAATTAAAAAACAACCAGTTACAAAAGCATTCCATGTACCCAAAAATGCTTGCATCCACCCTCAAATGATCATATATACAGATGGGCAAGTGCCTTTTCTTGGAAAAGCAATTTTGACTGCTTATTGAAAGCCAAACATTGGCTAATGTCATTTTTGGACCATAAGCATGTGGTATTTTGCCAGCCCCGGTGTCATTAGGGTAACGTCCTTGTCTACTAACCCAAGGTTCATGGATTCATTTCCCAACTGGGTGGGATATTCCTACACATTGGCATTTCTAATTATGTCCATTGCCATTATTGTTAAAAGTTCGATGTTAAGGCAAAAAGGTGCTGTTTTCACAATTATGGTAAAACAAAATAACTTTTATGCATATGAAACTTCAGATTATCAATAAAACTCTTTGACCCCTGAAAAAATACACTCAACAGTGGTGATACACTGATATCTCTAGTTCATAAGAGTCATCCATATCTGCCTGAATAATGTTTTGCCATAATCCATAATAAAAGAATTACTCATTGGCTTAACTATTAGCTTTAGAAAAAATACTTGTTTGTCTTACTCCCATGCTCTGTACAATAGAATGTGATTTGTATAATCTTCATTGGAATTAAAATAAGTTCCTTCAAACTTTAATTTCATTGCTATTCCTTTAATTACATCACCTTATACACTGTACCTATTAAAACAAATAACTTTTTATTTTAAATTTAATAATGAATTTCAATGACTGACTGTTTTTTTTTCTGGAATTATTACTACCATAAATAGATGTTGGACCCAATTACTTGCACTGTAATTTTACTAAAGCAAAAAAAATACAACAAAAATTTTCAGTTAATTATTGCAGAGATGACTTAAAAGATAAAGAATGTTACCTTTATTATTAGAGATTCTTCTTAGAAATGTAAACAGCAGAACTCATCCATAGGATACCATTATTTTTCATACATTACACCATTCCATTTCCTCATGTAAATGCAATTAATAAAATATACTGGGTAGTGCATGCATGCAAAAAACACTTTAGAATGAAATCTACAAAAATTACAAATTTTCTAAAATTTTACAAATGTGTGGTGGCCTACACCTTATCAGATATATATGGTATTGTTGATCAAAAGGGATGTGAAATAAGAGAAACATCATGAAGATTCTTCCAATGGAAAACTAGAGACTCTAGCTGAAGGGATTTCAACACATGACATATGAAAATCTAAAAGATAAAAGTTTTAGAGAAAGAAAAATGTTTTAACCTCATACGGCCTGCAGTTCTTAAGCTTTCCTTTAATGACATAAGAAAAGAATGGACTTAATTACCGATTAACATGGCAAATTACTCAGGTACATTAAGAGTTTTTCCTTGTGCCTCTGCAAGCCAAGACAAAGGAAGTAAATCATTGCCTCTCCCTTCATTCTATAATATTCTGTTTATCTCTTGAATCTCTTTTCCTTCAGGCTGGAATGGAATCGGCATTTCCCTCAATCAGGAGAATGAGCCAGAGTAATAAAAATGTTCCTATAGTAAATATATTGATTACTGAACTAAATAATAGGATAGAAATTTTTTTCCATCCATTTTTAACGCAAGATATAAGAAATGGAGATCAGAGAGGAAATTGAATCCTTAATCCATATCATGATCACTGTTAAAACTTGATTCTCCCTTTTTAATGAGAAAAATAAAATCAAACTTCACAGAAAGTTGCATCCATTATCAAAGTTTTTTCAAATCTTCTGCTCTTCTTAATGTTTTGTAGGGTCATTAGTGTCACACAAAACAATTGGCCAAAAGAAGCACAAACAGGGTGTTGATTTTGGCAAAAAAATAATCATTTCAACAATCCCTGATAAAAGTATTTAAATATAAAATGTCATGCAGTTCAAATTATAAATTCTTGAGTTGCTGTGCCCATAAAAATTTCAAGCATATGCTTTTCAGAAAACAGCTCATGAGACCTCAAGATATGTAATTACATTTGAATCCCAAGTCAAATTTTTTCACAAGTACAATGCTCAAACAATACATCAATATTGGAAATAGAAAATTTTTCTTTTTTTAATTAGCATAAAAATCTTACAAATTGGCAGATTGCATTTCAAATAATGAATATTTTATACATAGTAATTTTCAATTAATTATAATGTATAAATTATGTGGTCCAATAGCAGTTTATAAATTTAAACTGTCTTGAAACATAGAATTACTTAATATAAGGTACAAAACATTTCATCACCTGACAAACATTAAATGGGGGTCCATTGATTTTGATCCACATTGACCAAATGAAGGAGCTTCAGTTCCTGTAGGACCACAAAAATACCCATTTCTGACTTTTCCGTACATCATTTAAAGAATATAAAGTTTTTTATTTAATTTTCAACAGAGGGCACTACTATTGTCAAAGAAGGTTCAGCAGATTTAGTACAAATATTAATAAAATATTATCCAATTTCTTCTACTTACATGTTAGGGTGTGTCCTTATTAGGGACTCTTCAATTAAAGTCCCAGCTGCTATTCGAAGTTCTTGGTCAAAAAGTTTGCTTGCTTCTAGTTAGCGGTCTAATTTTGAGTACTCGCAGAGCAGTGGCATTAGAGAGCCCCATCGTAGTAGTAGTGCCACTGTGGGTACCAGAGCCATAATACTTGTTTTGAAGCTGCATTTCTGAGCAACTACAGCAGTGGCTGCAGGCACTACAGCTATTAAAGACTCGCCGATGATTCTTTTCATTACTGACCTATAAACATTAAATATAAAAATATCAAATACAAAATTAATTTTAAATTTTGCATCTGTGCATATTCTTATAACATAACCCGAAATAAGAGAATAGGGTTTATTTTTTTAGAATGCAAATAGTATTTTACTTCCCACAATTACAATATGATATGGAAAAAATTAATGCACAATGTTTTCATTAACAAGACACTTTAATGAGTTAATGCCCTGTCCTGATGGATAACGGTTCCTTTCCTCTTCAACTCAGATTTCCTTTCATGAGTTTTTGTGTCATTTTGTTAGATGGGTAGAAGTTAGTTGTTGTTTAACCTTCCACAAGGGAGTTGACTCACACAATTCCCTGTGCAACCCAAAAAACCAAGGCCATGACCTTTCCAGTCGACAGCACCTTCTTTGCTTTCTTTGGAGCCGAAGAACCAACCGCTATCCACTGCATGGATTGCTTCTATCACGGTGCATAATGTTCAATGAATGTCTCATCCATTGGTAATTATTGATCTGCAAAAGGTGTGCCAAACACTCTTAAAAAAGGGTCATCCGAATTTGTTTTTGATTCACAGTGATCACGCGCAGAACCAATCTTTAGCAAAGCTACGTCATGTGAGCAACCTTTTTTGGCAAAGTTAATAAGGACATATTCAAAGTTACCCATGAAAATCTCAACCAAGATGAAGGAAAGAGAAAGAATCCCATTATGATGATTATATAGTCTCTTGAACTTTATTTTTTACCACAAGTTGTAATAAGTGGGACAGATATAGGATGACCCTTGTTCATACTATTGTTCTTCAGAATTTCTTCAGTCATCATTATTCATTTTCCAGTAAGAATACTTGGAAACTTTTTCATACCGAGAGAAAATGAATGGACTTGAGGTGGAATGGTCATATCTTTAATTTTTGCAATCATTTCTATGGATGTTGTGATTTCATATTACGTGAGAAGTTACTGAAATTCCCAGGACAGTTTAATCCACTCACTTGCTATTACGAGGCGTATTCTTAAAGTAAAAACCGTTTGCTTATATTTAAATATTGGCGCTTCAGAACACGGTTTTGCTCCTGCAGCGCCATCTACTGATCATTGAGTAGCTGTAGCAGCATTTTTTTTATTTCAGAAGACGTTTGCTTGCCCGCGCATGCAAACAACAATGCCCGCGACAATCGTTGATCCCGCCAGCTGTGAAGTGCGTTCTGTCATAAGAATCTTGTATGCAAAAGGATTATCGGCTGCTTAAATTCATCGGAAATTATGCCTAGTTTATAAACCTACAGTTATGAGTGAAGGAAAGGTTAGACAATGGTGCTGTGATTTTAAAAATGGACGAACAAATGTCCATGACGAAGAGCGAAGTGGTAGGCCCAGTATTCTGACCGATTAAATTGTTTCGCAAGTGGAACGAAAACTGCGATGTGATCGTCGATTGACAATTAATGGCTTGGCTGAACAATTTCCTCAACTTGGACGCACTACCGTCTACAATATTAACACGGAAAACCTCGGATACCACACATTGCGTGCAAGGTGGGTACCGAAAATGCTCACCGTCCACCACAAAGAGCAAAGAATGTCCAGTGGACGAGAGTTTTTGGGTCGTTGGGAACTCCTTAAACCACCCAACGTACAATCCTGACCTTACACCCAGCGACTACTTCCTCTTCTTGCACTTGAAACAGTGGTTCGGTGGACAACGTTTCGAAACCGAAGAGGAACTCAAGAATGGCGGGATCGATTGGTTCAACCCTCAGGCGGCGATTTTCAATGCAGAGGGGTTAAGGAAGCTGGTGCAGCTGCACGAAAAATGCTAAGAAGTGAACAACGATTATGTAGATAAGTGAAGTAGGTTTGTAGCTAACTATAAGTGCCAATAAAATGTGTTTCATATGAGTATATTTTTTCCTGTGACCACACGGGTCTTACTTTATGAACACGACTCGTATAATGATAGCTAAAAATATGATAAAAAATATCCACACCACTGTTACAATTCCAGATAACAATAGTTTGATGTTAAGTGTTAAAATATCTATGTCATCAGGCTATCCAATATAAGATCCTATATAAACATGCTGTTGTTTCCTTCTTTCATGCAATGGATTGGCAAATGTGGAAATTAAAGGTCATTAAGTATTTCAGTGGCAATCATCTAGACAACTAATGTTGAGTAGACACTTCATAGGAAGGGATTGCTTTATTTATTATTAACTTTCTTTAAAACAAGTTTCATATAAAGTATAGTGAAAATTGATGGGATCAATACAAAAAATCAAAATGCTGGTTTTCAGGTGATTGTATTTTCAATGGTTTGGATGTAAAAATAGGTTCAATTGACAGCACAATTTTTACATTCACTCATACTGTAATTATAACCTTATAATCCTGATGGCTTCTTCTCACCAAAAATGTAAAAACTATAAAAGATTTTGTTTCTTTTATGGATCAAGAATTAGGCAATTGACCTGAGATTCACTTAAAGATATCTTTTCATAGGCAAAAAAAATTATTTAAAAACAAACCAAGCAAAACAGTGCATTTGGAAAAAAACCACTACATGCAAAAAGGGAAGCACTGAAAAAAAATGAATGAGACCATGAGAACACATGGATTATCAATTCGTATAATTAGGGGACAGAACACTTAATCAACTCTAACCATGATATATTTGTCTCGGGTACTTCCAATTCAAATCCTTTTTCTTCTAAAAATGCCATTATAGCTGCTTCCTCAATTACACCAGCCTTGATGATTCGTTGAATTAACAACGTCTTCAGTTTTTTTATCTGAAATTAAATAAGATGAGCAGATTTAATCCATCACAGTTTTCAAACAAGAATACTTGAGGCATCATATCTAATTACACATCCCCTCACATGTGGATACATCAATACAAAATTTAAAAACCCCTGCATTCCCATTCAGAACTACAGATTATTCAAATAATTTACCAGTAAAAAACTCAAGTTTAAACCCAAAAACCTAAACAAATAGCAAAAGATATATGGATGGGATTAAATATATCAAGACCTTTTTAATAGAAAAAACACTCAATATACATTGACTCATTATACGAAACGCTATAGATTAAACCAGGGATAAGGAGTCAGATAGTAATAGTTCCAATACCACCAATTAATCCAGTAAATTAATAATTGGTGCTTTCCCAACTTATTACAAGTAAATTTTCCTTTTTGGTCTTCCACCAGGTTATAAATCTTCTTTCTGAAAGAGTTTTTAATGCTTGTCTTGGGCATCAAAATTAAGGCCTGAATGGAGGTTTGACTAGTGGGAGAACCTGAAGGATTTCTACATGCAGTTTGATATTTGTAAATAATAAAAATAGAAATAGTATAGATACAGGTATAAACTAATATGACTAACAAATCAAAATACAGTAGCTTTAGGAAGAAACCTGATGATACATATGACAACAAAAAAACATATAGAATCCAGTAATTTCTCCTCAGTTTTGGTTTAACAATCATTTGGGTGAATGTTGTAAGGGTTCAAGTGAAAATAGAAAAATTGGGTATCAAGATGCCATTAAATATTTTTTTTAGACGCAATACACAAAAAAAAATCATAGACACATTAAGAATGTGTATTGGAGGCAATGGCATCAAAAAAGGTTGACCAAATGGCACTGGACGACCAACAAATTAAGGTTAGAGAGATAGCAGAGTCTATGGGCATATTGAAAGAAGGTATTTTAATACACTGAATAAATAATTCACATGGGTAAGCTATCTACATTTTTGGTTCCACGTTTTCTCACTTGGGCCAAATATGCATCCCAGGAAACAGTTCTGATCTCTTTCTGTTCATGGAAAAAATGACATCTTAAACCTGTTCTACACTTAACCTCTCTAATTTTATTAACATTATCTCTCCTATAAGAAATGTTGAATTAATAGTGAAATATAGTATGAAAATCCTTTAAAGATTCTGCAAAGGTATCTAATCTCCAAAAATTCTCCCAAGCCTCATATGGATATGTTGTAGCAGAATCAATTCACTTCTGGCACTTGACGCTGACAAAATGTTACAACTACTCTCCTGTAATTGTTATATGAATTATGGGGAGAATGAAATATTCTGTGAAGTAGAGAGTTCAATTTTGTCAGAAGAGCTTCAAATTTTTCAAAAAGAGATGTACATCTTCATTCTATAAATATGACAGCCTGATCATTATTCATGCATACAACATTCTAATACCTTTTCTTAAACCAAGTCCTCATATGGGAAATCTAAATTATTTCTAGAAATGGCTTTGCAGGAAATAATATCTACACCACGGTTTTTGTATTCTGAGAAGCAGAAGATTCAAGATAGGTCACACAGGGATATTGGCAATAAATGCATTCTTTTTGAATCCAATGTTCAAATAAACAAGCAACACTAGTTGCTTTCATTGATTTGTACTTCTCATTACCTCAACAATTAACTCCTAATAATACTCTGGATATTTAAGTTTAAAACCTTAAGTAGATCATCTCTCTAATATTGAAATCCTTCCCCAGACAGGTGTTTGGGAGGTGTATCAGCAAACGATAATGAACCTATTGCTCCACGTTAGCCTATTTTAGAATCTAGTCTACTTGTATTGGAGTTATGGATATTATTTCTGATAGATCTAAACTGGACTGAAGTCTGCGTTACTTGCCACATTGTAGTATTGGTAAAATCATCACTTGATGAATGGCCGAAACTAATTTTGAACAATGCATATGGCATTGGCAGGGTCTACCTCAATAACTAATTTAAATGTCAAAACAAGTTAATACTTGACAAGAATCCAGAGTGGTGACCGAATGCAGTCTCCATTGGCCTTACTTTCAATTGCTGTCAGTGCAAAGCCACAATCTTTCATGGCAGTTTCACGTTTGCATGATTTACATTTTCTTCCTAGAGTGAATTTTGAATCCATCCTAATCCTTGGTTGTTATGCCACTGCACTTTGCCTGAAATAATTGTTGTTTACTTAGGAAACTTCATTATTTCTCAGATCAACTGCAGTTTCCATTGATGCACAGGGAGAAAGATTGATTTCATAGACCAAGAAGTGGAAACCAATCGATGTAAACAAAAACCACCCATGTTTTTAGTGTGAATGACTTAGAGCATCCACACCATAGGTTAAACATCCGGAAGTTTTGCCAAAGAAGTTGGCATTAGTGTTGGATGGTATTTCCCCATTTTGACAGAAAGTTAGGTATGCAGTGAGTCATGTCCAAATGTGCCATGAATGTTATCTGATGAACCAAGGTACAAACATCTTAAAATTAGTCAAGAACTGCTTGACCATCACAAGAACAACCACATTTCCTTAATAACAATCTTGGCAGGAGACAAAACCTGGGAAAATAGCGATGATAAAGAAACCAAATCCCTGTGTTCACAGAGGAAGGACCATTTCTCCACGGTCAATAAAAGCTATGACGCCACCATCAAATGTGAAGGTGACATTCATCATTTTCTTTGATTGGGAAGGAATTATTCACCATGAATATGGCCCCAATTGACAAACAGTGAATGGGCAGCATTAGATAGTAGTTATGAAGTCAGACAAATGGCAGTCCACACATCCATTTCTCAGTGAAGTAGTTGCAAAGGCATCTGAACCTAGTGGGTTGGCCTTTTAGGGATATGGCACATTAAAAACCCAATTTAGGAAGGCAACGGGAAACCATCACAATTATTTTTCCAAGATTGCCAGAATAGAGAAAAAAGTACTGGCAACTATGAGACTCAGCCTGATTGGCCGGGTGTCATGCCTGGCAGCAGGGGAGAGGCAAGGCTACCTTGTGGCCATCTAATGAAAGTTTGCAAAGCAACCTAACAGCAGCAACACAAAAGAAGACTGAGTTAATTATAATAGGAACCTTGAATGTCAGGAAAATGTTGAGAATGGGAGAATTAGGGAATATAAAGCGAGAGATGGAAGGAAGAAATATAGACACTAGTGGTCTAGAGTGTTATGACATGCACTATGTTAAATTTATATCAGTTTCATTCTGCATAGAGATGATACAAAGCATACAGGCAGTCATTAATTGCTCTTTGAGCATTGTTTGAAAATAGTATGAAAGTTTCAATGCAAATGAGGCCTTGATTCACTTCAGACAAATATAGGAGCAAAAAATATTACACCTAATGTCACCAAAAGCTTTAATTTTTCTATCAATAGGCATATCATAGCTGGAAGCATGTTCATGGTATGAGTAAAAACATGTTGTGTAAATTTGTTTTGAAAACACATTACCGCTAGGATTAAGCTGAAACAACACCAAGGGAGTACAGTAGTTACAGAGAAATAGAATTAAAAGCAAATACGTGAGGAGGAAGACCTGCTACTTTTTAATTTTAGTGGTAATGGCGAATACATTGTCAAACAAATCGTGAATAATAAAGTAGGGATAAATTTATCAAAGCCATTTTAGAAAAACATTATATATAATTGTATTGGCCGCATTATTTACAGATCAGTTTTATAATACGTTCAGAATGGGAGTACACAAATAATATAATCCCTACCCTAAAATGTTACATTTTCAATTCACACATTTCTGTTTACTTCAAAGACAGTTTCCTCTGTTTTAATTTTCAACCAGACCTATAAGCATGTGCACTAAATGGCAAGCACTACATCAGTCCTGACGTAGTTTTTGCCGCCTGATACAACTTTCCACTCGTCATTGCCTTTCCTGATCATACACTTATCCTCAATCATGTTGACTGATCAACAGACAAAAATTTGATCCCTTTAGCTACCACAGTATTGACTGCATGAAAAGATGGTAATCCATTCTAAAACTAACCTGAATAATTAGAACTAAAAACGATCACCATTTAAAAAATAGAAAAGCATACATTAAAGAAAGTGAAGTACTCACCGCTCGAGGTGACCTCCATGACCTGTATAGAGAAGCTAGCCACTTGTGAATACGACTCCATTTAGACGGTACGGGATGCGCTACCTTAAGAGAATAAAAAAATAAGCTTCGACCTCACATGAAATCACTTGTACATAATAAGGTTTGACTTGAAATATTTATTACTTCAGGTTCCTGCTCCTCCACAATGACCTCTTCTACTTCTTCGTCTAAACCCCCAGCTCTTAGGTAATCACCTAATCCTGTTGCCTACGAAGATAAAATAAAATGTCAACACAGTAACATGTTTATCAATTACCTCAAAAACGACGCTGTCTTCTTCCATTATCACAATTTTTACATTATTTTTAAATAGTTCGACCCTTTAAATTCAAGTTTTGGAGGGCGGGAGTAGGGAGATTAAGACAAGACTCGTAAATACTCTAATATGAAGCGTAGCTACGCACGTACGGACGGCGTGGAAACGTGGTCGCTGAAACAGGAGAATAGACGTAGATTGGAGGCTTTTGAAATGTGGGTGTGGAGAAGAATGGAGAAGGTGAATTGCACCGAAAGGAAAACAAATGAGGAAGTACTGGAGATAGTGAGTGAAGAGAGGGGTTTGTTGAGAGAAATCCTATGGATAAAAGGCGTATTTCTGGATTGGGTTTTGTTTGGAATTACAAAATGTTCATTTGATAGTTGTGTCCATCCAAAATCTTACCTAACCGGTAGATTACCTAATAAATAAAAATATCTTTTCCCGACAGAAGAATTACAAGGCAGCTTGTGTCCTTGCAAATACCTAACCTATTTAACTATTTCTTACTATAACCTAAGTATGTTATAGTGAGAAATAGTGATGGTCCTATCCGTAACTACCAGCAATCAGATGCTTTCCTCCCTACTGTTGTCAAATGAGTCATCCACTTAACTAACATTAATGATAATATGGAATGTATACCTACCTACATATATACACATTCAAACACGAAATACCGCCATATGGCGAATATAAATATTCATTCACATTGAAATAGAGATAAGGAAAATGGTAAAGGAACACATATAAAGGACGAACACAAGAGAGGTGGGGATGGCGGATGTGAGCAGATCACGAATGTAAAAATATTTTCCTCGACCGGGACTTGAACACCGGATCTCTCCACTTGCCGGGCGGATGTTCAAGTCCCGGTCAAGATCCGGATGTTCAAGATCCGGTGTTCAAGTCCCGGTCGAGGAAAATATTTTTACATTCGTGATCTGCTCACATCCGCCATCCCCACCTCTCTTGTGTTCGTCCTTTATATGTGTTCCTTTACCATTTTCCTTATCTCTATTTCAATGTGAATGAATACCTACATATATAAATTTACAAATACATATTTCCTGTGATCTTATTTTTTCTACCTTACAGAGCACAACGTGGCTGTAATTTCCTCTTTCCGAAATTGCAGATGGTTTAATTTTATATGCGTTAGGAGACACAAGAAAATATAAGAAAATATTGGATGGAAAGAAAATAAATCCGCAACCAGAACATGTCTAAGAAAAATGAGGTGAGAATGATGAATGGAAAGTCTAGAAGGGAATTTTTAAAAGGGGAATAAGGCAATGGGTCCACTTTATCCTGTTTTTCAACGCATGGAAGGTGGAAATAATCGAAGAAGCATGAAAAAAACTGTAATAGGAAGAAAAAACCAGTGAAAAATTCATTAATTCAGGAAATCCCATGTTAATCAAAATTTGGATATCATTCAGGGACGAGGTTGCCAGAACTACCGAACACTTTCCTTAATAAATCAACTTCGTAAGTAACGAGAAGTAACGTTTACAATTTTAACATTATTTTCGAGTTTCACTTGCGGAAAATGACGGTTTCTTTGCCGCTGCATAACCGTAACATTTCATTTTCCTATTCTTTGAGTCCTGTGGTATCACCATTGGTATCTGCACACAAAATCCGAGAGTTGTAACATGTTTCTTCTTTCTTTTAAAAATTTTTCCATCACCCTGCTCCCAACGCTCAAATATATATGTATATATATACAACTCTATATCTTCGTATTTCACATTGGCAATACTAAAATAGGCAATTGCTACGTGGCGTGATTTGAATCTAAATCTCCAACTGTAATGATAGTTGGCGAGGTACTCACCAAATTTTTCTAAAACACCGTTGTCCGCAATTGTACCAAGAATTAAGAACACCTTATTTTCAATATGAGAATTAAATACGGACTCTCGATTACGAGAGACGGAATCGTTCTGGCAAAGCAAATTTTCAAATTATAAAAGCAAAGACAATAGCACTTTGATTTGAGTATTTTAATCGGATAAGAAACATGGTATACTTTAATATGATCAAAGGGAAATATGATCAAATGCTCTGCCTATTACATCGGACAAACCGGAAGGAAGTTTAGTGAACATGTGAAAGAAAAACACGCCTGTTTTAAAAACGGAAACCCCACCGCATAATTTGCCAAGCACCTAATGGACGATAACCACACCAGTGACATTGTTCCCGAAATTCTTCACTTAGAGAAGAAAGGCTTAAAGTTAAATGCATTGTGACAGTTGGACATTTCCAAAAGCAGCTATCGGAAGGGTATATTAGTCAATGACCTGACCTATGCCTCCCGATCGCCCCCGCTCGTTCTCCTTCTCTTCCAAAGCCCCTCACCTCCCATGACACAATGCCCAACCGCCCTCTCCCCCCCTCATCCAGACTGACGCCATACTCACTTCCCCTTTCCTTTCCTACCTCCTCACACACCATTTACCTCTCCGACCTTCAATAATACCCCCCTCTCCTCTTCTCCGCGAACTATATAATACTGTTAGTCTTTTGTTTCTTCACCTGATGATGACTTTGTAAGTCGAAACCTACATCGTTTGTAATAAATTTATGTCGAAGAACTAACTATTTTCTTTTTCCATAAAAGCATCACTTTGACACAAAGTAATAGTTTCAAAGTTAAAATTTGACTCGCCATGGTTAAGATGTGTGTATCCTTAAGAATACAAGTGATTCCAGGCCTCTTCTATGGTATCTGGAATGTGTACTTAGAATCACCAATGCTAAGCATTTTTAAAATAGTAACTTGTCATATAAATTTCGGATTCGGTAAAACCTGCCACAATTGCCTGAAATCACTACGAATAGTATCGACTTTCCATTGCTGAAAACCACGGTTTATTTGTCGCAGCATAAACGTAACAATTCATTTTCATATTCTTTGAGTCATTTGACATCACCATTGGTATCTGCACACAAAATCCGAAGTTTTACCATGTTTCTTCTTTTTTTTCAAAATGTTTCCATCACCCTGCTGAAAACGCTCAATTATATATATATAACACTCTATGTCTTCGCATTTGACATACTAAAATAGGCCGACGTAAACAGATCAGAAATATATACATTTTAATTTGAGCACTTACCATGTTTTAACGATGAGGACCACTCAATTTTATGAATAAATATTTTTGTTCGATGGCTCTAACTCGAAAATCTGACACCTTGCTTCCCCGTTACCAACTGGCCATTTGCTACGTGGCGTGATATGAATTTAGATCTCCAAATGTAATGATAGGTGGCGAAGTACTCACCAAATTTTTCTAGAACACCGTATCACGATTTGTATATTTCTGCAAACCATTTCACTCATCTTTACAAGTTTTAAACTTTCATAAAAAACCGACGGGTAATTTAATCTCAAACTGAATTATCTACGTCAGGCCCTTATTGAATTTACTTTGGCTCTCTCCCGCCATCTATCGTACGAAATTTAAAAAAATTATCCACGGAATGGACGTAACCCACCGTACTGTTTCCAAGGAAAAAATATACTACCGAAGTTCTTTATAAAACACTTCGATGGTTTGGATCAAGCTTTTTAGAAACTGCTGCGGAAATAATAAATCAACAATGCTGATGTTGATCAAACATTTGAGTATCAGAAAGCCACGAGAGTAAAAGCATTACCGAGTACATTCCAATTTCAGTCCCATTATCACTTAATTCGAAACAACGTCAACAATCCTAATGTTATGTGGTTTTAGAAAATTATAAAAGCAAAGCCAGATGCACTTTGATTTATGTATTTCCAACGGATAACAAACATGGCAATGAGTTAATATGATCACTTTGGCACAGAGTAAAAATTTCAAAGTGTAAAACTCACTCGCCATAATTAGGATGTGCATATGCTTAAAAATACAAGGGATTCCAGGCCTCTTTTATGGTATCTGGAATGTGTGCATAGAATCACCAATGCTTAGTATTTATAAAATAGTTACTTTTTATTTTAATTTCGGATTCTGTCCAACCTGCCAAAATTACCTGAAAGTACTCTCGGGCATGAAAGCGTTTCCAATATACATTGAGCAAACACAACAATGGACAATCGGTCGAACACTTCGGATCAGCGATAATTATTAATATTTACTCGGATATGCACATCTTAAAATTTTCGGAATACGCAAAAAACCTAGAATAAAATAATATACTGCAACTGAAACACGAGAGCCAAAAACCCTTGATTCGTCAAAGCTGTTGGCCGCTTTGGCCGGCTTGTTGTGATGGCCAAATCGGCCCAAAACGAAATGCCTTTGTCTTTTGTGTGTAGCACAGTTCGTTCGTCTATTATTTCATTGTACTCCGTCCGACCTCTGATCTATATTTCAATGAATTTTCAATGGAATTTCTGAAAGAGGACAACCGAGTCCGCAATTGTACCAAGAATTCAGAACATCTTATTTTCAATATGAGAATTAAATACGGACTCTCGATTACGAGAGACGGAATCGTTCTGGCAAAGCAAATTTTCAAATTACAAAAGCAAAGACAATTGCACCTTGATTTGAGTATTTTTATCGGATAAGGAACATGGTAGAATTTAATATGATCCAAAGCGAAATATGATCAAATGCTCTGCCTATTACATCGGACATACCGGGAGGAAGTTTACTGAACATTTGTAAGAACAACACGCCTGTTTTAAAAACGGAAACCCCAACTCTCAATTTGCTAAGCACCTAATGGACGATAACCACACCAGTGATTTTGTTCCCGAAATTCTTCACTTAGAGAAGAAAGGCTTAAAGTTACATGCATTGTGTCAGTTGGACATTTCCAAAAGCAGCCATCGGAAGGGTATATTAGTCAATGACCTGACCTATGCCTCCCGATCTCTCCCGCTCGTCCTCCTTCTGTTCCAAAGCCCCTCTCCTTCCATGACAACATGCCCAACCGCCCTCTCCCCCCCTCAGCCACCCTGACGCCATTCCCCCTGCCCCTTTCCTTTCCTACCTCCTCACACACCAGTTACCTCTCCGACCTTCAATAATACCCCCCTCTCCTCTTCTCTGCGAACTATATAATGCTGTATGCGTTTTGTTTCTTTACCTGATGGTCACTTTGTAAGTCGAAACCTAGGTGGTTTGTAATAAATTTGTGTCGAAGAACTAACTATTTTCTTTTGCCATTAATAGCGTCACTTTGACACAATGTAATAGTTTCAAAGTTAAAATTTGACTCGCCATGGTTAGGATGTGTTTATCCTTAAGAATACAAGTGATTCCAGGCCTCTTCTATGGTATCTGGAATGTGTACTTAGAATCATCAATGCTAAGTATTTATAAAATAATTACTTGTTATATAAATTTCGGATTCGGTCAAACCTGCCACAATTGCCTGAAATTGCCACGAATAGTATCGACTTTCTCTTGCTGAAAACGACGGTTTATTTGTCGCAGCATAAGCGAAACAATTCATTTTCATATTCTTTGAGTCCTTGGACATCACCAATGGTATCTGCACACAAAATCCGAAAGTTTTAACATGCTTCTTCTTTTTTTTCAAAATGTTTCTATCATCCTGCTCAACACGCTCAAATATATATAACACTCTATATCTTCGCATTTGACATTGGCAATACTAAAATAGGCCGACGTAAACAGATCAGAAATATATAGATTTTAATTTCAGCACTTACCATGTTTTAACGATGAGGACCACTCAATTATATGAATAAATATATTTGTTCGATGGCTCTAACTCGAAGATCTGACAACTTGCTTCTTCCGTTACCAACTGGCCATTTTCTACGTGGCTTGATTTGAATCTAGATC
Organism: Hetaerina titia; assembly: GCA_037158775.1. Classification (NCBI taxonomy): domain Eukaryota; kingdom Metazoa; phylum Arthropoda; class Insecta; order Odonata; family Calopterygidae; genus Hetaerina; species Hetaerina titia. The sequence continues at coordinate 42,389,453 of CM073779.1, read as the reverse complement.
TCCAACTGTAATGATAGGTGGCGAAGTACTCACCAAATTTTTCTAGAACACCGTTACACGGTTTGTATATTTCTGCAAACCATTTTACTCACCTTTACAAGTTTTATACTTTCATACACACCGACGGGCAATTTAATTTCAAACTAAAATATCTATTTCAAACCCTAATAAAACTTACGGTGGCTCGCTCCCGCCATCTATCGTATTAAATTAAACCAAATTATCCTTTAAATCCAAATACCTTACCATACTGCTTCCAGGGACACATCACAGCAACCTTACATCTTTTTAAAAACATTCGATGAATTGGATGATGTTCTTGGCTCCTATTCTGAAGCATTATAATACTTTAATTTTATTTAAAGATTTACCGAATAAATCTTAATTAATGATAGCAAGGTAAAAGCAATAGCACCAGGACAGTTATGATCTACTGGCTGTAGGTGGAAGCCTTTATTGGGAGAATAGCAAAAACAGACTACTCTCAAAGATAATTGTGTATATATTGTTATTATTCGGTAATATACCAGTTAAAGTAGGTTTTTCAATTGAATCAACTATTAAGTAAAAATTTTGTAATCCAAACAAAACCCAATTCAGAAACCTAATCTACATCAGATGCCTCTTCATCTCTGTGTACTTTTTTTCTTTCTTCATTCCGTCCAACATCCATATCATGTTCCTGCCCTTTTCTCGTTTGCCCAACATTCTTCCTTCTATAACCTTCTTCAACATTCTACTACCGCTCAAAATGCCTTACAGCAGTTTTTCCGGCCTCTATAAGATTTCTCCCAGCATAACCTCTCCTCACCCGCCATCCCTAGGACTTCCTTATTTGTTTTTCTTTTGGTCCATTTCACCTTCTCCATTCTTCTCCACACCAACATTTCGAAAGCCTCCAAACTACGTCTATCCTCCTGCTTCAGCGACCAACTTTCTGTGCCGTACATAGCTATGCTCCAGATCAAATTTTTTACGAGTCGTTTCTTAACCTTCCTACTCCACATCCCCATCATTAACTCCCTCCTAGCGAAAGCCTCCATGCCTAGCGCAATTCTTCTCCTTACGTCCCTAAGACTTTTACTGTGCTGATCCAAAACTCCTTCAAGATACGTTAAATGTTTTAACTGTTCCATTTTTTCCCCTCCTATTTTATGTTTGGCTTACCCTTATTCTTTCTGGAAAATCGCATAACCTTCGTCTTATTTATAATGAGTCTCATCTCATATCTATCGCACTGAACCTACAAATCACTCAGCAATGCTTGCAACCTCTTGGCCGACACACAAACCAAAGTCTTGTCAAGAGCAAACCTGATTTTACGAATGCCCCTCCGACTTTCATTCCTACCTCCAGTTCTTCCCATGCCTCTCTAATCATTTCCTCCACATAAAGGTGAACAGCGCCGGTGACAATGGGCAATGCTGCCTTACACCTCTTCCTAACACTGCCCAGCTGGACTCTCCGTTCACCACTCGCACCTGAGCAGTCTGAGACATGTATGTGTTGCGGACACATGTACATGCTGTCCACCCAATCCATCCCTATTTTCTGCATATACATACATTAGTATCTCCCATTTCACTCTATCAAACGCTTTTTCGAAATCTAGGAAACAGGCAAATATGTCTTGATTGTATTTTATTTTCCTCTCGATTAGTGATCTCATTATGGCATCATGCGTACCCATCCCCTTCCTAAACCAAAACTGATCATCCCCTAAGTACTGATTTGCCTTACTATCTACATCTATCCTTTTATTGATGATCCTGACAATATATTTAATTACATTGGATTACAAAATTAATGTTCTGTAATCATCATAAGATGTAGCCTTTACTTTTTTGGAATAGGAACTAACACTCATCTCGCATAATCTTCCGGCCAGATTCCTTCCTCATAGATACTACGAATCAGTCCATATAGGGCCTTGTTCCCACATTTTCCTAAATATTTCAATCGTTCCACATGAATGTTGTCTACCCCCACGGCCTTGTTTGGTTTCATCTCCCTTAATGCCCTCTCTATTTCATCGCCAAGTATGCCTGGACCTAAGCTATCTTCTTCTACGTAATGTTCCTTTTCTCTGTCTCTTTTTTCTCTGTCACTCTCTCTTTTTGGCCTAAGTTCTCTACGAAACAGTGATTCTATATATTCCATCCATCTCTCTTGGATTTTTTCTGGTTCAACTAATATCTTACCCATATTATCTTAAACTGTTAGCACAGGTCTTGCCTTCTTTCTTCCCGATTATAACTTTACCTTGCTGTAGAGTGCTCCAAATTCCACCATTCATATGTAAATATGAATTTAATATCATCTCGATATCTTCACACTGCTTTTTCCACCATTCGTCTTTTGCATTATTTGTGGCCCGTCTCAACTTATTGTTTAACTCTTTGTACTTCATTTTGCCTCACTCTTTTTTTGCGTTCTTCCATCTTCTTCTCTCATCCAACTATGTAATCATCTTATTCTTCCTCTGCTTATCTGTTTCCTTATTCTTTTCCTGTTATATCTTCCTATAGTGTTTTTTGAGGTTTTATATACCACTTTCTTGTTGCATTTCCATTTCTCTTCGATAGTACTCAGCTCTTTACCATCATTCATGATTTTCTCTATAGCCTCCTTCCTTGTCAATCCATTGAATGCTAAGAGACTATATGGCTTTATTTATAACCTCATTGAGGAAAGAATTTGGCCCGAAGACTTTATGAGAGTAGCTTTAGTTCTAATTAAAAAAAATAGTAAGAGTTCTTCATGTGAGGACTACATATCAATAAGTATTACCTCTCACACAGGTGAAGTGGCTATCAGGATCATCAACAGAAGGATGGAGAGCAGGGCAATTGATTACTTAATAGAAGGTCAGTGCAGGATAAGGATGGGAAGAGACATGTTTGAAGCCAATTTGGAAAATAGATCAATAATCGAGGAATAATAGAATACCATCAGGATATATATGTGCCTGTTTCATATATTTTAAAAGGCGTTTGAATGAGAAAATTGAAAAACTAATGAGCCTCTCTTAAAAAATAGGAATAGATTGCCAAAAAAGGAGGTTAATTGACAGCTTTTACATGTCTCTGGTTGCTCAGGTGCCAGAGAGAGACGATGAGTCGGGATGGGCATTGTTAGGAAGATAAATCAGGCATGGTTGTATCTCTTAAGTATTTTGGACCTAAATGTTCAATATAGTTGGGGTATATGGAAAAAATATTACTAGAACAATAGGCTTTCTAAAGAAACCAGGAAATGATTACAGGGATTTTGAGTAAGGATCTTAAGACAAGGCTTGTCAACATTTTAATACAGAGTATAGTTAAGTACTGAACGGAAGCATAGTAACTGACCTAGGGTGATACACAAAGCTTGGAAGCTATTGAAATGCGGTTTCAGGGAAGAATAGAGGTCAAGTAGACAGGAAGTGAAACAAATGAGAAGGCTGGGTATGCTGGCAGAGGAGAGAGATGCAAACCTTAATGATTGGCATTGATAGGTTAAGGACATTGATAGAGGGAAGAATTTAAGGCAAACAAGCAAAGGAGAAGAATAGGATAGGGATGTTTGGCGAGATATAGGAAGTCTACAGAGATAAAGAGGGGCTTGTTGTAAAACAAGATATTTGGATCTATTTTGTTAGGAGAAACAAATGTTTAGTTCACAGTAGTATATATTCAAAACCTACTCTAATCAGGAGATTACTTAAAATTATGCAATTTTCAAAATCTGTAGTGAGTCTAAGCAATTTTCCTGATCATGGAGATCCAATCCAATCAACTATAAATATATATTATACAATTAAATGGTCTTTCCCAAAAGTAGTATATCTTATTTTTTCATACATAGATGGACCAGGACAGGGAGCCAGTAACAATTGGCTCCAAGTCTTTTTGGGATGTGGATTGTATATTTGGAAACCTCTATAACATCACCTTATTATACACTGGCATGAACCGGTTTTTGGAATAGCAGCATGCCATTAATTTTTCATAAAACTGGGATAAACCAGGAAAGAGACTAGATTGGGGATTTCGAGTCTCGCAATTTGTTTCAAGAGGGTAGAAGAGGTGTCGAAAATGCCAAATGCTCAGGATGTTCTTTGACCTCAAAAATTATAAAAATCTTGAATGAGTGAAGGCTTTGTTAGATAGGGATGAAATATTAATTGCTTGCATGGTTATAGATGAACTTGGCATCCCTAAGAGAAATAGGCATATACTTGTGAATGAAGAAATGAGCATGAGAAAGTTGTGTCTGAAGATGGTGCTGCAAAGTCCTCGATTTAATATAATATCCTTAAGCTATTCCTACCCTCCATTATCAGCTTAAAATTCTCCATCCTATTACAGATCACAATTCATAAACCTCCAAACCATTTTTATCCTCCTGCTTTATTTAACAATGCTTCTGCTCCCTACATAACTGTCCTCCAATTTAAAGTTTTAATGAGCCTTTTCTTAATATTCTCACTCAATTTCCCTGTCATATATTCCCCTTTCCTTTTGAAATCCTTTTTGCATAATGCAATTATTATTCTTATATGCCTGCTTCTTTGACCATTTTGGTCCAAAACACATTTGAGATATGTAATATTTATACTGAGTTCAATTTTTCCCTCCTTTTAGAAGGTTTAACTTAGTCTTTCTCCTTCTGGAAAACCTCCCAGCCAACGTTTTTTATGTTTATTCTTATTCCAGTTTTATCACACAGAATGACCTTTTCACAGTGTAAAGCTTGAAATATCATGGCTGACTGACAAACCCAATTTTTGGAATCAGCAAAACTAACTTAGTTTATGAATTCTTCACCGACTTTCAGTCCTATCTCTCATTTTTCCCATACATCTTCAATCATTCCTTCCACTTATATGTTTAACAGCACAGGTTTTAATGGACAGCCTTGCCTAACTCCTCTTCCTAACACTGCCAGTCTGGACTCTCCAACCTCCACTATCACTTGAGCAATCTAAAAATGTACAGATTTCGGATTTGATTCCTTTCTCTTCAATTTACTACTATTTTGTATAATACGTGAATTATTTAAACCTATTTAAACTATAAACAACTTTTTTAATTTACAACAAGATGAATGCACCTTGATTGTATTTTATATTCCTCTCTATTAGTGATCACATAACTACTCTTCCGTCATGCTGACCTCTCCCCTTCCTGACCCAACCTGATCATTCTATATGTAATTATTTGCCGTGCTCTCCATACTCTTATTGACAATATTAAGAATTGCTTCATTTGTCCCCAAAATCGAACATATTATTCATTATTAATCACTTATGGCTGCCTGAAACTTTGTGGAATGGAAACTTTAACTGATCTGACAAAGCTTTCTGGCTAAGTCCCCCATCATAGATACTATGGAATAGTCCATAAAAACTATTTTTCCCAAATTTTCCTAAACCTTTAGTGTGCCAACACCTATTTTGGTCTTGAAAGCAAGTAACCACTCCTGCAGAACTTAACTGCTTTTTGCCCACGGATGGAGTACTTAAACCATTGTCCCCCACCTCACTACCATCTCTTTCTTTCCAGACAGTCGCAATGCGATCCCCTAGCACTATCAAATTTTTCCCTTCAGGAACATCCTCAACTATGTCCTCTAAGTGATTATATACCCTATTCACTTCTGCATCCATATAATTTCTTGGTGGCATATATACCTGAATAATAGCCAAGTTAGTACGTTTTGCTTTTATTTTTACAAGAAATATTCTATCCATTACTTGCTCAACGTCTTGACTATGCTTCTTCCTACATTTTCATTTAATATTATGGCAACCCCTTGATGACTCTCATTCCCTCTGCTCTATATTGCTCTGTTACTATCACTCCAGTAATCCCTGTTAACCTTCCATATTTCATCTTATGGTTTATATTTATAACTTGTCTATATTTCCTCTTTCTATGTCTGGCTTTATATTATATAATTTTTATGTCCTCAACATGTTCCTATTCTAATTAATTATGTCATCTTCTCCTGTGTCATCTGTGTTGCAGCTGTCAGTTTTCCTATGCAGGACTTTTATCAGACAACCATGGAGGGAACCTTCTAGGAAGCCTTATCTCACCCACTCCTGGCCAAGACACATGACTGATTTGGCAGAATCCTGTAGGTGCCAGGACTCATTTTCTCTATGCTGGCCATCATTACAATCTTGGAATTAATAATTGAGTTGGTTTCTCATTGCCTATCTCAATAGTGTTTTAGCCACTATGTTCAGTTAGAAATTATCTCAAAATAATTTTATCTTGGGCGATGAACTCTCTAATTACATGATGGCTAGCATTAACATGAATCATATGATAATTTTCTATATTATGTACTGTTTGTCTCTGCAAATAAGTTATGAAATATTTTTCTTTTAAAATTTCAAAAACAATAAGTTCCTCAGGAGTATTATCCCTTCTTTGCATGAAACAAGGATACATACTCAGCTTCTGTGTTATCCTTTGATTCCAAGTTCACCTGGAAAATGGATATAAGAATGACAACAAAATAATTTTAGAGATCTCTGTCAATTGGCTTATCTTACCTGTCCAAACTCCTTCACGACTTGAGTTCTAACAGTTCATATTGACACTAAGTCTCCATGATTTTTATATGAGACTAGACAAAGTTAATTTTTTGGTGATTTGTCTGACCCACCAGTGTTAATGTGCATCCTAGCCTGCTGCTCTTCCAGGGCATGTAAAAACTGCACTACAGTTATTTGTTCTACGCATTAATATTCCATACTATTTCAATAGTGCCAAGAGTCCATGTTGTCAAATTTTAAAAAGCAAAGCATTCCAAGCAAAATTTGTCAGTCACAATAAAAATTCCTGGTGTGAGATTTTCATCTTGGTTCATTCATATCCATGGCTGACTGTATTTAACTACTTACTTAGACAAAAAATAATTCTTGATTTTCACAAAACAATTCAAGTTGTCTAATTAAGAGTAGTGACACATTTGTTTATGTCATGCTATGAATGTCACTAAAGTTACCTTGTAATAAAGAGAAATACTCATGGCATTTATTTCAGGATCGTGAAACCCAAGTTGGAAATGATACAACCAATAATTAGCTCTTCGATTGAATCAGAAAACAGAATTTAATCACAATGTTGTAATACATTTTGAAGCTCAAGAGACCGTATTTGATCACATCCTTTCAACGCTTGAAAAAGATACAGACGGAGGCGTATATCACCCAATTGTTTTAACAGAGGCTTTTCAGAATCCAAATTATTCCCGAAACTTTCAGTGACATTGCAGCTATGATGAGAGTTATCCATAAATATTCTGTAGTTCTAAAATTCCATTACCATTTAAGAACAGTTTTTTCAGTATAGTTGTTAAAATGAGAGTAAAAGCAGCCGGTTGTGGTGTCCTTTTACTTTCAATATGACTGAAAATATTCTATTGAACTGGTAATAAGGAATTAATTCGGGTATTTATTTTGATTTATATTAATATGGATCAGAGCAACAACCTAGTTCACTATTCTTATTTAAAGATAGAGGAAATCTCCAAGCTTTATGTTTCCTCTCCAGAGGATTGATTCTTTTCCTTTCCTTTTATCTGAAAGTTGATAATTACTGAGTCAAGTATTGAATGAAAACTAACTGTATTTACTGTCCTACTGGAAAACTGCTCATTTCACTATGGTCAAAGACCATTATAGCAGTAAATTGAACAGTACTGGTGATTTTTTATAAAATTGCAGCCCTCACTAACCCAAAAGATAAAATGACAGATGCATGTTTAAAGCAAATGTTGTCTACCAGATAAAATGTATAATTGGTGCTATTTGTATTTCTAGGCGATACAAATTAAGATAAATTGTGATACATAACTCTGGAGTTTTCTTTACAAGCCATTAAAATATTGTTTACTGCTAGTAAGCAACCTGGATATTATGCAAGTTAATGTGTACCTTAAGTTTTCCTCCAAGGTTAACACTCTAAATACAATTTGATGGATGCATTTATTAATATCTTTATTTACTGAGTTATTATAAGTTAGACCTAAAATTACATGCACACCCTTTGTATTCCTTGGCTCTTTTAGGAGGCAAGACTTGTTACATGTTAGTGACAAAAAAACCGATTGAGCCTGTCATTTCTTAATGCATCAATGAATTTTACTAAGTTATATTCTATGAATATTTGTATGATTAACAATTTAGTTATTCTATCTTCAAGAAGGTTTGTTTCAATTTATCTTCACAGTTGCTTTCAAAAATAGTATGCCAAGTTAATTGAGAGAAAATTGTTTCATAATGTTTACCTATTGATCTACTAATCATCCTCATCACAATCACTTAATGAATTTTTTTGGTAATCCTTGCTTGACCCCCTGCTAAATGTGCAATACAATTCAACAATTCTGAATGTAAAAACCATGATCTTTCCAAGGATCCCGGTCAAGGTGAATGATTTCTACACTCTGAGATTGTTGCTTCAAATTCTTGTAGTTTTTCATGGAACTGTGAATTCAACCTAAAGGTTTCAGCTTGATGATATCTGAGTTCCTGTACAGTTTCATTCATGAGTGGTCTTTACAAAAAATTATCTACCTTTAGAAATGATATCATTGAGAATGACATTCATAATCATCATGACAATTTTAAAAAAATACTGAAATTGACCTCGCATATCAAGAAAAGAAAAAATATGGGCATGGTCCACCACCTTAATTTTTTCATAGCTGACATACTCTACAATCTGCCATTTATAGATTTTGTGTAAAAAAATATAGTTGGGATGAAGTGGATTTAAAAAAATGGATATGATGTCAAATTCGGCACATTTTGTAACTGCCCATTGATAGGGGTACACCAGAAAAGCCTGCATACTTTCACTGAAGTCTAAACCATGAGTGATGTTTAATGTGTACCAAGAGAAGTTTTCAATTGCTGAACACAGCTGATGAGTAGAATGAAAAGCTCATCATCAATGAACACCCTATTTGGGTCATCCTCAGATGACAACAGGTCCACCACCAGTCGTTTGACAAATTCCTCTTCCCTCAAATAGAATTTACTTATAGCAACCTGAAAAATAATAAAAAAGTATAATTTTTAATAAAAGAGTGCAGCGATATAACTTCCTTTTCACAATGCCAACTTGTACGACCAATGCTATTTTTTTGTAAAATTATGCTGTTTTCAAAATATACATAAAAATCCTTCAATTATTATGTATACAGCGGATTAATTTGGCTGTATTTTATATTTTTTAAAATAATTTACATGTGAAAAATATTAGGTTGAGGCAATAGAATCCATTATTTTCTAGGTAGATGTGTGTGAAGTACCACAAATGGTGACCATACCAGGACTAACGGCCAGGAAGGATTGACTGTATATTTGGTGGGACATCAAAGGAATCATTCATTATGAGTGGCTCCTGCATGGACAAACACCTAATTTAGATCTGTTCTCTCAACAACTAGACCGTTTTAAGCAAGCGATTGACCAGAAACGACAAATAGCCGTTGACCAACAGAAGAGACAAGTCCAGGAGCTAAATATCAACAATAAAACAGTTTAAAACCATTTGTGCAAAGCTGGATTTATAAAGAACCTCGATTTTTGGGTGCCACACCAGTTAACTCAGAGAAACTTGATAGAATGAATTTCTATCTGCGAAGCTTTACTATACTTATTAGATAGAACTGGAAATAGAGTACTAGAGTTTTTCACCAATAAGGACAAAAATTCTATGAGAGAGGCATTATGAAGGTACTTTTAACATGGCAACAAATTATAAAACCAAACGGTGTTTTTTACCCAAATCCGACAATATGAAACATCTTAAATACAGTTTTGAACTCCTCGCAAAAATAATGGATTTCTTTATTCCAAACCTATTATTTTAGAAGCCTAAAATTATATGACACTATTAACAGAATCACTCTTGACATCTCCAATCAAGTTTTTATTCACGAACATTATTAGAACCTAAATGATAAATTCAAGTTCTTATAATCTGATAATAGTTTTTTCTGCCCATTATCTCTTTGCTCCACATTTATGGCATTCGATATACAAGTTTGTTCTGGAAACTAATATTCATTTGTGCAGTATTAAACTGTTGTGGCACAAGTAGCCCCAATCAATCTCAAACACTACTTGTTTGTCTGCCCACTGTGTGTGAAGTTTCATAGTGGAGTTATTGCTTTTGTTGCATCTGTGGGCCTTTAACAATGTTTATAAAATAATAAACATTGCCACTGTTGAAGTTACACATGCTGTCAGATTTCTAAATGAAAGAAATCTGGAACAATGAGATATTCATAGGGAATTATGTAAGCTTTTAGGCGACAATGCTCTTGACAAATCGTCTGTTTGAAGCCAGTGTCGAACTTTGACTTGACTAGATAGAACATCCATAAAGATAATCATTCAGGGGGGAGAGATGAAGTGTCCATGATGATGATATTTCATTTTTTACCATGACAATTCCAGGCCTCATGTGACTTGAAACATATAACTACACAACCAAAAATTCAAATGAGAAATCTCAAACCATCTATCATTGGCCAAGAATAAGTTCCTTCAGATTTTCATCAAATGGTGACCATACAAGTACCTACGGCCAGAAAGGTTTGACTGTACATTTGGTGGGAAATCAAAGGAATTATTTATTATGAGTGGCTCCTGCATGGACAAACACCAAATTCAGATCTGTTCTCTCAACAGTTACACCGTTTTAAGCAAGCGATTAACCAGAAACGGCCAACAGCCATTGACCAACAGAAGAGACAAGTCCAAGAGCAAAATATCAACAATAAAACAGTTTAAAACCATTTGTGCAAAGCTGGATTCAAAAAGAACCTCAATCTTTGGTTGCCACACCAGTTAACTCATAGAAACATGATAGAATGATTTTCCATCTGTGAAGCTTTACTTTACTTATTAGATAGAACTGGAAATAGAGTACTAGAGTTTTTCACCAATAAGGACCAAAAATTCTATGAGAGAGGCATTATGAAGCTACTTTTACCATGGCAACAAATTATAAAACCTAACGGTGATTTTGACCCAAATCCGACAATCTGAAACATCTTAAATACAGTTTTGAACTCCAGTAAAAAATAATGGATTTCTTTTTCCAAAACCTATTATTTTATAAGCCTAAAAATATATGACAGTAATAACAGAATTACTCTTGACATCTCGAATCAAGTTTTTCTTCACAAACATTATTAGAACCTAAATGATAAATTCAAGTTCAAGTCTCTTCTTCCACTTTTGACTTTTTAACCAGATAGCACTCGCCTGCTGATGAGAAGCTTGCCCATCAGGGGATGCTTCACTGTAAGTCCCAATGCTTGTACAGGTTTGAGGAAAGTCGAAGGAACTGTTATTTCTACTGTTTTCTTAATATTATTTTTGACTATGATTAAAAGCTTACTCCTTAAGTAAATAGTGAACAAAAGGTAACTAACATAAATACAAAAAATATGAAATGAAAAATAAAAAACCTACTCTTATTGTTGCTATAGATGGCACTTCATTCTTTTCAGCTTCATAAGACTCATCAATATCTGGAAATCCCAGGGCAGACTGATCCATTTGATAGGGCAGCGGATTACGTCGTCTCTGCAGTTGCAATTCTCAGCTGAATTGCAAGGCTAGCCTATGAATGAAAACCAAAAAATTATTGATCATATCAATCACATTCTATGACAATTAATGGAAATATATTTTATGTAAGAATATCAGAAAAAATGAAAATGTAAGCAGTTAATAATTGAAGGATACCCCTTAAGTCTAGTTACATGTCAAATAGTTGATTTCAGCATCGCAAAATAGATGCTAATGTTTCACCAGCTGATAGGAAAAAACTAGTGTCATAATTGGGTTCAACATCCTATTGTTCTTTAAATCAACATTAAAAGCCCCGGCACAAAAACCACTGTTGGCCTGTGTTATTCAAGCAATGTTAAAATAGTGATACTTTTTTGTAAATGGTCATATCACAATAATTCTCTCCATTTGGTTATACCAATGCTAGATTACCTTAAACAAGGTCTGTTCAATTAGTTCCAACACTCATTTATTATGAAATATCACAATATCAAATTAAGGTCAGGGTCCCCTTTATTACTGTCTGGCCTTAACTTGATGCACAACCCCTTTTCATCAAAAAAAAAGTCAACATCACCTTCATATTCAAGCAAACTTGTTCAGCCCTTTTGGGGCAGGGGATGCTTCCCTAATCGATTTTGAACATTAAACTATTGTTTCGAAGTCTTCTCCATAGACCCGCGACTCATCAGTTGTTATGATCCTGAACAAGGGTTAATCCTCCTCAGCTTGATCGAACAATTACTGACAAGACTTGATGTTGTTTCTGTTCTGCTGTCATCAGGTTATGCACCAACTTGGCAGCATTTGATGCATCTTCAATATTTCAGTCAAGATATCATAGCACAAACCAATCAAGATGACCCACTCCACTACAAGTTCCCTGACAGTCAAACGTCAATTTGCAGGAAAGAAATGGTTCACTTTCTCAATGCAGGGGTGGTCAAATAATAATGATGATTTTATGGAACACTTGCCTTGCAATAATTGCTGCCCCTTTTTGAGCAAGATAAAGTACTCTTAACACATGATAAGTTTCACAGCATTCTCTTTATAAGCCTTGGTAATCATTACAAAAGTTTCTGCCAAGGTTTTGCAGAGTTTCATGCAGGATTTCACAAAACAAGGCTCTTCCGGAAAAGAGCTCATTTCCATGGATCAGATTTTTTACTGAACTCCGCAAACACCCCTTCACTTAAACGGCCATAACAAATCAACAAAATAATATATCAACCAAGTGGTTGAAGGGGGTTATTAAGGAAATTTCTGCAGACACAACACCTCTAAGTGGATTAAAAATACAAATTGAAGTCCACTAGTCATAAAGTTAGGGAACCTTTCGAGTAGACCTCCTATCTCATTCACATGAGTAGTCTATATTTTAAAACTCATTGCATTTAAAATAAACTTAGATATGTTCTAAAAGATGAATTCTAAGGGGTTGTGATAATCCTTTGTAAAAACACACTTTACTTCGGCTCCCTGTTCATACCGTTTATTTAGAACTGACCTATAATACCAACAGAGTATGCCTGGATATCCATCCATATATGTTTATTTTTTCCCACAGATGTAACACTCCAATGAAACATTGCTAAATAGCAGAAACATAAGTTGTGAACTCAAAGTAGTACTGCATACATTTATTTAATTGAAGTGCAATAAAAACTGGCACTAGACAGTACAGAATTGGCAACTCATGAATGGCAGCCATCATATATAACCTTGATGGAAAGTAGGTTGTGTAACAACCCCTTGTCATGACCCTATGGGTTGTGATGCAACTGTGAACCTAATTTCTTGCCCAGTATCACGTCTCAAACATATTGTAATGCATTATTCGGCAGTAAATTATTCACTACTTTATCTTCTGAACAATGATATTACATAACAAATACTTGACTCACTTGCCTTCACCATTCTAATAAGTCAAATTGGAATATGATACGGAACAAGGGGTAGAGGTTCTGTAGGCTGTTAGGGCATTGCTTCTCAGGAATGCATTAAAGCATAGTTTCCTAAAAAATTCTATTTCCTAGATTAAAACACAATTACAATTACCTTGATGTGGTTTTTATTAACGCAATCCTGATACCAGGCAAACTGCTTTGAGCGAGGTCCGAAACCTCAACCATATCTTCACTTTCGGGGAGCCGAGCAGATGCACATCCTCGCATGTTACTGAAAGCAAAAAGTACACTTGATATCCTAAGTAATATTCCACAAAATTCCAATATTTTTACTAAAAGATGCTCTAGGAGATTGCATACCATTAAGTGTACATTGTGAGACAAATCAAAATGGATTACTTTTACGCAACCAGAAGCATGTCTCATTATTTAATAATTACTATTGTCACAGGGATTGTTTCAAATAATCAGTATGAACACATCTTAACAACATCAACATCTAGGGAACATATCTTAATAAAATTTCAGTACATCATTTGAAAGAGCAGCATTGTATATGCTACATGAAAATCAATAGACAAGTCTATGTAGTCAATGCATATCAATGCATATCTTTACCTGCAAGCACCCATGATGGAGTATCCAAAGGTATAACATTACTAATAACTAGGTGTTTAGTGATCATTATTAACATTTTATATCTTATTTTCCACATAGCTCAAACTGTTGTAAGTGATATATTCTACTTATTGGCCATGAATTGAGTGGCGAAAAATAATTCCTTGCATTGATCTGCCCCATGGTTATTTTTAAATTAAGTTCACATTGTGGTATTGCCTAACAATGCCATATGGGTCAATAATTATTTACTTGGTTTCTACACTATATTATTTCTACTTATCAAGCTGCTTAATTTATGCACAATCTTTTACCTTCCAGTTACTCCAAATCTGCCTTTTTCCATTACAATGGCATATTCTCTTTTTATTCATGCTTTAATCTGGAAAAGACAAGCTTCACTCTGTACTGTTTCATCCCAAAAAGAGGTCCAGCATTGGAGGTCATTGCTGGACACACAAGGTGAGATAAAATCATATTCAAATATAAATGCACCCACTTCTAAATTCCTTCATTCACATATTTCCATAATATTCATTTAATCTGAAATTATTCTCTCCCTCCTTTTTCTTTTTTACTACTCATTTTTCTTTCTTCTATGTTCCTCTTGCATTGCTCTCATACTAATTAAAAACAACCAGTTACAAAAGCATTCCATGTACCCCAAAATGCTTGCATCCACCCTCCAATGATCGTATATACAGATGGGCAAGTGCCTTTTCTTGGAAAAGCCATTTTGACTGCTTTTTGAAAGCCAAACATTGGCTATAGTCATTTTTGGACCATAAGTATGTGTTATTTTTCCAGCACCGGTGGTGTTAGGGTAATGTCCTTGTCTACTAACCCAAGGTTTATGGATTCGATTCCCACCTGGGTGGGATATTCCTACACATTGGCATTTCTAATTATGTCTATTGCCATTATTGTTAAAAGTTCGATGTTAAGGCAAAAAGGTGCTGTTTTCAGAATAATGGTAAAACAAAATAACTTTTATGCATATGAAACTTCAGATTATCAATAAAACTCTTTGACCCCTAAAAAAATACACTCAACAGTGGTGATACTCTGATATCTCTAGTTCATA
Organism: Hetaerina titia; assembly: GCA_037158775.1. Lineage (NCBI taxonomy): Eukaryota > Metazoa > Arthropoda > Insecta > Odonata > Calopterygidae > Hetaerina > Hetaerina titia. Next base: position 42,374,245 of record CM073779.1, on the reverse strand, counting down.
AGAGTCATCCATATCTGCCAGAAAATGTTTTGCCATAATCTGTAATTAAAGAAGTACACATTGGCTTAACTATTAGCTTTAGAAAAAATTGTTGTTTGTCCTACTCCCATGCTCTGTACAATAGAATGTGATTTGTATAATCTTTATTAGAATTAAAATAAGTTCCTTCAAAATTTACTTGGATTGCTATTCCTTTAATTACATCACCTTGTTACTGCACTTGTTAAAACAAATAACTTTTTATTTTAAATTTAATAATGAATTTCAATGACCGACTGTTTTTTTCCTGGAATTATTACTACCATAAAGAAATGTTGGACCCAATTACTTACACTGTAAATTTACAAAAGCACAAAAAAATACAACAAAAATTTTCAGTTAATTATTGCAGAGATGACTGAAAAGTTAAAGAATGGTACCTTTATTATTCTTAGAAATGTAAACAGCAGAACTCATGCACAGGATTCCATTATTTTTCATATAATACACCAATACATTTCCTCATGTAAATGCAATTAATAAAATATACTGGGTTAGCCAACTGGGACTTTAGCCCTTATAATAAAATATACTAGGTAGTGCATGCATGCAAAAAATACTTTAGAATGAAACTACAAAAATTACAAATTTTCTAAAATTTTAAAAATGTTTGGTGGTCTACACCTTATCAGATATATATGGTAATGTTGATCAAAAGGGATGTAAAATAAGAGAAAATCATGAAGATTCTTCCAATGGAAAACTAGAGACTCTAGCTGGAGGGATTTCAACATATAGTATGACATATGAAAACCTAATAGATAAAAGTTTTAGAGAAAGAAAAATGTTTTAACCTCATACGGCCTGCAGTTCTTAAGCTTTCCTTTCATGACATAAGAAAAGACTGGACTTAATTACTGATTAACATGGCAAATTACTCAGGTACATTTAGAGTTTTTCCTTGTGCCTCTGCAAGCCAAGACAAAGGAAGTAAATCATTGCCTCTCCCTTCATTCTATAATATTCTGTTTATCTCTTGAATCTCTTTTCCTTCAGGCTGGAATGGAATCGGCATTTCCCTCAATCAGGAGAATGAGCCAGAGTAATAAAAATGTTCCTATAGTAAATATATTGATTACTGAACTAAATAATAGGATAGAAATTTTTTTCCATCCATTTTTAACGCAAGATATAAGAAATGGAGATCAGAGAGGAAATTGAATCCTTAATCCATATCATGATCACTGTTAAAACTTGATTCTCCCTTTTTAATGAGAAAAATAAAATCAAACTTCACAGAAAGTTGCATCCATTATCAAAGTTTTTTCAAATCTTCTGCTCTTCTTAATGTTTTGTAGGGTCATTAGTGCCACACACAACAATTGGCCAAAAGAAGCACAACCAGGGTGTTAATTTTAGCAAAAAAATAATCATTTCAACAATGCCCGATAAAAGTATTTAAATATAAAATGTCATGCTGTTCAAATTATAAATTCTTGAGTTGCTGTGCCCATAAAAATTTCAAGCATATGCTTTTCAGAAAACAGCTCAGGAGGCCTCAAGATATGTAATTACATTTGAATCCCAAGTCAAATTTTTTCACAAGTACAATGCTCAAACAATACATCAATATTGAAATTAGAAAATTTTTCTTTTCTTAATTATCATAAATATCTTATAAATTCGCAGATTGCATTTCATATAATGAATATTTTATACAGAGTAATTTTCAATTAATTATAATGTATAAATTATGTGGTTCAATAGCAGTTTATACATTTAACCTGTCTTGAAACATAGAATATCTTTATTTAAGGTACAAAACATTTCATCACCTGAAAAACATTAAATGGGGGTCCATTGAATTCGATCCACATTGACCAATTGAAGGAACTTCAGTTCCTGTAGGACCACAAAAATACCCATTTCTGACTTTTCCGTACATCATTTAAAGAATATAAAGTTTTTTATTTAATTTTCAACAGAGGGCACTACTATTGTCAAAGAAGGTTCAACAGATTTAGGACAAATATTAATAAAATATTATACAATTTCTTCTACTTAGATGTTAGGGTGTGTCCTTATTAGGGACTCTTCAATTAGAGTCCCAGCTGCTATTCGAAGTTCTTGGTCAAAAAGTTTGCTTGCTTCTAGGTAGCGGTCTAATTTTGAGTACTCGCAGAGCAGTGGCATTAGAGAGCCCCATCGTAGTAGTAGTGCCATTGTGGGTACCAGAGCAATAATACTTGTTTTGAAGCTGCTTTTCTGAGCAACTACAGCAGTGGCTGCAGGCACTACAGCTATTAAAGACTCGCCCATGATTCTTTTCATTACTGACCTATAAACATTAAATATAAAAATATCAAATACAAAATTAATTTTAAATTTTGCATCTGTACATATTCTTATAACATAACGCGAAATAAGAGAATAGGGTTTATTTTTTTAGAATACAAATAGTATTTTACTTCCCACAATTACAATATGATATGGAAAAAATTAATGCACAATGTTTTCATTAACAAGACACCTTAATGAGTAAATGCCCTGTCCTGATGGATAACGGTTCCTTTCCTCTTCAACTCAGATTTCCTTTCATGAGTTTTTGTGTCATTTTGTTAGATGGGTAGAAGTTAGTTGTTGTTTAACCTTCCACAAGGGAGTTGACTCGCTCAATTCCCTGTGCAACCCAAAAAACCAAGGCCATGACCTTTCCAGTCAACAGCTCCTTCTTTGCTTTCTTTGGAGCCGAAGAACCAACCTCTATCCACTGCATGGATTGCTTCTATCATGGTGCATAATGTTCAATGAATGTCTCATCCATTGGTAACTATTGATCTGCAAAAGGTGTGCCAAACACTCTTAAAAAAGGGTCATCCGAATTTGTTTTTGATTCACAGGTAAGGAATGAGAAAGAATCCCATTATGATGATTATATAGTCTCTTGAAATTAATTTTTTACCACAAGTTGTAATAAGTGGGACAGATATAGGATGACCCTTGTTCATACTATTGTTCTTCAGAATTTCTTCAGTCATCATTATTCATTTTCCAGTAAGAATACTTGGAAACTTTTTCATACCGAGAGAAACTGAATGGACTTGAGGTGGAATGGTCATATCTTTAATTTTTGCAATCATTTCTATGGATGTTGTGATTTCATATTACGTGAGAAGTTACTGAAATTCCCAGGACAGTTTAATCCACTCACTTGCTATTACGAGACGTATTCTTAAAGTAAGAACCGTTTGCTTATATTTAAATATTGGCGCTTCAGAACACGGTTTTGCTCCTGCAGCGCCATCTACTGATTCATTGAGAAGCTGTAGCAGCATTTGTTTTGTTTCAGAAGACGTTTGCTTGTCCGCGCATGCAAACAACAATGCCCGCGACAATCGTTGATCCCGCCAGCTGTGAAGTGCGTTCTGATTATACGAATCTTGTATGCAAAAGGATTGTCGGCTGCTGAAATTCATCGGGTATTATACCCAGTTTATAAACCTACCGTTATGAGTGAAGGAAAGGTTAGACAATGGTGCTGTGATTTTAAAAATGGACGAACAAATGTCCATGACGAAGAGGTAAGTGGTAGGCCCAGTATTCTGACCGATTAAATTGTTTCGCAAGTGGAAGGAAAACTGCGATGTGATCGTCGATTGATAATTAATGGCTTGCCTGAACAATTTCCTCAACTTGGACGCACTACCGTCTAAAATATTAACACGGAAAACCTCGGATACCACACATTGCGTTCAAGGTGGGTACCGAAAATGCTCACCGTCCACCACAAAGAGCAAATAATGCCCAGTGGACGAGAGTTTTTGGGTCGTTGGGAACTCCTTAAACCACCCAACGTACAATCCTGACCTTACACCCAGCGACTACTTCCTCTTCTTGCACTTGAAACAGTGGTTCGGTGGACAACGTTTCGAAACCGAAGAGGAACTCAAGAATGGCGGGATCGATTGGTTCAACCCTCAGGCGGCGAGTTTCATTGCAGAGGGGTTAAGGAAGCTGGTGCAGCTGCACGAAAACTGCTAAGAAGTGAACAACGATTATGTAGATAAGTGAAGTAGGTTTGTAGCTAACTATAAGTGCCAATAAAATGTGTTTCATATGAGTATATTTTTTCCTGTGACCAAACGGGCCTTACTTTATGAACACGACTCGTATAATGATAGCTAAAAATATGATAAAAAATATCCACACCATTGTTACAATTCCAGATAACAATAGTTTGATGTTAAGTGTTAAAATATCTATGTCATCAGGCCATCCAATATAAGGTCCTATATAAATATGCTGTTGTTTCCTTCTTTCATGCAATGGATTGGCAAATGTGGAAATTAAAGGTCATTAAGTATTTCAGTGGCAATCACCTAGACAACTAATGTTGAGTAGACACTTCTGAAGGAAGGGATTGCTACATTTATTATTACCTTTCTTTAAAACAAGTTTCATATAAAGTATAGTGAAAATTGATGGGATCAATACAAAAAATCAAAATGCTGGTTTTCAGGTGATTGTATTTTCAATGGTTTGGATGTAAAAATAGGTTCAATTGACAGCACAATTTTTACATTCACTCATACTGTAATTATAACCTTATAATCCTGATGGCTTTACCTCACCAAAAATGTAAAAACTATAAAAGATTTTGTTTCTTTTATGGATCAAGAATTAGGCAATTGACCTGAGATTCACTTAAAGATATCTTTTCATAGGCAAAAAAAATTATTTAAAAACAAACCAAGCAAAGAGTGCATTTGGAAAAAAACCAATACATGCAAAAAGGGAAGCACTGAAAAAAAATGAATAAGACCATGAGAACACATGCCTTATCAATTCGTATAATTAGGGGACAAAACACTTAATCAACTCTAACCATGATATATTTGTCTCGGTTACTTCCAATTCAAATCCTTTTTCTTCTATAAATGCCATTATAGCTGCTTCCTCAATTACACCAGCCTTGATGATGCGTTGAATTAACAACGTCTTCAGTTTTTTTATCTGAAATTAAATTAGATGAGAATATTTAATCCATCACACAGTTTTCAAACAAGAATACTTGAGGCATCATATCTAATTACGCATCCCCACACATGTGGATACATCAATACAAAATTTAAAAACCCCTGCATTCCCATTCAGAACTACAGATTATTCAAATGATTTACCAGTAAAAAACTCAAGTTTAAACCCAAAAACCTAAACAAATAGCAAAAGATATATGGATGGGATTAAATATATCAAGACCTTTTTAATAGAAAAAACACTCAATATACATTGACTCATTATACGAAACGCTATAGATTAAACCAGGGATAAGGATTCAGATAGTAATAGTTCCAATACAACCAATTAATCCAGTAAATTAATAATTGGTGCTTTCCCAACTTATTACAAGTAAATTTTCCTTTTTGGTCTTCCACCAGGTTATAAATCTTCTTTCTGAAAGAGTTTTTAATGCTTGTCTTGGGCATCAAAATATTGGCCTGAATGGAGGTTTGACTAGTGGGAGAACCTGAAGGATTTCTACATGCAGTTTGATATTTGTAAATAATAAAAATAGAAATAGTATAGATACAGGTATAAACTAATATGACTAACAAATCAAAATACAGTAGCTTTAGGAAGAAACCTGATGATACATATGACAACAAAAAAACATAGAATCCAGTAATTTCTCCTCAGTTTTGGTTTAACAATCATTTGGGTGAATGTTGTAAGGGTTCAAGTGAAAATAGAAAAATTGGGTATCAAGATGCCATTAAATATTTTTTTTAGACGCAATACACCAAAAAAAAATCATAGACACATTAAGAATGTGTATTGGAGGCAATGGCATCAAAAAAGGTTGACCAAATGGCACTGGACGACCAGCAAATTAAGGTTAGAGAGATAGCAGAGTCTATGGGCATATTGAAAGAAAGTATTTTAATACACTGACTAAATAATTCACATGGGTAAGCTATCTACATTTTTGGTTCCACGTTTTCTCACTTTGGCCCAAATATGCATCCCAGGAAACAGTTCTGATCTCTTACTGTTCATGGAAAAAATGACATCTTAAACCTGTTCTACACTTAACCTCTCTAATTTTATTAACATTATCTCTCCTAAAGGAAATGTTGAATTAATAGAGAAATATAGTATGAAAATCCTTTAAAGATTCTGCAAAGGTATATAATCTCCAAAATTTCTCCCAAGCCTCATATGGATATGTTGTAGTAGAATCAATTCACTTCTGGCACTTGACGCTGACAAAATGTTACAACTACTCTCCTGTAATTGTTACATGGATTTTGGGGAGAATGAAATATTCTGTGAAGTAGAGAGTTCAATTTTGTCAGAAGAGCTTCAAATTTTTCAAAAAGAGATGTACATCTTCATTCTATAAATATGACAGCCTGATCATTATTCATGCATACAACATTCTAATACCTTTTCTTAAACCAAGTCCTCATATGGGAAATCTAAATTATTTCTAGAAATGGCTTTGCAGGAAATAATATCTACACCACGGTTTTTGTGTTCTGAGAAGCAGAAGATTCAAGATAGGTCACACAGGGATATTGGCAATAAATGCATTTTTTTGCATCCAATGTTCAAATAAACAAGCAACTATAGTTGCTTTCATTGATTTGTACTTCTCATTCCAACAACATTTAACTCCTAATAATACTCTGGATATATAAGTTTAAAACTTTAAGTAGATCATCTCTCTAATATTGAAATCCTTCCCCAGACAGGTGTTTGGGAGGTGTATCAGCAAACGATAATGAACCTATTGCTCCACGTTAGCCTATTTTTGAATCTAGTCTACTTGTATTGGAGTTATGGATATTATTTCAGATATATGTAAACTGGACTGAAGTCTGTGTTAATTGCCACATTGTAGTATTGGTAAAATCATCACTTGATGAATTGCCGAAACTAATTTTGAACAATGCATATGGCATTGGCAGGGTCTACCTCAATAACTAATTTAAATGTCAAAACAAGTTAATACTTGGCAAGAATCCAGGGTGGTGACCGAATGCAGTCTCCATTGGCCTTACTTTCAATTGCTGTCAGTGCAAAGCCACAATCTTTCATGGCAGTTTCACGTTTGCATGATTTACATTTTCTTCCTAGAGTGAATTTTGAATCCATCCTAATCCTTGGTTGTTATGCCACTGCACTTTGCCTGAAATAATTGTTGTTTACTTAGGAAACTTCATTATTTCTCAGATCAACTGTAGTTTCCATTAATGCACAGGAAGAAAGATTGATTTCACAGAGCAGGTGGAGAAGAACGAGCTGTATTTGTAGGGCAATTCATCCTCACGGTTTCACCGTACTACTCTTTTGGCAACTCAGAATATTTCAGTTTTAAAATCAGCATCATACACTTTTTCAGGATATTCTGAGGAACACACTTCTTTCACATAATCTATTATGATTCCTTGTCCAGCCATACTGTTGGTACAATCATTTTATTTATTTTACAAAATACAAGGTTTTCACTAAAAAGCGGAGACTGGTCGTACTACTCACGAACTTCTTGACAGATTACAATCATTGACATGTTATTTTCTAGTGGCATTGTGAGAAGTGAAACACCAAGTTTTCATGTCCTTATCTCAACTTGTCTGAGATCTATGCACAACAGTGATTCTTGTCTGAGCTTGTATATGCATGCCGTACAAATTCTTGTTTAAGTGGGAATGTAGGTGTCAGAGAAGCAGAGGATGTGGATTGAATTTTTTTTTAACCTTAGAAAAAGTGCAACAAACCTATGCAATGATTCAAGAGAAATTCGGCGATGAATCTAAGTGTCAAGTACAGTGTTTTGGTTAATACTATGGCTTCCAGTCTGGACAAACCCAGAAGTGGAAACCAATCGATGTAAAAAAAAACCACCCATGTTTTTAGTGTGAATGACTTAGAGCATCCACACCATAGGTTAAACATCCGGAAGTTTTGCAAAAGAAGTTGGCATTAGCGTTGGATGGTATTTCCCCATTTTGACAGAAAGTTAGGTATGCGGTGAGTCATGTCCAAATGTGCCATGAATGTTATCTGATGAACCAAGGTACAAACATCTTAAAATTAGTCAAGAACTGCTTGACCATCACAAGCACAACCACATTTCCTTAATAACAATCTTGGCAGGAGACAAAACCTGGGAAAATAGCGATGATAAAGAAACCAAATCCCAGTGATCACAGAGGAAGGACCATTTCTCCACGGTCAATAAAAGCTATGACGCCACCATCAAATGTGAAGGTGACAGTCATCATTTTCTTTGATTGGGAAGGAATTATTCACCATGAATATGGCCCCAATTGACAAACAGTGAATGGGCAGCATTAGATAGTAGTTATGAAGTCAGACAAATGGCAGTCCACACATCCATTTCTCAGTGAGGTAGTTGCAAAAGCATCTGAACCTAGTGGGTTGGCCTTTTAGGGATATGGCACATTAAAAACCCAATTTAGGAAGGAGATGGGAAACCATCACAATTATTTTTCCAAGATTGCCAGAATAGAGAAAAAGTACTGGCAACTATGAGACTCAGCCTGATTGGCCGGGTGTCATGCCTGGCAGCAGGGGAGAGGCAAGGCTACCTTGTGGCCATCTAATGAAAGTTTGCAAAGCAACCTAACAGCAGCAACACAAAAGAAGACTGAGTTAATTATAATAGGAACCTTGAATGTCAGGAAAATGTTGAGAATGGGAGAATTAGGGAATATAAAGCGAGAGATGGAAGGAAGAAATATAGACTCTAGTGGTCTAGAGTGTTATGACATGCACTATGTTAAATTTATATCAGTTTCATTCTGCATAGAGATGATACAAAGCATACAGGCAGTCATTAATTGCTCTTTGAGCATTGTTTGAAAATAGTATGAAAGTTTCAATGCAAATGAGGCCTTGATTCACTTCAGACAAATATAGGAGCAAAAAATATTACACCTAATGTCACCAAAAGCTTTAATTTTTCTATCAATAGGCATATCATAGCTGGAAGCATGTTCATGGTATGAGTAAAAACATGTTGTGTAAATTTGTTTTGAAAACACATTACCGCTAGGATTAAGCTGAAACAACACCAAGGGAGTACAGTAGTTACAGAGAAATAGAATTAAAAGCAAATACGTGAGGAGGAAGACCTGCTACTTTTTAATTTTAGTGGTAATGGCGAATACATTGTCAAACAAATCGTGAATAATAAAGTAGGGATAAATTTATCAAAGCCATTTTAGAAAAACATTATATATAATTGTATTGGCCGCATTATTTACAGATCAGTTTTATAATACGTTCAGAATGGGAGTACACAAATAATATAATCCCTAACCTAAAATGTTACATTCTCAATTCACACATTTCTGTTTACTTCAAAGACAGTTTCCTCTGTTTTAATTTTCAACCAGACCTATAAGCATGTGCACTAAATGGCAAGCACTACATCAGTCCTGACGTAGTTTTTGCCGCCTGATACAACTTTCCACTCGTCATTGCCTTTCCTGATCATACACTTATCCTCAATCATGTTGACTGATCAACAGACAAAAATTTGATCCCTTTAGCTACCACAGTATTGACTGCATGAAAAGATGGTAATCCATTCTAAAACTAACCTGAATAATTAGAACTAAAAACGATCACCATTTAAAAAATAGAAAAGCATACATTAAAGAAAGTGAAGTACTCACCGCTCGAGGTGACCTCCATGACCTGTATAGAGAAGCTAGCCACTTGTGAATACGACTCCATTTAGACGGTACGGGATGCGCTACCTTAAGAGAATAAAAAAATAAGCTTCGACCTCACATGAAATCACTTGTCCATAATAAGGTTTGACTTGAAATATTTATTACTTCAGGTTCCTGCTCCCCCACAATGACCTCTTCTACTTCTTCGTCTAAACCCCCAGCTCTTAGATGATCACCTAATCCTGTTGCCTACGAAGATAAAATAAAATGTCAACACAGTAACATGTTTATCAATCAAGTTTATCAATTACCTCAAAAACGACGCTGTCTTCTTCCATTATCACAATTTTTACATTATTTTTAAATAGTTCGACCCTTTAAATTCAAGTTTTGGAGGGCGGGAGTAGGGAGATTAAGACAAGACTCGTAAATACTCTAATATGAAGCGTAGCTACGCACGTACGGACGGCGTGGAAACGTGGTCGCTGAAACAGGAGAATAGACGTAGATTGGAGGCTTTTGAAATGTGGGTGTGGAGAAGAATGGAGAAGGTGAATTGCACCGAAAGGAAAACAAATGAGGAAGTACTGGAGATAGTGAGTGAAGAGAGGGGTTTGTTGAGAGAAATCCTATGGATGAAAGGCGTATTTCTGGATTGGGTTTTGTTTGGAATTACAAAATGTTCATTTGATAGTTGTGTCCATCCAAAATCTTACCTAACCGGTAGATTACCTAATAAATAAAAATATCTTTTCCCGACAGAAGAACTACAAGGCAGCTTGTGTCCTTGCAAATACCTAACCTATTTAACTATTTCTTACTATAACCTAAGTATGTTATAGTGAGAAATAGTGATGGTCCTATCCGTGACTACCAGCAATCAGATGCTTTCCTTCCTACTGTTGTCAAATGAGTCATCCACTTAACAAACATTAATGATAATATGAATGTATACCTACCTACATATATAAATTTTCAAATACATATTTCCTGTGATCTTATTGTTTCTACCTCCAGAGCACAACGTGGCTGTAATTTCCTCTTTCCGGAAAATCAGATGGTATAATTTTATATGCGTTAGGATACACAAGAAAATATAATCCAAAATATAAGAAAATATTGGATGGAAAGAAAATAAATCCGCAACCAGAACATGTCTAAGAAAAATGAGGTGAGAGTGATGAATAGAAAGTCTAGATGGGATTTTTTAAAAGAGGAGTAAGGCAGTGGGTCCACTTGATCCTGCTCTTCAACGCATGGAAAGTGGAAATTATCGAAGAAGCATGAAAAAAACTTAAGTAGGAAGCAAAACCAGTGAAGAATTAATTAATTCAGGAATGCTCATGTTGATCAAAATTTGAATATCATTCAGCCACGATGTTGCAAGAACTACCAAACACTTTCCTTAATAAATCCCATTAGTACGTAATGAGAAGTAACGTTTACAATTCTAACATTATTTTCGACTTTCACTTGCGGAAAATGACGGTTTCTTTGCCGCTGCATAACCGTAACATTTCATTTTCCTATTCTTTGAGTCCTGTGGTATCACCATTGGTATCTGCACACAAAATCCGAAAGTTTTAACATGTTTCTTCTTTCTTTTAAAAATTTTTCCATCGCCCTGCTCCCAACGCTCAAATATAAATATGTATATATATACAACTGTATATCTTCGCATTTCACATTGGCAATACTAAAATAGGCCATTGCTACGTGGCGTGATTTGAATCTAAATCTCCAACTGTAATGATAGTTGGCGAGGTACTCACCAAATTTTTCTAGAACACCGTTGTCCGCAATTGTACCAAGAATTAAGAACATCTTATTTTCAATATGAGAATTAAATAAGGACTCTCGATTACGAGAGACGGAATCGTTCTGGCAAAGCAAATTTTCAAATTATAAAAGCAAAGACAATAGCACTTTGATTTGAGTATTTTAATCGGATAAGAAACATGGCATACTTTAAGATGATCAAATGCTCTGCCTATTACATCGGACAAACCGGGAGGAAGTTTAGTGAACATGTGAAAGAAAAACCCGCCTGTTTTAAAAAGGGAAACCCCACCTCTCAATTTGCCAAGCACTTAATGGACGATAACCACACCAGTGACTTTGTTCCCGAAATTCTTCACTTAGAGAAGAAAGGCTTAAAGTTACATGCATTGTGACAGTTGGACATTTCCAAAAGCAGCCATCGGAAGGGTATATTAGTCAATGACCTGACCTACGCCTCCCGATCACTCCCGCTCGTTCTCCTTCTGTTCCAAAGCCCCTCTCCTCCCATGACACAATGCCCAACCGCCCTCTCCCCCCCTCAGCATCCCTGACGCAATTCCCCCTGCCCCTTTCCTTTCCTACCTCCTCAAACACCAGTTACCTCTCCGACTTTCAATAATACCCCCCTCTCCTCTTCTCCGCGAACTATATAATGCTGTATGCGTTTTGTTTCTTCACCTGAAGATGACTTTGTAAGTCGAAACCTACATCGTTTGTAATAAATTTATGTCGAAGAACTAACTATTTTCTTTTTCCATTAATAGCATCACTTTGACACAAAGTAATAGGTTCAAAGTTAAAATTTGACTCGCCATGGTTAGGATGTGTTTATCCTTAAGAATACAAGTGATTCCAGGCCTCTTCTATGGTATCTGGAATGTGTACTTAGAATCACCAATGCCAAGCATTTATAAAATAGTAACTTGTCATATAAATTTCGGATTCGGTCAAACCTGCCACAATTGCCTGAAATTGCCACGAATAGTATCGACTTTCTCTTGCTGAAAAGGACGGTTTATTTGTCGCAGCATAAACGTAACAATTCATTTTCATATTCTTTGAGTCCTTTGACATCACCATTGGTATCTGCACACAAAATCCGAAAGTTTTACCATGTTTCTTCTTTTTTTTTCAAAATGTTTCCATCACCCTGCTGAAAACGCTCAAATATATATATAACACTCTATATCTTCGCATTTGACATACTAAAATAGGCCGACGTAAACAGATCAGAAATATATAGATTTTAATTTGAGCACTTACCATGTTTTAACGATGAGGACCACTCAATTTTATGAATAAATATTTTTGATCGATGGCTCTAACTCGAAAATCTGACACCTTGCTTCCCCGTTACCAACTGGCCATTTGCTACGTGGCGTGATATGAATTTAGATCTCCAAATGTAATGATAGGTGGCGAAGTACTCACCAAATTTTTCTAGAACACCGTATCACGATTTGTATATTTCTGCAAACCATTTCACTCATCTTTACAAGTTTTAAACTTTCATAAAAAACCGACGGGTAATTTAATCTCAAACTGAATTATCTACGTCAGGCCCTTATATAATTTACTTTGGCTCTCTCCCGCCATCTATCGTACGAAATTTAAAAAAATTATCCACGGAATGGACGTAACCCACTGTACTGTTTCCAAGGAAAAAATATACTACCAATATTCTTTATAAAACACTTCGATGGTTTGGATCAAGCTTTTTAGAAACTGCTGCGGAAATAATAAATCAACCATGCTGATGTTGATCAAACATTTGAGTATCAGAAAGCCACGAGAGTAAAAGCATTACCGAGTACATTCCAATTTCAGTCCCATTATCACTTATTCGAAGCAACGTCAACAATCCTAATGTTATGTGGTTTTAGAAAATTATAAAAGCAAAGCCAGATGCACTTTGATTTATGTATTTCCAACGGATAACAAACATGGCAATGAGTTAATATGATCACTTTGGCCCAGAGTAAAAATTTCAAAGTGTAAAACTCACTTGCCATAATTAGGATGTGTATATGCTTAAAAATACAAGGGATTCAAGGCCTCTTTAATGGTTTCTGGAATGTGTACATAGAATTACCAATGCTTAGTATTTATAAAATAGTTACTTTATATTTAATTTCGGATTCTGTCCAACCTGCCCAAATTACCTGAAAGTACTCTCGGGCATGAAAGCGTTTCCAATATACATCGAGCAACCACAACAGTGGACAATCGGTCGAACACTTCGGATCAGCGATAATTATTAATATTTACTCGGATATGCACATCTTAAAATTTTCGGAATACGCAAAAAACCTAGAATAAAATAATACACTGCAACTGAAACACGAGAACCAAAAACCCTTGATTCGTCAAAGCTGTTGGCCGCTGTGGCGGGCTTGTTGTGATGGCCAAATCGGCCCAAAACGAAATGCCTTTGTCTTTTGTGTGTAGCACAGTTCGTTCGTCTATTATTTCATTGTACTCCGTCCGACCTCTGATCTATATTTCAATGAATTTTCAATGGAATTTCTGAAAGAGGACAACCGAGTCCGCAATTGTACCAAGAATTAGGAACATCTTATTTTCAATAAGAGAATTAAATACGGACTCTCGATTACGAGAGACGGAATCGTTCTGGCAAAGCAAATTTTCAAATTATAAAAGCAAAGACAATTGCACCTTGATTTGAGTATTTTCATCGGATACGGAACATGGTATAATTTAATATGATCCAAAGCGAAATATGATCAAATGCTCTACCTATTACATCGGACATACCGGGAGGAAGTTTAGTGAACATGTGAAAGAACAACAAGCTTGTTTTAAAAACGGAAACCCCTCCAAGCACCTATTGGACGATTACCACTACAGTGATTTTGTTCCCGAAATTCTTCACTTAGAGAAGAAAGGCTTAAAGTTACATGCATTGTGACAGTTGGACATTTCCAAAACCAGCCATAGGAAGGGTATATTAGTCAATGACCTGAACTATGCCTCCCGATCTTTCCCGCTCGTCCTCCTTCTGTTCCAAAGCCCCTCTCCTTCCATGACAACATGCCCAACCGCCTCTCCACCCCTCAGCCACCCTGACTCCATTCCCCCTGCCCCTTTCCTTTCCTACCTCCTCACACACCAGTTACCTCTCCGACCTTCTATAATACCCCCTCTCCTCTTCTTTGCGAACTATATAATGCTGTATGCGTTTTGTTTCTTTACCTGATGGTCACTTTGTATGTCGAAACCTAGGTGGTTTGTAATAAATTTATGTCGAAGAACTAACTATTTTCTTTTTCATTAATAGCGTCACTTTGACACAATGTAATAGTTTCAAAGTTAATATTTGACTCGCCATGGTTAGGATGTGTTTATCCTTAAGAATACAAGTGATTCCAGGCCTCTTCTATGGTATCTGGAATGTGTACTTAGAATCACCAATGCTAAGTATTTATAAAATAGTTACTTGTTATATAAATTTCGGATTCAGTCAAACCTGCCACAATTGCCTGAAATCACTACGAATAGTATCGACTTTCAATTGCTGAAAACCAGGGTTTATTTGTCGCAGCATAAACGTAACAATTCATTTTCATATTCTTTGAGTCCTTTGACATCACCATTGGTATCTGCACACAAAATCCGAAAGTTTTACCATGTTTCTTCTTTTTTTTTCAAAATGTTTCCATCACCCTGCTGAAAACGCTCAAATATATATATAACACTCTATATCTTCGCATTTGACATACTAAAATAGGCCGACGTAAACAGATCAGAAATATATAGATTTTAATTTGAGCACTTACCATGTTTTAACGATGAGGACCACTCAATTTTATGAATAAATATTTTTGATCGATGGCTCTAACTCGAAAATCTGACACCTTGCTTCCCCGTTACCAACTGGCCATTTGCTACGTGGCGTGATATGAATTTAGATCTCCAAATGTAATGATAGGTGGCGAAGTACTCACCAAATTTTTCTAGAACACCGTATCACGATTTGTATATTTCTGCAAACCATTTCACTCATCTTTACAAGTTTTAAACTTTCATAAAAAACCGACGGGTAATTTAATCTCAAACTGAATTATCTACGTCAGGCCCTTATATAATTTACTTTGGCTCTCTCCCGCCATCTATCGTACGAAATTTAAAAAAATTATCCACGGAATGGACGTAACCCACTGTACTGTTTCCAAGGAAAAAATATACTACCAATATTCTTTATAAAACACTTCGATGGTTTGGATCAAGCTTTTTAGAAACTGCTGCGGAAATAATAAATCAACCATGCTGATGTTGATCAAACATTTGAGTATCAGAAAGCCACGAGAGTAAAAGCATTACCGAGTACATTCCAATTTCAGTCCCATTATCACTTATTCGAAGCAACGTCAACAATCCTAATGTTATGTGGTTTTAGAAAATTATAAAAGCAAAGCCAGATGCACTTTGATTTATGTATTTCCAACGGATAACAAACATGGCAATGAGTTAATATGATCACTTTGGCCCAGAGTAAAAATTTCAAAGTGTAAAACTCACTTGCCATAATTAGGATGTGTATATGCTTAAAAATACAAGGGATTCAAGGCCTCTTTAATGGTTTCTGGAATGTGTACATAGAATTACCAATGCTTAGTATTTATAAAATAGTTACTTTATATTTAATTTCGGATTCTGTCCAACCTGCCCAAATTACCTGAAAGTACTCTCGGGCATGAAAGCGTTTCCAATATACATCGAGCAACCACAACAGTGGACAATCGGTCGAACACTTCGGATCAGCGATAATTATTAATATTTACTCGGATATGCACATCTTAAAATTTTCGGAATACGCAAAAAACCTAGAATAAAATAATACACTGCAACTGAAACACGAGAACCAAAAACCCTTGATTCGTCAAAGCTGTTGGCCGCTGTGGCGGGCTTGTTGTGATGGCCAAATCGGCCCAAAACGAAATGCCTTTGTCTTTTGTGTGTAGCACAGTTCGTTCGTCTATTATTTCATTGTACTCCGTCCGACCTCTGATCTATATTTCAATGAATTTTCAATGGAATTTCTGAAAGAGGACAACCGAGTCCGCAATTGTACCAAGAATTAGGAACATCTTATTTTCAATAAGAGAATTAAATACGGACTCTCGATTACGAGAGACGGAATCGTTCTGGCAAAGCAAATTTTCAAATTATAAAAGCAAAGACAATTGCACCTTGATTTGAGTATTTTCATCGGATACGGAACATGGTATAATTTAATATGATCCAAAGCGAAATATGATCAAATGCTCTACCTATTACATCGGACATACCGGGAGGAAGTTTAGTGAACATGTGAAAGAACAACAAGCTTGTTTAAAAACGGAAACCCCTCCTCTCAATTTTCCAAGCACCTATTGGACGATTACCACTACAGTGATTTTGTTCCCGAAATTCTTCACTTAGAGAAGAAAGGCTTAAAGTTACATGCATTGTGACAGTTGGACATTTCCAAAACCAGCCATAGGAAGGGTATATTAGTCAATGACCTGAACTATGCCTCCCGATCTTTCCCGCTCGTCCTCCTTCTGTTCCAAAGCCCCTCTCCTTCCATGACAACATGCCCAACCGCCTCTCCACCCCTCAGCCACCCTGACTCCATTCCCCCTGCCCCTTTCCTTTCCTACCTCCTCACACACCAGTTACCTCTCCGACCTTCTATAATACCCCCTCTCCTCTTCTTTGCGAACTATATAATGCTGTATGCGTTTTGTTTCTTTACCTGATGGTCACTTTGTATGTCGAAACCTAGGTGGTTTGTAATAAATTTATGTCGAAGAACTAACTATTTTCTTTTTCATTAATAGCGTCACTTTGACACAATGTAATAGTTTCAAAGTTAATATTTGACTCGCCATGGTTAGGATGTGTTTATCCTTAAGAATACAAGTGATTCCAGGCCTCTTCTATGGTATCTGGAATGTGTACTTAGAATCACCAATGCTAAGTATTTATAAAATAGTTACTTGTTATATAAATTTCGGATTCAGTCAAACCTGCCACAATTGCCTGAAATTGCCACGAATAGTATCGACTTTCTCTTGCTGAAAACGACGGTTTATATGTCGCAGCATAAGCGAAACAATTCATTTTCATATTCTTTGAGTCCTTGGACATCACCAATGGTATCTACACACAAAATTAGAAAGTTTTAACATGCTTCTTCTTTTTTTTCAAAATGTTTCCATCACCCTGCTCAACACGCTCAAATATATATATAACACTCTATATCTTCGCATTTGACATTGGCAATACTAAAATAGGCCGACGTAAACAGATCAGAAATATATAGATTTTAATTTCAGCACTTACCATGTTTTAACGATGAGGACCACTCAATTATATGAATAACTATATTTGTTCGATGGCTCTAACTCGAAGATCTGACACCTTGCTTCTTCCGTTACCAACTGGCCATTTTCTACGTGGCTTGATTTGAATCTAGATCGCCAACTGTAATGATAGGTGGCGAAGTACTCACCAAATTTTTCTAGAACACTGTTACACGGTTTGTATATTTCTGCAAACCATTTTGCTCACCTTTACAAGTTTTATACTTTCATACACACCGACGGGAAATTTAATTTCAAACTAAAATATCTATTTCAAACCCTCATAAAACTTACGGTGGCTCGCTCCCGCCATCTATCGTATTAAATTAAACCAAATTATCCTATAAATCCAAATACCTTATCATACTGCTTCCAGGGACACATCACAGCAACCTTACATCTTTTTAAAAACATTCGATGAATTGGATGATGTTCTTGGCTCCTATTCTGAAGCATTATAATACTTTAATTTTATTTAAAGATTTACCGAATAAATCTTAATTAATGATAGCAAGGTAAAAGCAATAGCACCAGGACAGTTATTATCTACTGGCTGTAGGTGGAAGCCTTTATTGGGAGAATAGCAAAAACAGACTACTCTCAAAGATAATTGTGTATATATTGTTATTATTAGGTAATATACCAGTTAAGGTAGGTTTTTCAATTGAATCAACTATTAAGTAAAAATTTTGTAATCCAAACAAAACCCAATTCAGAAACCTAACCTACATCAGATGCCTCTTCATCTCTGTGCACTTCTTTTCTCCCTTCATTCCGTCCAACATCCCTATCATGTTCCTGCCCTTCTCTCGTTTGCCCAACATTCTTCCTTCTATAACCTTCTTCAACATTCTACTACCGCTCAAAATGCCTTACAGCAGTTTTTCCGGCCTCTATAAGATTTCTCCCAGCATAACCTCTCCTCACCCGCCATCCCTAGGACTTCCTTATTTGTTTTTCTTTTGGTCCATTTCACCTTCTCCATTCTTCTCCACACCAACATTTCGAAAGCCTCCAAACTACGTCTATCCTCCTGCTTCAGCGACCAACTTTCTGTGCCGTACATAGCTATGCTCCAGATCAAATTTTTTACGAGTCGTTTCTTAACCTTCCTACTCCACATCCCCATCATTAACTCCCTCCTAGCGAAAGCCTCCATGCCTAGCGCAATTCTTCTCCTTACGTCCCTAAGACTTTTACTGTGCTGATCCAAAACTCCTTCAAGATACGTTAAATGTTTTAACTGTTCCATTTTTTCCCCTCCTATTTTATGTTTGGCTTACCCTTATTCTTTCTGGAAAATCGCATAACCTTCGTCTTATTTATAATGAGTCTCATCTCATATCTATCGCACTGAACCTACAAATCACTCAGCAATGCTTGCAACCTCTTGGCCGACACACAAACCAAAGTCTTGTCAAGAGCAAACCTGATTTTACGAATGCCCCTCCGACTTTCATTCCTACCTCCAGTTCTTCCCATGCCTCTCTAATCATTTCCTCCACATAAAGGTGAACAGCGCCGGTGACAATGGGCAATGCTGCCTTACACCTCTTCCTAACACTGCCCAGCTGGACTCTCCGTTCACCACTCGCACCTGAGCAGTCTGAGACATGTATGTGTTGCGGACACATGTACATGCTGTCCACCCAATCCATCCCTATTTTCTGCATATACATACATTAGTATCTCCCATTTCACTCTATCAAACGCTTTTTCGAAATCTAGGAAACAGGCAAATATGTCTTGATTGTATTTTATTTTCCTCTCGATTAGTGATCTCATTATGGCATCATGCGTACCCATCCCCTTCCTAAACCAAAACTGATCATCCCCTAAGTACTGATTTGCCTTACTATCTACATCTATCCTTTTATTGATGATCCTGACAATATATTTAATTACATTGGATTACAAAATTAATGTTCTGTAATCATCATAAGATGTAGCCTTTACTTTTTTGGAATAGGAACTAACACTCATCTCGCATAATCTTCCGGCCAGATTCCTTCCTCATAGATACTACGAATCAGTCCATATAGGGCCTTGTTCCCACATTTTCCTAAATATTTCAATCGTTCCACAAGAATGTTGTCTACCCCCACGGCCTTGTTTGGTTTCATCTCCCTTAATGCCCTCTCTATTTCATCGCCAAGTATGCCTGGACCTAAGCTATCTTCTTCTACGTAATGTTCCTTTTCTCTGTCTCTTTTTTCTCTGTCACTCTCTCTTTTTGGCCTAAGTTCTCTACGAAACAGTGATTCTATATATTCCATCCATCTCTCTTGGATTTTTTCTGGTTCAACTAATATCTTACCCATATTATCTTAAACTGTTAGCACAGGTCTTGCCTTCTTTCTTCCCGATTATAACTTTACCTTGCTGTAGAGTGCTCCAAATTCCACCATTCATATGTAAATATGAATTTAATATCATCTCGATATCTTCACACTGCTTTTTCCACCATTCGTCTTTTGCATTATTTGTGGCCCGTCTCAACTTATTGTTTAACTCTTTGTACTTCATTTTGCCTCACTCTTTTTTTGCGTTCTTCCATCTTCTTCTCTCATCCAACTATGTAATCATCTTATTCTTCCTCTGCTTATCTGTTTCCTTATTCTTTTCCCGTTATATCTTCCTATAGTGTTTTTTGAGGTTTTATATACCACTTTCTTGTTGCATTTCCATTTCTCTTCGATAGTACTCAGCTCTTTACCATCATTCATGATTTTCTCTATAGCCTCCTTCCTTGTCAATCCATTGAATGCTAAGAGACTATATGGCTTTATTTATAACCTCATTGAGGAAAGAATTTGGCCCGAAGACTTTATGAGAGTAGCTTTAGTTCTAATTAAAAAAAATAGTAAGAGTTCTTCATGTGAGGACTACATATCAATAAGTATTACCTCTCACACAGGTGAAGTGGCTATCAGGATCATCAACAGAAGGATGGAGAGCAGGGCAATTGATTACTTAATAGAAGGTCAGTGCAGGATAAGGATGGGAAGAGACATGTTTGAAGCCAATTTGGAAAATAGATCAATAATCGAGGAATAATAGAATACCATCAGGATATATATGTGCCTGTTTCATATATTTTAAAAGGCGTTTGAATGAGAAAATTGAAAAACTAATGAGCCTCTCTTAAAAAATAGGAATAGATTGCCAAAATAGGAGGTTAATTGACAGCCTTTACATGTCTCTGGTTGCTCAGGTGCCAGAAAGAGACGATGAGTCCGGATGGGCATTGTTAGGAAGATAAATCAGGCATGGTTGTATCTCTTAAGTATTTTGTACCTAAATGGTCAATAAAGTTGGGTTATATGGAAAAAATATGACTAGAAGAGTAGGCATTCTAAAGAAACCAGGAAATTATTACAGGGATTTTGAGTAAGGATCTTAAGACAAGGCTTGTCAACATTTTAATACAGAGTATAGTTAAGTACTGAACGGAAGCATAGTAACTGACCTAGGGTGATGCACAAAGCTTGGAAGCTATTGAAATGCGGTTTCAGAGAAGAATAGAGGTCAAGTAGACAGGAAGTGAAACAAATGAGAAGGCTGGGTATGCTGGCAGAGGAGAGAGATGCAAACCTTAATGATTAGCATTGATAGGTTAAGGACATTGATAGAGGGAAGAATTTAAGGCAATCAAGCAAAGGAGAAGAATAGGATAGGGACGTTTGGCGAGATATAGGAAGTCTACAGAGATAAAGAGGGGCTTGTTGTAAAACAAGGTATTTGGATTTGTTTGGTTAGTAGAAACAAATGTTTAGTTCACAGTAGTATATATTCAAAACCTACCCTAATCAGGAGATTACTTAAAATTATGCAATTTTCAAAATCTGTAGTGAGTCTAAGCAATTTTCCTGATCATGGAGATCCAATCCAATCAACTATAAATATATATTATACAATTAAATGGTCTTTCCCAAAAGTAGTATATCTTATTTTTTCATACATAGATGGACCAGGACAGGGAGCCAGTAACAATTGGCTCCAAGTCTTTTTGGGATGTGGATTGTATATTTGGAAACCTCTATAACATCACCTTATTATACACTGGCATGAACCGGTTTTTGGAATAGCAGCATGCCATTAATTTTTTATAAAACTGGGATAAACCAGGAAAGAGACTAGATTGGGGATTTCGAGTCTCGCAATTTGTTTCAAGAGGGTAGAAGAGGTGTCGAAAATGCCAAATGCTCAGGATGTTCTTTGACCTCAAAAATTATAAAAATCTTGAATGAGTGAAGGCTTTGTTAGATAGGGATGAAATATTAATTGCTTGCATGGTTATAGATGAACTTGGCATCCCTAAGAGAAATAGGCATATACTTGTGAATGAAGAAATGAGCATGAGAAAGTTGTGTTTGAAGATGGTGCTGCAAAGTCCTTGATTTAATATAATATCCTTAAGCTATTCCTGCCCTCCATCATCAGCTTAAAATTCTCCATCCTATTACAGATCACAATTCATAAACCTCCAAACCATTTTTATCCTCCTGATTTCTTAACAATGCTTCTGCTCCCTACATAACTGTCCTCCAATTTAAAGTTTTAATGAGCCTTTTCTTAATATTCTCACTCAATTTCCCTGTCATATATTCCCCTTTCCTTGTGAAATCCTTTTTGCATAATGCAATTCTTATTCTTATATGCCTGCTTCTTTGACCATTTTGGTCCAAAACACATTTGAGATATGTAACATTTATACTGATTTCAATTTTTCCCTCCTTTTAGAATCATTAACTTAGTCTCTGTCCTTCTGGAAAACCTCCCAGCCAACGTTTTTTATGTTTATTCTTATTCCACTTTTATCACACAGAATGACCTTTTCACAGTGTAAAGCTTGAAATATCATGGCTGACTGACAAACCAAATTTTTGGAATCAGCAAAACTAACTTATTTTATGAATTCTTCACCGACTTTCAGTCCTATCTCTCATTTTTCCCATACATCTTCAATCATTCCTTCCACTTATATGTTTAACAGCACAGGCTTTAATGGACAGCCTTGCCTAACTCCTCTTCCTAACACTGCCAGTCTGGACTCTCCAACCTCCACTATCACTTGAGCAATCTAAAAATGTACAGATTTCGGATTTGATTCCTTTCTCTTCAATTTACTACTATTTTGTATAATACGTGAATTATTTAAACCTATTTAAACTATAAACAACTTTTTTAATTTACAACAAGATGAATGCACCTTGATTGAATTTTATATTCCTCTCTATTAGTGATCACATAACTACTCTTCCGTCATGCTGACCTCTCCCCTTCCTGACCCAGCCTGATCATTTTATATGTAATTATTTGCCGTGCTCTCCATACTCTTATTGACAATATTAAGAATTGCTTCATTTATCCCCAAAATCGAACATATTATTCATTATTAATCACTTACGGCTGCCTGAAACTTTTTGGAATAGAAACTATAACTGATCTGACAAAGCTTTCTGGCTGAGTCCCCCATCATAGATACTGTGGAATAGCCCATAAAAACTATTTTTCCCAAATTTTCCTAAACCTTTAGTGTGCCAACACCTATTTTGGTCTTGTAAGCAAGTAACCACCTCCTGTAGAACTCAATTGCTTTCTGCCCACGGATGGAGTACTTAAACCATTGTCCCCCACCTCACTACCATCTCTTTCTTTCCTGACTGTCGCATTCCGATCCCCCAGCACTATCAAATTTTTCCCTTCAGGAACATCCTCAACTATGTCCTCTAAGTGATTATATACCCTATTCATTTCTGCATCCATATAATTTCTTGGTGGCATATATACCTGAATAATAGCCAAGTTAGTACATTTTGCTTTTATTTTTACAAGAAATATTCTATCCATTACTTGCTCAATGTTTTGACTATGCTTTTTCCTACATTTTCATTCAATATTATGGCAACCCCTTGATGACTCTCATTCCCTCTGCTCTATAATGCTCTGTTACTATCACTCCAGTAATCCCTTTTAACCTTCCATATTTCATCGTATGGTTTATATTTATCACTTGTCTATATATTTCCTCTTTCTATGTCTGGCTTTATATTACCTAATTTTAATGTCCTCAACATGTTCCTATTCTAATTAATTATGTAATCTTCTCCTGTGTCATCTGTGTTGCAGCTGTCAGTTTTCCTATGCAGGACTTTCATCAGGCAACCATGAAGGGAACCTTCTAGGAAGCCTTATCTCTCCCACTCCTGGCCAAGACTCATGACATATTGGGCAGAGTCCTGTAGGTGCCAGGACTCATTTTCTCTATGCTGGCCATCATTACAATCTTGGAATTAATAATTGAGTTGGTTTCTCATTGCCTATCTCAATAGTGTTTTAGCCACTATGTTCAGTTAGAAGTTATCTCAAAATAATTTTATCTTGGGCGATGAACTCTCTAATTACATGATGGCTAGCATTAACATGGATCATATGATAATTTTCTATATTATGTACTGTTTGTCTCTGCAAATAAGTAATGAAGTATTTTTCTTTTAAAATTTCACAAAACAATTCAAGTTGTCTAATTTAGAGTAGTGACACATTTATTTATGTCATGCCATGAATGTCACTTAAGTTACCTTGTAATAAAGAGAAATACTCATGGCATTTATTTCAGGATAGTGAAACCCAAGTTGGAAATGATACAATCAATAATTAGCTCTTCGGTTTAATCTGAAAACAAAATTTAATCACAATGTTGTAATACATTTTGAAGCTCAAGAGACTGTATTTGATCACATCCTTTCAAGGCTTGAAAAAGATACAGATGGAGGCGTATATCACCCAATTGTTTTAAAAGAGGCTTTTCAGAATCCAAATTATTCCCGAAACTTTCAGTGACATTGCAGCTATGATGAGAGTTATACAAAAATATTCTGTAGTTCTAAAATTCCATTACCATTTAAGAACAGTTTTTTCAGTATAGTTGTTAAAATGAGAGTAAAAGCCGAGGGTTGTGGTGTCCTTTTACTTTCAATATGACTGGAAATATTCTATTGAACTGGTATTAAGGAGTTAATTCGGGTATTTATTTTGATTTATATAAATATGGATCAGAGCAACAACCTAGTTCACTATTCTTATTTAAAGATAGAGGAAATCTCCAGGCTTTATGTTTCCTCTCCAGAGGATTGATTCTTTTCCTTTCCTTTTATCAGAAAGTTGATAATTACTGAGTCAAGTATTGAATAAAAACTAACTGTATTTACTGTCCTACTGGAAAACTGCTCATTTCACTATGGTCAAAGACCATTATAGCAGTAAATTGAACAGTACAGGTGATTTTTTATAAAATTGCAGCCCTCACTAACCCAAAAGATAAAATGACAGATGCATGTTTAAAGCAAATATTCTCTACCAGATAAAATGTATAATTGGTGCTTTTTTGTATTTCTAGGCGATACAAATTAAGATAAATTGTGATACATAACTCTGGAGTTTTCTTTACAAGCCATTAAAATATTGTTTACTGCTAGTAAGCAACCTGGATATTATGCAAGTTAATGTGTACCTTAAGTTTTCCTCCAAGTTTAACACTCTAAATACAATTTGATGAATGTATTTATTAATATCTTTATTTAAAGAGTTATTATAAGTTAGACCTAAAATAATATGCACACCCTTTGTATTCCATGGCTCTTTTGGGAGGCATGACATGTTGCATGCTAGTGACAAGGAAACCGATTGAGCCTGTTATTACTTAATGCATCAATGAATTATATTAAGTTATATTCTATGAATATTTGTATGGTTTACCATTTAGTTATTCTATCTTCAAGAAGGTTTGTTTCAATTTATCTTCACAGTAGCTTTCAAAAATAGTATGCCAAGTTAATTGAGAGAAAATTGTTTCATAATGTTTACCTATTGATCTTCTAATCATCCTCATCACAATCACTTAATGAATTTTTTTGGTAATCCCCTCTCGACCCCCTGCTAAATATGCAATACAAATCAACAATTCTGAATGTAAAAACCATTTGTCTTTCCAAGGATCTCGGTCAAGGTGAATGATTTCTACACTCTGAGATTGTTGCTTCAAATTCTTGTAGTTTTTCATGGAACTGTGAATTCAACCTAAAGGTTTCAGCTTGATGATATCTGGGTTCCTGTACAGTTTCATTCCTGAGTGGTCTTTACAAAAAATGATCTACTTTTAGAAATGATATCATTGAGAATGACAATCATAATCATCATGACAATTTTTAAAAAATACTGAAATTGCCCTCGCATAACAAGAAATGAAAAAATATGGGCATGGTTCACCACCTTAATTTTTTCATAGCTGACATACTCTACAATCTGCCATTTATAGCTTTTGTGTAAAAAAATATAGTGCGGATGAAGTTGATTTAAAAAAATGGATATGATGGTCAATTTAGGCACATTTTGTAACTGCCCATTGATAGGGGTACACCAGAAAAGACTGCATACTTTCACTGAAGTCTAAACCATGAGTGATGTTTAATGTGTACCAAGAGAAGTTTTCAATTCCTGGACACAGCTGACAAGTAGAATGAAAAGCTCATCATCAATGAACACCCTATTTGGGTCATCCTCAGATGACAACAGGTCCACCAGCAGTTGTTTGACAAATTCCTCTTCCCTCAAATAGAATTAACTTATGGCAACCTGGAAATAATAAAAAAGTATAATTTTTAATAAAAGAGTGCAGCGATATAACTTCCTTTTCACAATGCAAACTTGTACAACCAATGCTATTTTTTTGTAAAATTATGCTGTTTTCAAAATATAAATAAAAATCCTTCAATTATTATGTATACAGCGGATTAATTTGGCTGTATTTTATATTTTTTAAAATAATTTACATGTGAAAAATATTAGGTTGAGGCAATAGAATCCATTATTTTCTAGGTAGATGTGTGTGAAGTACCTCAAATGGTGACCATACAAGGACCTACGGCCAGAAAAGTTTGACTGTATACTTGGTGGGACATCAAAGGAATCATTTATTATGAGTGGCTCCTTCATGGACAAACACCAAATTCAGATCTGTTCTCTCAACAGCTAGACCGTTTTAAGCAAGCGATTAACCAGAAACGGCCAACAGCCATTGACCAACAGATGAGACAAGTCCAAGAGCTAAATATCAACAATAAAACAGTTTAAAACCATTTGTGCAAAGCTGGATTCAAAAAGAACCTCAATCTTTGGTTGCCACACCAGTTAACTCAAAGAAACATGATAGAATGAATTTCCATCTGCTAAGCTTTACTTTACTTATTAGATAGAACTGGAAATAGAGTATTAGAGTTTTTCACCAATAAGGACCAAAAATTCTATTAGAGAGGCATTATGAAGCTACTTATACCATGGCAAAAAATTATAAAACCTAACGGTGATTTTGACCCAAATCCGACAATCTGAAACATCTTAAATACAGTTTTGAACTCCACTAAAAAATAATGGATTTCTTTTTCCAAAACCTATTATTTTATAAGCCTAAAAATACATGACAGTAATAACAGAATCACTCTTGACATCTCCAATCAAGTTTAAATTCAATCAAGAATAAATTCAAGTTTAACTCTCTTCTTCCACTTTTGACTTTTTAATCAGATAGCACTCGCCTGCTGATGAGAAGCTTGCCCATCGGGTGATGCTTCACTCTAAGTCCCAATGCTTGTTCAGGTTTGAGGAAAGTCGAAGGAACTGTTATTTCTACTGTTTTCCTAACATTACTTTTGACTATGATTAAAAGCTTACTCCTTAAGAAAATATTGAACAAAAAGTAACTAACATAAATACAAAAAATATGAAATGAAAAAGAAATAACCTACTCTTATTGTTGCTATAGATGGCACTTCATTCCTTTCAGCTTCAAAAGACTCATCAATATTTGGAAATCACAGGGCAGACTGATCCATTTGATAGGCCAGCGGATTACGTCGTCTCTGCAGTTGTAATTCTCGGCTGAATTGATGGCTAGCCTTTGAATGAAAACCAAAAAATTATTGATCATATCAATCACATTCTATGACAATTAATGGAAATATATTTTATGTAAGAATATCAGAAAAAATGAAAATGTAAGCAGTTAATAATTGACGGATACCCCTTAAGTCTAGTTACATGTCAAATAGTTGATTTCAGCATCGCAAAATAGATGCTAATGTTTCACCATTCCTGGAGTTGACGATGATACTAATAGTTGGGAAGACCTTTGAAGATATGACAATTTTTGTGATACCTTGAGAAACTTGAAGATGAGGATTTGAGTGATGGATTTTTAACCAGGAACAATAATTTTCCAACAATTAGGTGGACCAAATATAAAATCCACTGGTGCCTATGTAAAATTTCATAATTTTTATCACCATATGCAAAGAGTACCTCATTTTAAAGTTTCATGCTCATACCACCTCACTCTTATATACCTGTAGAGGTGTTAAAATATTTCTGCAGACACAACCCCTCTAAGTGGATTAAAAATACAAATTGAAGTCCACTAGTCATATAGTTAGAGAACCTTTCGAGCAGACCTCTTATCTCATTCACGTGAGTAGTCTATATTTTAAAACTCATTGCATTTAAAATAAACTTAGATATGTTCTAAAAGATGAATTCTAAGGGGTTGTGATATCACTTTGTAAAATACACACTTTACTTCGGCTCCCTGTTCATACCGTTTATTTAGAACTGACCTAATATACCAACAGAGTATGCCTGGATATCCATAAATATATGTTTATTTTTTCCCACAGATGTAACACTCCAATGAAACATTGCTAAATAGCAGAAACATAAGTTGTGAACTCAAAGTAGTACTGCATACATTTATTTAATTGAAGTGCAATAAAAACTGGCACTAGACAGTACAGAATTGGCAACTCATGAATGGCAGCCATCATATATAACCTTGATGGAAAGTAGGTTGTGTAACAACCCCTTGTCATGACCCTATGGGTTGTGATGCAACTGTGAACCTAATTTCTTGCCCAGTATCACGTCTCAAACATATTGTAATGCATTATTCGGCAGTAAATTATTCACTACATTATCTTCTGAACAATGATATTATATAACAAATAATTGACTCACTTGCCTTCACCATTCTAATAAGTCAAATTGGAATGTGATATGGAACAAGGGTTAGAGGTTCTGTAGGCTGTTAGGCCATTGCTTCTCAGGAATGCATTAAAGCATAGTTTCCTAAAAAATTCTATTTCCTAGATTAAAACACAATTACAATTACCTTGACGTGGTTTTTATTAACGCAATCCTGATACCAGCTAAACTGCTTTGAGCGAGGTCCGAAACCTCAACTATATCTTCCCTTTTGGGACGCCAAGCTGATGCACATCCTCGCATGTTACTGAAAGCAAAAAGTACACTTAATATCCTAAGTAATATTCCACAAAATTCCAATATTTTTACTAAAATTAGCTCTAGGAGATTGCATACCATTAAGTGTACATAGTGAGACTAAAAATGGAGAGAGAATAAAAATGGATTCCTTTTACGCAACCAGAAGCAATTCTCAGAATTTAATAATTACTATTACCAGTGTCGTTGTTTCAAACATCCAATATGAACACATCTTAAAACACATCTTAATGAAATTTCAGTACATGATTTTAAAGAGCAGCATTGTGTATGCTACATGAAAATCAATAGACAAGTCTATGTAGTCAATGCATATCAATGCATATCTTTACCTGCAAGCACCCATGATGGAGTATCCAAAGGTATAACATTAATAATAACTAGGTGTATAGTGATCATTATTAACATTTTATATCTTATTTTCCACATAGCTTAAACTGTTATAAGTGATATATTCTACTTATTGGCCATGAATTGAGTCGCTAAAAATAATTCCTTGCATTGATCTGCCCCATGGTTATTTTTAAATTAAGTTCACATTGTGGTATTGCCTAACAATGCCATATGAGTCAATAATTATTTACTTGGTTTCTACACTATATTATTTCTACTTATCAAGCTGCTTAATTTATGCACAATCTTTTACCTTCCAGTTACTCAAAATCTGCCTTTTTCCATTACAATGGCATATTCTCATTTTATTCATGCTTTAATCTGGAAAAGACAAGCTTCACTCTGTACTGTTTCATCCCATAAAGAGGTCCAGCATTGGAGGTCATTGCTGGACACACAAGGTGAGATAAAATCATATTCAAGTATAAATGCACCCCCTTCTAAATTCTTTCATTCAAATATTTCCTTAATATTCATTTATTCTGAAATTATTCTCTCCCTCCTTTATCTTTCTTACTACTCATTTTTCTTTCTTCTATGTTCCTCTTGCATTGCTCTCATACTAATTAAAAAACAACCAGTTACAAAAGCATTCCATGTACCCCAAAATGCTTGCTTCCACCCTCAAATGATCGTATATACTGATGGGCAAGAGCCTTTTCTTGGAAAAGCCATTTTGACTGCTTATTGAAAGCCAAACATTGGCTAAAGTCATTTTTGGACCATAAGCATGTGGCATTTTTCCAGCACCGGTGGCATTAGGGTAACGTCCTTGTCTACTAACCAAAGGTTTATGGATTCGATTCCCACCTGGGTGGGATATTCCTACACATTGGCATTTCTAATTATGTCTATTGCCATTATTGGTAAAAGTTCGATGTTAAGGCAAAAAAGTGCTGTTTTCAGAATAATGGTAAAACAAAATAACTTTTATGCATATGAAACTTCAGATTATCAATAAAACTCTTTGACGCCTGAAAAAATACACTCAACAGTGGTGATACTCTGATATCTCTAGTTCATAAGAGTCATCCATATCTGCCAGAATAATGTTTTGCCATAATCTGTAATTAAAGAATTACTCATTGGCTTAACTATTAGCTTTAGAAAAAATTCTTGTTTGTCTTACTCCCATGCTCTGTACAATAGAATGTGATTTGTATAATCTTTATTAGAATTAAAATAAGTTCCTTCAAACTTTAATTGGATTGCTATTCCTTTAATTACATCACCTTGTACATTGTACTTATTAAAACTAATAACTTTTTATTTTAAATTTAATAATGAATATCAATGACCGACTGTTTTTTTCCTGGAATTATTACTACCATAAAGAAATGTTGGACCCAATTACTTACACTTTAAATTTACAAAAGCACAAAAAAATACAACAAAAATTTTCAGTTAATGATTGCAGAGATGACTGAAAAGTTAAAGAATGGTACCTTTATTATTCTTAGAAATGTAAACAGCAGAACTCATGCTCAGGATTCCATTATTTTTCATATAATACACCAATACATTTCCTCATGTAAATGCAATTAATAAAATATACTGGGTTAGCCAACTGGGACTTTAGCCCTTATAATAAAATATACTAGGTAGTGCATGCATGCAAAAAACAATTTAGAATGAAATCTACAAATATTACAAATTTTCTAAAATTTTAAAAATGTTTGGTGGTCTACACCTTATCAGATATATATGGTAATGTTGATCAAAAGGGATGTGAAATAAGAGAAAATCATGAAGATTCTTCCAATGGAAAACTAGAGACTCTAGCTGGAGGGATTTCAACATATAGTATGACATATGAAAATCTAATAGATAAAAGTTTTAGAGAAAGAAAAATATTTTAACCTCATACGGCCTGCAGTTCTTAAGCTTTCCTTTCATGACATAAGAAAAGAATGGACTTAATTTCTGATTAACATGGCAAATTACTCAGGTACATTTAGAGTTTTTCCTTGTGCCTCTGCAAGCCAAGACAAAGGAAGTAAATCATTGCCTCCCCCTTCATTCTATAATATTCTGTTTATCTCTTGAATCTCTTTTCCTTCAGGCTGGAATGGAATCGGCATTTCCCTCAATCAGGAGAATGAGCCAGAGTAATAAAAATGTTCCTATAGTAACTATATTGATTACTGAACTAAATAATAGGATAGAAATTTTTTTCCATCCATTTTTAACGCAAGATATAAGAAATGGAGATCAGAGAGGAATTTGAATCCTTAATCCATATCATGATCACTGTTAAAACTTGATTCTCCCTTTTTAATGAGAAAAATAAAATCAAACTTCACAGAAAGTTGCATCCACTATCAAAGTTTTTTCAAATCTTCTGCTCTTCTTAATGTTTTGTAGGGTCATTAGTGTCACACACAACAATTGGCCAAAAGAAGCACAACCAGGGTGTTAATTTTAGCAAAAAAATAATCATTTCAACAATGCCCAATAAAAGTATTTAAATATAAAATGTCATGCTGTTCAAATTATAAATTCTTGAGTTGCTGTGCCCATAAAAATTTCAAGCATATGCTTTTCAGAAAACAGCTCAGGAGGCCTCAAGATATGTAATTACATTTGAATCCCAAGTCAAATTTTTTCACAAGTACAATGCTCAAACAATACATCAATATTGAAATTAGAAAATTTTTCTTTTCTTAATTAGCATAAATATCTTATAAATTCGCAGATTGCATTTCATATAATGAATATTTTTACAGAGTAATTTTCAATTAATTATAATGTATAAATTATGTGGTTCAATAGCAGTTTATACATTTAACCTGTCTTGAAACATAGAATTACTTTATTTAAGGTACAAAACATTTCATCACAGGCATTACAGCTATTAAAGGCTCGCCCATGATTCTTTTCATTACTGACCTATAAACAATAAATATAAAAATATCAAATACAAAATTAATTTTAAATTTTGCATCTGTACATATTCTTATAACATAACCCGAAATAAGAGAATAGGGTTTATTTTTTTAGAATACAAATAGTATTTTACTTCCCACAATTCCAATATGATATGGAAAAAATTAATGCACAATGTTTTCATTAACAAGACACTTTAATGGGTAAATGCCCTGTCCTGATGGATAACGGTTCCTTTCCTCTTCAACTCAGATTTCCTTTCATGAGTTTTTGTGTCATTTTGTTAGATGGGTAGAAGTTAGTTGTTGTTTAACCTTCCACAAGGGAGTTGACTCGCTCAATTCCCTGTGCAACCCAAAAAACCAAGGCCATGACCTTTCCAGTCAACAGCACCTTCTTTGCTTTCTTTGGAGCCGAAGAACCAACCTCTATCCACTGCATGGATTGCTTCTATCATGGTGCATAATGTTCAATGAATGTCTCATCCATTGGTAATTATTGATCTGCAAAAGGTGTGCCAAACACTCTTAAAAAAGGGTCATCCGAATTTGTTTTTCATTCACAGTGATCACGCGCAGAACCAATCTTTAGCAAAGCTACGTCATGTGAGCAACTTTTTTTGGAAAGGTTAATAAGGACATATTCAAAGTTACCCATCAAAATCTCAACCAAGATGAAGGAAAGAGAGAGAATCCCATTATGATGATTATATAGTCTCTTGAACTTAATTTTTTACCACAAGTTGTAATAAGTGGGACAGATATAGGATGACCCTTGTTCATACTATTGTTCTTCAGAATTTGTTCAGTCATCATTATTCATTTTCCAGTAAGAGTACTTGGAAACTTTTTC
This sequence comes from Hetaerina titia, assembly GCA_037158775.1. Taxonomy (NCBI): domain Eukaryota; kingdom Metazoa; phylum Arthropoda; class Insecta; order Odonata; family Calopterygidae; genus Hetaerina; species Hetaerina titia. Next base: position 42,340,926 of record CM073779.1, on the reverse strand, counting down.
ATACCGAGAGAAACTTAATGGACTTGAGGTGGAATGGTCATATCTTTAATTATTGCAATCATTTCTATGGATGTTGTGATTTCATATTACGTGAGAAGTTACTGAAATTCCCAGGACAGTTTAATCCACTCTCTTGCTATTACGAGACGTATTTTTTAGTAAGTACCGTTTGCTTACATTTAAATATTGGCGCTTCAGAACACGGTTTTGCTCCTGCAGCGCCCTCTACTGATTAATTGAGAAGCTGTAGCAGCATTTGTTTTGCTTCAGAAGACGTTTGCTTGTCCGCGCATGCAAACAACAATGCCCGCGACAATCGTTGTTCCCGCCAGCTGTGAAGTGCGTTCTGTCATACGAATCTTGTATGCAAAAGGATTGTCGGCTGCTGAAATTCATCGGGTATTATGCCCAGTTTATAAACCTACCGTTATGAGTGAAGGAAAGGTTAGACAATGGTGCTGTGATTTTAAAAATGGACGAACAAATGTCCATGACGAAGAGGTAGGTGGTAGGCCCAGTATTCTGACCGATTAAATTGTTTCACAAGTGGAACGAAAACTGCGATGTGATCGTCGATTGACAATTAATGGCTTGGCTGAACAATTTCCTCAACTTGGACGCACTACTGTCTACAATATTGACACGGAAAACCTCGGATACCACAGATTGCATGCAAGGTGGGTACCGTAAATGCTCACCGTCCACCACAAAGAGCAAAGAATGTCCAGTGGACGAGAGTTTTTGGGTCTTTGGGAACTCTCTAAACCACCCACCGTACACTCCTGACCTTACACCGAGCGACTACTTCCTCTTCTTGCACTTGAAACAGTGGTTCGGTGGACAACGTTTCGAAACCGAAGAGGAACTCAAGAATGGCGGGATCGATTGGTTCAACCCTCAGGCGGCGAGTTTCAATGCAGACGGGTTAAGGAAGCTGGTGCAGCTGCACGAAAAATGCTAAGAAGTGAACGGCGATTATGTAGATAAGTGAAGTAGGTTTGTAGCTAACTATAAGTGCCAATAAAATGTGTTTCATATGAGTAAATTTTTTCCTGTGACCAAACGGGCCTTACTTAATGAACACGACTCGTATAATGATAGCTAAAAATATGATAAAAAATATCCACACCAGTGTTACAATTCCAGATAACAATAGTTTCATTTTAAGTGTTAAGATATCTATGTCATCAGGCCATCCAATATAAGGTCCTATATAAACATGCTGTTGTTTCCTTCTTTCATGCAATGGATTGGCAAATGTGGAAATTAAAGGTCATTAAGTATTTCAGTGGCAATCATCTTGACAACTAATGTTGAGTAGACACTTCTGAAGGAAGGGATTGCTACATTTATTATTACCTTTCTTTAAAACAAGTTTCATATAAAGTATAGGGAAAATAGATGCGATCATTACAAAAAATCAAAATTCTGGTTTTCAGGTGATTGTATTTTCAATGGTTTGGATGTAAAAATAGTTTCAATTGACAGCACAATTTTTACATTCACTCATACTGTAATTATAACCTTATAATCCTGATGGCTTCTCCTTACCAAAAATGTAAAAACTATAAGAATTTTGTTTCTTTTATGGATCAAGAATTAGGCAATTGACCTGAGATTCACTTAAAGATATCTTTTCATAGGCAAAAAAAATTATTTAAAAACAAACCAAGCAAATCAGTGCATTTGGAAAAAAACCACTACATGCAAAAAGGGAAGCACTGAAAAAAATGAATAAGACCATGAGAACACATGCCTTATCAATTCGTATAATTGGGGGACAAAACACTTAATCAACTCTAACCATGATATATTTGTCTCGGGTACTTCCAATTCAAATCCTTTTTCTTCTAAAAATGCCATTATAGCTGCTTCCTCAATTACACCAGCCTTGATGATGCGTTGAATTAACAACGTCTTCAGTTTTTTTATCTGAAATTAAATTAGATGAGCAGATTTAATCCATCACACAGTTTTCAAACAAGAACACTTGAGGCATCATATCTAATTACACATCCCCTCACATGTGGATACATCAATACAAAAGTTAAAAACCTCTGCATTCCCATTCAAAACTACAGATTATTCAAATGATTTACCAGGAAAAAACTCAAGTTTAAACCCAAAAACCTAAACAAATAACAAAAGATATATGGATGGGATTAAATATATCAAAACCTTTTTAATAGAAAAAACACTCAATATACATTGACTCATTATACGAAACGCTATAGATTAAACCAGGGATAAGGATTCAGATGGTAATAGTTCCAATACAACCAATTAATCCAGTAAATTAATAATTGGTGCTTTCCCAACTTATTACAAGTAAATTTTCCTTTTTGGTCTTCCACCAGGTTATAAATCTTCTTTCTGAAAGAGTTTTTAATACTTGTCTTGGGCATCAAAATATTGGCCTGAATGGAGGTTTGACTAGTGGGAGAACCTGAAGGATTTCTACATGCAGTTTGATATTTGTAAATAATAAAAATAGAAATAGTATAGATACAGGTATAAACTAATATGATTAACATAGACATGCCAACTTTCAAAAATGAAAAATCGGGAGGACATGCCAACTTTCAAAAATGAAAAATCGGGAGATTTTTAGAAGTGTATCACGAAGTAATCACTTTTAATTACCACAATATTTGCATGGCACCTTAATCCCTTTATGACACTTTGCTAATTTTTAATGAATGTCACACTTTATTAACATGTTAAGCTAAGTACACAATTTGAACAGTTCATCAAGAAGGTAAGAAGGAAAAATCGGGAGTCTCCCGCTTAAATAGGGAGAGTTGGCATGTCTGCTAACAAATCAAAATACAGTAGCTTTAGGAAGAAACCTGATGATGCATATGACAACAAAAAAAGATAGAATCCAGTAATTTCTCCTCAGTTTTGGTTTAACAATCATTTGGGTGAATGTTGTTAGGGTTCAAGTGAAAATAGAAAAATTGGGTATCAAGATGCCATTAAATATTTTTTTTAGACGCAATACACAAAAAAAATCATAGACACGTTAAGAATGTGTATGGGAGGCAATGGCATCAAAATAGGTTGACCAAATGGCACTGGACGACCAGCAAATTAAGGTTAGAGAGATAGCAGAGTCTATGGGCATATTGAAAGAAAGTATTTTAATACACTGACTAAATAATTCACATGGGTAAGCTATCTACATTTTTGGTTCCACGTTTTCTCACTTTGGCCCAAATATGCATCCCAGGAAACAGTTCTGATCTCTTACTGTTCATGGAAAAAATGACATCTTAAACCTGTTCTACACTTAACCTCTCTAATTTTATTAACATTATCTCTCCTACAGGAATTGTTGAATTAATAGAGAAATATAGTATGAAAATCCTTTAAAGATTCTGCAAAGGTATCTAATCTCCAAAAATTTTCCCAAGCCTCATAAGGATATGTTGTAGCAGAATCAATTCACTTCTGGCACTTGACGCTGACAAAATGTTACAATTACTCTCCTGTAATTGTTACATGGATTATGGGGAGAATGAAATATTCTGTGAAGTAGAGAGTTCAATTTTGTTAGAAGAGATTCAAATTTTTCAAAAAGAGATGTACATCTCCATTCTATAAATATGACAGCCTGATCATTATTCATGCATACAACATTCTAATACCTTTTCATAAACCAAGTCCTCATATGGGAAATCTAAATTATTTCTAGAAATGGCTTTGCAGGAAATAATATCTACACCACGGTTTTTGTATTCTGAGAAGCAGAAGATTCAAGATAGGTCACCCAGGGATATTGGCAATAAATGCATTTTTTTTGCATCCAATGTTCAAATAAACAAGCAACACTAGTTGCTTTCATTGATTTGTACTTCTCATTCCAAAAACATTTAACTCCTAATAATACTCTGGATATCTAAGTTTAAAACTTTGAGTAGATCATCCCTCTAATATTGAAATCCTTCCACAGACAGGTGTTTGGGAGGTTGTTCAGCAAACGATAATGAACCTATTGCTCCACGTTAGCCTATTTTAGAATCTAGTCTACTTGTATTGGAGTTATGGATATTATTTCAGATAAATGTAAACTGGACTGAAGTCTGCGTTACTTGCCACATTGTAGTATTGGTAAAATCATCACTTGATGAATTGCCGAAACTAATTTTGAACAATGCATATAGCATTGGCAGGGTCTACCTCAATAACTCATTTAAATGTCAAAACAAGTTAAGCTTGACAAGAATCCAGGGTGGTGACCGAATGCAGTCTCCATTGGCCTTACATTCAATTGCTGTCAGTGCAAAGCCACAAACTTTCATGGCAGTTTCACATTTGCATGATTTACATTTTCTTCCTAGAGTGAATTTTGAATCCATCCTAATCCTTGGTTGTTATGCCACTGAACTTTGCCTGAAATAATTGTTGTTTACTTAGGAAACTTCATTATTTCTCAGATCAACTGCAGTTTCCACTGATGCACAGGGAGAAAGATTGATTTCATAGAGCAGGTGGAGAAGAACGAGCTGTATTTGTAGGGCAATTCATCCTCATGGTTTCACCGTACTACTCTTTTGGCATCTCAGAATATTTCAGTTTTAAAATCAGCATCATACACTTTTTCAGGATATTCTGAGGAACACATTTCTTTCACATAATCTATTATGATTCCTTGTCCAGCCATACTGTTGGTACAATCATTTTATTTATTTTACAAAATACAAGGTTTTCACTAAAAAGCTGAGACTGGTCCTACTAATTAATAAAACCTAAAAAAATTATCCACGGAATGGACGTAACCCACCGTACTGTTTCCAAGGAAAAAATATACTACCGAAATTTTTTATAAAACACTTCGATGGTTTGGATCAAGCTTTTGGGAAACCGCTGCGGAAATTATAAATCAACAATGCTGATATTGATCAAACATTTGAGTATCAGAAAGCCACGAGAGCAAAAGCATTACCGAGAACATTCCAATTTCAGTCCCGTTATCACTTAATTCGAAGCAACATCAACAATCCTAATGTTATGTGGTTTTACAAAATTATAAAAGCAAAGCCAGATGCACTTTGATTTATGTATTTCCAACGGATTACAAACATGGCAATGAGTTAATATGATCACTTTGGCCCAGAGTAAAAATTTCAAAGTGTAACACTCACTCGCCATAATTAGGATGTGCATATGCTTAAAAATACCAGGGATTCCAGGCCTCTTTTATGGTATCTGGAATGTGTGCATAGAATCACCAATGCTTAGTATTTATAATATAGTTACTTTTTATTTTAATTTCGGATTCTGTCCAACCTGCCCAAATTACCTGAAAGTACTCTCGGGAATGAAAGCGTTTCCAATATACATCAAGCAACCACAAAAATGGGCAATCGGTCGAACACTTCGGATCAGCGATAATTATTAATATTTACTCGGATATGCACATCTTAAAATTTTCGGAATACGCAAAAAACCTAGAATAAAATAATATACCGCAACTGAAACACGAGAGCTAAAAACCCTTGATTCGTCAAAGCTGTTGGCCGCTGTGGCGGGCTTATTGTGATGGCCAAATCGGCCCAAAACGAAATGCCTTTGTCTTTTGTGTGTAGCACAGTTCGTTCGTCTATTATTTCATTGTACTCCGTCCGACCTCTGATCTATATTTCAATGAATTTTCAATGGAATTTCTGAAAGAGGACAACCGAGTCCGCAATTGTACCAAGAATTAAGAACATCTTATTTTCAATAAGAGAATTAAATACGGACTCTCGATTACGAGAGACGGAATCGTTCTGGCAAAGAATTTTCAAATTATAAAAGCAAAGACAATTGCACCTTGATTTGAGTATTTCCATCGGATACGGAACATGGTATAATTTAATATGATCCAAAGCGAAATATGATCAAATGCTCTACCTATTACATCGGACATACCGGGAGGAAGTTTACTGAACATGTGAAAGAACAACACGCCTGTTTAAAAAACAGAAACCCCTCCTCTCAATTTGCGAAGCACCTAATGGACGATAACCACACCAATGACTTTGTTCCCGAAATTCTACACTTAGAAAAGAAAGGCTTGAAGTTACATGCATTGTGACAGTTGGACATTTCCAAAACCAGCCATAGGAAGGGTATATTAGTCAATCACCTGACCTATGCCTCCCGATCTCTCCCGCTCGTCCTCCTTCTGTTCCAAAGCCCCGCTCCTTCCATGACAATATGCCCAACCGCCCTCTCCCCCCCTCAACCACCCTGACACCAATCTCCCTGCCCCTTTCCTTTCCTACCTCCTCACACACCAGTTTACTCTCCGACCTTCAATAATACCCCCCTCTCTCTTCTCTGCGAACTATATAATACTGTATGCGTTTTTTTTCTTTACCTGATGGTCACTTTGTAAGTCGAAACCTAGGTGGCTTGTAATAAATTTATGTCGAAGAACTAACCATTTTCTTTTTCCATTAATAGCGTCACTTTGACACAATGTAATACTTTCAAAGTTAAAATTTGACTCGCCATGGTTAGGATGTATTTATCCTTAAGAATACAAGTGATTCCAGGCCTCTTCTATGGTATCTGGAATGTGTACATAGAATCATCAATGCTAAGTATTTATAAAATAGTTACTTGTTATATAAATTTCGGATTCAGTCAAACCTGCCACAATTGCCTGAAATTGCCACGAATAGTATCGACTTTCTCTTGCTGAAAAGGACGGTTTATTTGTCGCAGCATAAGCGAAACAATTCATTTTCATATTCTCTGAGTCCTTGGACATCACCAATGGTATCTACACACAAAATCCGAAAGTTTTAACATGCTTCTTCTTTTTTTTCAAAATGTTTCCATCACCCTGCTCAACACGCTCAAATATATATATAACACTCTATATCTTCGCATTTGACATTGGCAATACTAAAATAGGCCGACGTAAACAGATCAGAAATATATAGATTCTAATTTGAGCACTTACCATGTTTTAACGATAAGGACCACTCAATTATATGAATAACTATATTTGTTCGATGGCTTTAACTCGAAGATCTGACACCTTGCTTCTTCCGTTACCAACTGGCCATTTTCTACGTGCCTTGATTTGAATCTAGATCGCCAACTGTAATGATAGGTGGCGAAGTACTCACCAAATTTTTCTAGAACACCGTTACACGGTTAGTATATTTCTGCAAACCATTTTGCTCACCTTTACAAGTTTTATACTTTCATACACACCGACGGGCAATTTAATTTCAAACTAAAATATCTATTTCAAACCCTTATAAAACTTACGGTGGCTCGCTCCCGCCATCTATCGTATTAAATTAAACCAAATTATCCTTTAAATCCAAATACCTTACCATACTGCTTCCAGGGACACATCACAGCAACCTTACATCTTTTTAAAAACATTCGATGAATTGGATGATGTTCTAGGCTCCTATTCTGTAGCATTATAATACTTTAATTTTATTTAAAGATTTACTGAATAAATCTTAATTAATGATAGCAAGGTAAAAGCAATAGCAGCAGGACAGTTATTACCTACTGGCTGTAGGTGGAAGCCTTTATTAGTAGAATAGATAAAACAGACTACTCTCAAAGATAATTGTGTATATATTGTTATTATTAGGTAATATACCAGTTAAGGTATGTTTTTCAATTGAATCAACTATTAAGTAAAAATTTTGTAATCCAAACAAAACCCAATTCAGAAACCTAATCTACATCAGATGCCTCTTCATCTCTGTGCACTTCTTTTCTCCCTTCATTCCGTCCAACATCCCTATCATGTTCCTGCCCTTTTCTCGTTTGCCCAACATTCTTCCTTCTATAACCTTCTTCAATATTCTACTACCGCTCAAAATGCCTTACAGCAGTTTTTCCGGCCTCTATAAGATTTCTCCCAGCATAACCTCTCCTCACCCGCCATCCTTAGGACTTCCTTATTTGTTTTTCTCTTGGTCCATTTCACCTTCTCCATTCTTCTCCACACCAACATTTCAAAAGCCTCCAAACTACGTCTATCCTCCTGCTTCAGCGACCACGTTTCTGTGCCGTACATAGCTATGCTCCAGATCAAAATTTTTACGAGTCGTTTCTTAACTTTCCTACTCCACATCCCCATCATTAACTCCCTCCTAGCGAAAGCCTCCATGCCTAGCGCAATTCTTCTCCTTACGTCCCTTAGACTTTTACTGTGCTGATCCAAAACTCCTTCAAGATACGTTAAATGTTTTCACTGTTCCATTTTTTCCCCTCCTATTTTATGTTAGGCTACCCCTTATTTTTTCTGGAAAATCGCATAACCTTCGTCTTATTTATATTGAGTCTGATCTCATATCTATCGCACTGAACCTACAAATCACTCAGCAATGCTTGCAACCTCTTGGCCGACACACAAACCAAAGTCTTGTCATGAGCAAACCTGATTTTACGAATGCCCCTCCGACTTTCATTCCTACCTCCAGTTCTTCCCATGCCTCTCTAATCATTTCCTCCACATAAAGGTGAACAGCGCCGGTGACAATGGGCAATGCTGCCTTACACCTCTTCCTAACACTTCCCAGCTGGACTCTCCGTTTCCCACTTGCACCTGAGCAGTCTGAGACATGTATGTGTTGCGGAGACATGTACATGCTGTCCACCCAATCCATTCCTATTTTCTGCATATACATACATTAGTATCTCCCATTTCACTCTATCAAACGCTTTTTCGAAATCTAGGAAATAGGCAAATATGTCTTGATTGTATTCTATTTTCCTCTCGATTAGTGATCTCATTAAAAATGGCATCATGCGTACCCATCCCCTTCCTAAACCAAAACTGATCATCCCCTAAGTACTGATTTGCCTTACTATCTGCATCTATCCTTTTATTAATGATCCTGACAATATATTTAGTTACATTGGATATCAAAATTAATGTTCTGTAATCATCATAAGATGTAGCCTTTACTTTTTTGGAATAGGAACTAACACTCATCTCACATAATCTTCCGGCCAGATTCATTCCTCATAGATACTACGAATCAGTCCATATAGGGCCTTCTTCCCACATTTTCCTAAATATTTCAATCGTTCCACAGGAATGTTGTCTACCCCCACGGCCTTGTTTGGTTTCATCTTGCTTAAGAAGAGGAGTCGAAAATGCCAAATGCTCAGGATGTTCTTTGACCTCAAAAATTATAAAAATCTTGAATGAGTGAAGGCTTTGTTAGATAGGGATGAAATATTAATTGCTTGCATGGTTATAGATGAACTTGGCATCCCTAAGAGAAATAGGCATATACTTGTGAATGAAGAAATGAGCATGAGAAAGTTGTGTCTGAAGATGGTGCTGCAAAGTCCTCGATTTAATATAATATCCTTAAGCTATTCCTGCCCTCCATCATCAGCTTAAAATTCTCCATCCTATTACAGATCACAATTCATAAACGTCCAAACGATTTTTATCCTCCTGCTTTCTTTACAATGCTTCTGCTCCCTACATAACTGTCCTCCAATTTAAAGTTTTAATGAGCCTTTTCTTAGTATTCTCACTCAATTTCCCTGTCATATATTCCCCTTTCCTTGTGAAATCCTTTTTGCATAATGCAATTCTTATTCTTATATGCCTGCTTCTTTGACCATTTTGGTCCAAAACACATTTGAGATATGTAACATTTATACTGAGTTCAATTTTTCCCTCCTTTTAGAATGTTTAACTTAGTCTTTCTCTTTCTGGAAAACCTCCCAGCCAACGTTTTTTACATTTATTCTTATTCCACTTTTATCACACAGAATGACCATTTCACAGTGTAAAGCTTGAAATATCATGGCTGACTGACAAACCAAATTTTTGGAATCAGCAAAACTAACTTATTTTATGAATTCTTCACCGACTTTCAGTCCTATCTCTCATTTTTCCCATACATCTTCAATCATTCCTTCCACTTATATGTTTAACAGCACAGGTTTTAATGGACAGTCTTGCCTAACTCCTCTTCCTAACACTGCCAGTCTGGACTCTCCAACCTCCAATATCACCTGAGCAATCTAAAAATGTACAGATTTCGGATTTGATTCCTTTCTCTTCAATTTACTACTATTTTGTATAATATGTGAATTATTTAAACCTATTTAAATTATAAACAACTTTTTTAATTTACAACAAGATGAATGCACCTTGATTGTATTTTATATTCCTCTCTATTAGTAATCACATAACTACTCTTCCGTCATGCTGACCTCTCCCCTTCCTGACCCAACCTGATCATTCTATATGTAATTATTTGCCCATCTCCCCATACTCTTATTGACAATATTAAGAATTGCTTCATTTGTCCCCAATATCGAACATATTATTCATTATTAATCACTAATGGCTGCCTGAAACTTTTTGGAATAGAAACTATAACTGATCTGACAAAGCTTTCTGGCTAAGTCCCCCATCATAGATACTATGGAATAGTCCATAAAAACTATTTTTCCCAAATTTTCCTAAACCTTTAGTGTGCCAACACCTATTTTGGTCTTGAAAGCAAGTAACCACTTCCTGCAGAACTCAATTGCTTTTTGCCCACGGATGGAATACTTAAACCATTGTTCCCCACCTCACTACCATCTCTTCCTTTCCAGACAGTCCCATTCGGATCCCCCAGCACTATCAAATTTTTCCCTTCAGGAACATCCTCAACTATGTCCTCTAAGAGATTATATACATTATTCACTTCTGCATCCATATAATTTCTTGGTGGCATATATACCTGAATAATAGCCAAGTTATTACGTTTTGCTTTTATTTTTACAAGAAATATTCTATCCATTACTTGCTCAATGTTTTGACTATGCTTCTTCCTACATTTTCATTCAATATTATGGCAACCCCTTGATGACTCTCATTCCCTCTGCTCTATATTGCTCTGTTACTATCACTCCAGTAATCCCTGTTAACCTTCCATATTTCATCGTATGGTTTATATTTATCACTTGTCTATATTTCCTCTTTCTATGTCTGGCTTTATATTATCTAATTTTTATGTCCTCAACATGTTCCTATTCTAATTAAGTTTGTCATCTTCTCCTGGGTCATCTGTGTTGCAGCTGTCAGTTTTCCTATGCAGGACTTCCACAGACAACCATGGAGGGAACCGTCAAGGAAGCCTTATCTCTCCCACTCCTGGCCAAGACACATGACTAATTGGGCAGGGTCCTGTAGCAGCCAGGACTCATTTTCTCTATGCTGGCCATTACTACAATCTTGGAATTAATAATTGAGTTGGTTTCTCATTGCCTATCTCCATAGTGTTTTAGCCACGATGTTCAGTTAGAAGTTATCTCAAAATAATTTTATCTTGGGCGATGAACTCTCTAATTACATGATGGCTAGCATTAACATGAATCATATGATAATTTTCTATATTATGTACTGTTTGTCTCTGCAAATAAGTTATGAAGTATTTTTCTTTTAAAATTTCAAACAATAAGTTTCTCAGGAGTATTATCCCTTCTTTGCATGAAACAAGGATACATACTCAGCATCTGTGTTATCCTTTGATTCCAAGTTCACCTGGAAAATGGATATAAGAATGACAACAAAATAATTTTAGAGATCTCTGTCAATTGGCTTTTCTTACCTCTCCAAACTCCTTCACGACTTGAGTTCTAACAGTTCATATTGACGCTAAGTCTCCATGATTTTTATATGAGACTAGACAACGTTAATTTTTTGGCGATTTGTCTGACCCACCAGTGTTAATGTGCATCCTAGCCTGCTGCTCTTCCAGGGCATGTAAAAACTGCACTACAGTTATTAGTTCTATGCATTAATACTCCATACCATTTCAATACTGCCAAGAGGCCATGTTGTCAAATTTTAAAAAGCAAAGCATTCCAAGCAAAATTTGTCAGTCACAATAAAAATTCCTGGTCTGAGATTTTCATCTTGGTTCATTCATATCCATGGCTGACTGTTTTTAACTACTTACTTAGACAAAAAATAATTCTTGATTTTCACAAAACAATTCAAGTTGTCTAATTTAGAGTAGTGACACATTTGTTTTTGTCATGCTATGAATGTCACTAAAGTTACCTTGTAATAAAGAGAAATACTCATGGCATTTATTTCAGGATCGTGAAACTCAAGTTGGAAATGATACAACCATTAGTTAGCTCTTCGATTTAATCTGAAAACAGATTTTAATCACAATGTTGTAATACATTTTGAAGCTCAAGAGACCGTATTTGATGACATCCTTTCAACGCTTGGAAAAGATACAGATGGAGGCGTATATCACCCAATTGTTTTAACAGAGGCTTTTCAGAATCCAAATTATTCCCGAAACTTTCAGGGACTTTGCAGCTATGATGAGAGTTATCCATAAATATTCTGTAGTTCTAAAATTCCATTACCATTTAAGAACAGTTTTTTCAGTATAGTTGTTAAAATGAGATTAAAAGCCGAGGGCTGTGGTGTCCTTTTACTTTCAATATCCTGGAAATATTCTATTGGACTGGTATTAAGGAATTAATTCGGGTATTTATTTTGATTTATATTAATATGGATCAGTGCAACAACCTAGTTCACTATTCTTATTTAAAGATAGAGGAAATCTCCAAGCTTTATGTTTCCTCTCCAGAGGATTGATTCTTTTCCTTTCCTTTTATCTGAAAGTTGATAATTACTGAGTCAAGTATTGAATGAAAACTAACTGTATTTACTGTCCTACTGGAAAACTGCTCATTTCACTATGGTCAAAGACCATTATAGCACTAAATTGAACAGTACTGGTGATTTTTTATAAAATTGCAGCCCTCACTAACCCAAAAGATAAAATTACAGATGCATGTTTAAAGCAAATGTTGTCTACCAGATAAAATGTATAATTGGTGCTTTTTGTATTTCTAATCGATACAAGTTAAGATAAATTGTGATACATAACTCTGGAGTTTTTTTTACAAGCCATTAAAAAATTGTTTACTGCTAGTAAGCAACCTGGATATTATGCAAGTTAATATGTACCTTAAGTTTTCCTCCAAGGTTAACACTCTAAATACAATTTGATGGATGCATTTATTAATATCTTTATTTACTGAGTTATTATAAGTTAGACCTAAAATTACATGCACACCCTTTGTATTCCTTGGCTCTTTTAGGAGGCAAGACTTGTTACATGTTAGTGACAAAAAAACCGATTGAGCCTGTCATTTCTTAATGCATCAATGAATTTTACTAAGTTATATTCTATGAATATTTGTATGATTTACAATTTAGTTATTCTATCTTCAAGAAGGTTTGTTTCAATTTATCTTCACAGTTGCTTTCAAAAATAGTATGCCAAGTTAATTGAGAGAAAATTGTTTCATAATGTTTACCTATTGATCTACTAATCATCCTCATCACAATCACTTAATGAATTTTTTTGGTAATCCTTGCTTGACCCCCTGCTAAATGTGCAATACAATTCAACAATTCTGAATGTAAAAACCATGATCTTTCCAAGGATCCCGGTCAAGGTGAATGATTTCTACACTCTGAGATTGTTGCTTCAAATTCTTGTAGTTTTTCATGGAACTGTGAATTCAACCTAAAGGTTTCAGCTTGATGATATCTGAGTTCCTGTACAGTTTCATTCATGAGTGGTCTTTACAAAAAATTATCTACCTTTAGAAATGATATCATTGAGAATGACATTCATAATCATCATGACAATTTTAAAAAAATACTGAAATTGACCTCGCATATCAAGAAAAGAAAAAATATGGGCATGGTCCACCACCTTAATTTTTTCATAGCTGACATACTCTACAATCTGCCATTTATAGATTTTGTGTAAAAAAATATAGTTGGGATGAAGTGGATTTAAAAAAATGGATATGATGTCAAATTCGGCACATTTTGTAACTGCCCATCGATAGGGGTACACCAGAAAAGCCTGCATACTTTCACTGAAGTCTAAACCATGAGTGATGTTTAATGTGTACCAAGAGAAGTTTTCAATTGCTGAACACAGCTGATGAGTAGAATGAAAAGCTCATCATCAATGAACACCCTATTTGGGTCATCCTCAGATGACAACAGGTCCACCACCAGTCGTTTGACAAATTCCTCTTCCCTCAAATAGAATTTACTTATAGCAACCTGAAAAATAATAAAAAAGTATAATTTTTAATAAAAGAGTGCAGCGATATAACTTCCTTTTCACAATGCCAACTTGTACGACCAATGCTATTTTTTTGTAAAATTATGCTGTTTTCAAAATATACAAAAAAATCCTTCAATTATTATGTATACAGCGGATTAATTTGGCTGTATTTTATATTTTTTAAAATAATTTACATGTGAAAAATATTAGGTTGAGGCAATAGAATCCATTATTTTCTAGGTAGATGTGTGTGAAGTACCACAAATGGTGACCATACCAGGACTAACGGCCAGGAAGGATTGACTGTATATTTGGTGGGACATCGAAGGAATCATTCATTATGAGTGGCTCCTGCATGGACAAACACCAAATTCAGATCTGTTCTCTCAACAACTAGACCGTTTTAAGCAAGCGATTGACCAGAAACGACAAACAGCCGTTGACCAACAGAAGAGACAAGTCCAGGAGCTAAATATCAACAATAAAACAGTTTAAAACCATTTGTGCAAAGCTGGATTTATAAAGAACCTCGATTTTTGGGTGCCACACCAGTTAACTCAGAGAAACTTGATAGAATGAATTTCTATCTGCGAAGCTTTACTATACTTATTAGATAGAACTGGAAATAGAGTACTAGAGTTTTTCACCAATAAGGACAAAAATTCTATGAGAGAGGCATTATGAAGGTACTTTTAACATGGCAACAAATTATAAAACCAAACGGTGTTTTTTACCCAAATCCGACAATATGAAACATCTTAAATACAGTTTTGAACTCCTCGCAAAAATAATGGATTTCTTTATTCCAAACCTATTATTTTAGAAGCCTAAAATTATATGACACTATTAACAGAATCACTCTTGACATCTCCAATCAAGTTTTTATTCACAAACATTATTGGAACCTAAATGATAAATTCAAGTTCTTATAATCTGATAATATTTTTTTCTGCCAATCATCTCTCTGCTCCACATTTATGGCATTGGATATACAAGGTTTGTTCTGGAAACTAATATTCATTTGTGCAGTATTAAACTGTTGTGGCACAAATAGCCCCAATCAATCTCAAACACTACTTGTTTGTCTGCCCACTGTGTGTGAAGTTTCATAGTGGAGTTATTGCTTTTGTTGCATCTGTGGGCCTTTAACAATGTTTATAAAATAATAAACATTGCCACTGTTGAAGTTACACATGCTGTCAGATTTCTAAATGAAAGAAATCTGGAACAATGAGATATTCATAGTCAATTATGTAAGCTTTTTGGCCACAATGCTATTGACAAATCGTCTGTTTGAAGCCAGTGTCGAGCTTTGACTTGACTAGATAGAACATCCATAAAGATAATCATTCAGGGGGGAGAGATGAAATGTCCATGATGATGATATTTCATTTTTTACCATGACAATTCCAGGCCTCATGTGACTTGAAACATATAACTACACAACCAAAAATTCAAATGAGAAATCTCAAACCATCTATCATTGGCCAAGAATAAGTTCCTTCAGATTTTCATCAAATGGTGACCATACAAGGACCTACGGCCAGAAAGGTTTGACTGTACATTTGGTGGGACATCAAAGGAATTATTTATTATGAGTGGCTCCTGCATGGACAAATACCAAATTCAGATCTGTTCTCTCAACAGCTAGACCGTTTTAAGCAAGCGATTAACCAGAAACGGCCAACAGCCGAGACCAACAGAAGAGACAAGTCCAAGAGCTAAATATCAACAATAAAACAGTTTAAAACCATTTGTGCAAAGCTGGATTCAAAAAGAACCTCAATCTTTGGTTGCCACACCAGTTAACTCAAAGAAACATGATAGAATGATTTTCCATCTGCGAAGCTTTACTTTACTTATTAGATAGAACTGGAAATAGAGTACTAGAGTTTTTCACCAATAAGGACCAAAAATTCTATGAGAGAGGCATTATGAAGCTACTTTTACCATGGCAACAAATTATAAAACCTAACGGTGATTTTGACCCAAATCCGACAATCTGAAACATCTTAAATACAGTTTTGAACTCCAGTAAAAAATAATGGATTTCTTTTTCCAAAACCTATTATTTTATAAGCCTAAAAATATATGACAGTAATAACAGAATTACTCTTGACATCTCTAATCAAGTTTTTCTTCGCAAACATTATTAGAACCTAAATGATAAATTCAAGTTCAAGTCTCTTCTTCCACTTTTGACTTTTTAACCAGATAGCACTCGCCTGCTGATGAGAAGCTTGCCCATCGGGGGATGCTTCACTGTAAGTCCCAATGCTTGTACAGGTTTGAGGAAAGTCGAAGGAACTGTTATTTCTACTGTTTTCCTAATATTACTTTTGACTATGATTAAAAGCTTACTCCTTAAGTAAATAGTGAACAAAAGGTAACTAACATAAATACAAAAAATATGAAATGAAAAAGAAATAACCTACTCTTATTGTTGCTATAGATGGCACTTCATTCTTTTCAGCTTCATAAGACTCATCAATATCTGGAAATCCCAGGGCAGACTGATCCATTTGATAGGGCAGCGGATTACGTCGTCTCTGCAGTTGCAATTCTCGGCTGAATTGCAAGGCTAGCCTATGAATGAAAACCAAAAAATTATTGATCATATCAATCACATTCTATGACAATTAATGGAAATATATTTTATGTAAGAATATCAGAAAAAATGAAAATGTAAGCAGTTAATAATTGAAGGATACCCCTTAAGTCTAGTTACATGTCAAATAGTTGATTTCAGCATCGCAAAATAGATGCTAATGTTTCACCAGCTGATAGGAAAAAACTAGTGTCATAATTGGGTTCAGCATCCTATTGTTCTTTAAATCAACATTAAAAGCCCCGGCACAAAAACCACTGTTGGCCTGTGTTATTAATATAATATTCCCATATCATCATATGGAAGATTTTTTTATATAAGTAACAACATATCTATATCTTGAAAACTATAGCTGATAGGAAAATACTAGTGTCATAATTGGATTCAGCATCCTATTGTTCTTTAAATCAACATTAAAAGCTCTGGCACAAAAAGCACTGTTGGCCTGTGTTATTCAAGCAATGTTAAAATAGTGATACTTTTTTGTAAATGGTCATATCACAATAATTCTCTCCATTTGGTTATACCAATGCTAGATTACCTTAAACAAGGTCTGTTCAATTAGTTCCAACACTCATTTATTATGAAAAACCACAATATCAAATTAAGGTCAGGGTCCCCTTATTGACTGTCTGGCCTTAACTTGATGCACAACCCCTTTTCATAAAAAAAAAGTCAACATCACCTTCATATTCAAGCAAACTTGTTCAGCCCTTTTGGGGCAGGGGATGCTTCCCTAATCGATTTTGAACATTAAACTATTGTTTCAAAGTCTTCTCCATAGACCCGCGACTCATCAGTTGTTATGATCCTGAACAAGGGTTCATCCTCCTCAGCTTGATCGAACAATTACTGACCAGACTTGATGTTGCTCCTGTTCTGCTGTCATCAGGTTATGCACCAACTTGGCAGCATTTGATGCATCTTCAATATTTCAGTCAAGATATCATAGCACAAACCAATCAAGATGCCCCACTCCACTACAAGTCACCTGACAGTCAAACGTCAATTTGCAGGAAAGAAATGGTTCACTTTCTCAATGCAGGGGTGGTCAAATAATAATGATGATTTTATGGAACACTTGCCTTGCAATAATTGCTGCCCCTTTTGAGCAAGATAAAGTACTCTTAACACATGATAAGTTTCACAGCATTCTCTTTATAAGCCTTGGTAATCATTACAAAAGTTTCTGCCAAGGTTTTGCAGAGTTTCATGCAGGATCTCACAAAACAACGCTCTTCCGGAAAAGAGCTCATTTCCAAGGATCAGATTTTTTACTGAACTCCGCAAACACCCCTTCACTTAAACGGCCATAACAAATCAACAAAATAATATATCAACCAAGTGGTTGAAGGGGGTTATTAAGGAAATTTCTGCAGACACAACACCTCTAAGTGGATTAAAAATACAAATTGACGTCCACTAGTCATAAAGTTAGGGAACCTTTCGAGTAGACCTCCTATCTCATTCACATGAGTAGTCTATATTTTAAAACTCATTGCATTTAAAATAAACTTAGATATGTTCTAAAAGATGAATTCTAAGGGGTTGTGATATCCCTTTGTAAAATACACACTTTACTTCGGCTCCCTGTTCATACCGTTTATTTAGAACTGACCTATAATACCAACAGAGTATGCCTGGATATCCATACATATATGTTTATTTTTTCCGACAGATGTAACACTCCAATGAAACATTGCTAAATAGCAGAAACATAAGTTGTGAACTCAAAGTAGTACTGCATACATTTATTTAATTGGAGTGTAATAAAAAATTGCACTAGACAGTACAGAATTGGCAACTCATGAATGGCAGCCATCATATATAACCTTGATGGAACGTAGGTTGTGTTACAACCTCTTGTCATGACCCTATGGATTGTGATGCAACTGTGAACCTAATTTCTTGCCCAGTATCACGTCTCAAACATATTGTAATGCATTATTCAGCAGTAAATTATTCACTACTTTATCTTCTGAACAATGTTATTACATAACAAATACTTGACTCACTTGCCTTCACCATTCTAATAAGTCAAATTGGAATGTGATACGGAACAAGGGGTAGAGGTTCTGTAGGCTGTTAGGGCATTGCTTCTCAGGAATGCATTAAAGCATAGTTTCCTAAAAAATTCTATTTCCTAGAATAAAACACAATTACAATTACCTTGATGTGGTTTTTATTAACGCAATCCTGATACCAGGCAAACTGCTTAGGTCCGAAACCTCAACCATATCTTCACTTTCGGGGAGCCGAGCAGATGCACATCCTCGCATGTTACTGAAAGCAAAAAGTACACTTGATATCCTAAGTAATATTCCACAAAATTCCAATATTTTTACTAAAAGATGCTCTAGGAGATTGCATACCATTAAGTGTACATTGTGAGACAAATCAAAAGGGATTACTTTAACGCAACCAGAAGCATGTCTCATTATTTAATAATTACTATTGTCACAGGGATTGTTTCAAATAATCAGTATGAACACATCTTAACAACATCAACTTCTTAGAACATATCTTAATAAAATTTCAGTACATCATTTGAAAGAGCAGCATTGTATATGCTACCTGAAAATCAATAGACAAGTCTATGTAGTCAATGCATATCAATGCATATCTTTACCTGCAAGCACCCATGATGGAGTATCCAAAGGTATAACATTACTAATAACTAGGTGTTTAGTGATCATTATTAACATTTTATATCTTATTTTCCACATAGCTCAAACTGTTGTAAGTGATATATTCTACTTATTGGCCATGAATTGAGTGGCGAAAAATAATTCCTTGCATTGATCTGCCCCATGGTTATTTTTAAATTAAGTTCACATTGTGGTATTGCCTAACAATGCCATATGGGTCAATAATTATTTACTTGGTTTCTACACTATATTATTTCTACTTATCAAGCTGCTTAATTTATGCACAATCTTTTACCTTCCAGTTACTCCAAATCTGCCTTTTTCCATTACAATGGCATATTCTCTTTTTATTCATGCTTTAATCTGGAAAAGACAAGCTTCACTCTGTACTGTTTCATCCCAAAAAGAGGTCCAGCATTGGAGGTCATTGCTGGACACACAAGGTGAGATAAAATCATATTCAAATATAAATGCACCCCCTTCTAAATTCCTTCATTCAAATATTTCCATAATATTCATTTAATCTGAAATTATTCTCTCCCTCCTTTTTCTTTTTTACTACTCATTTTTCTTTCTTCTATGTTCCTCTTGCATTGCTCTCATACTAATTAAAAACAACCAGTTACAAAAGCATTCCATGTACCCTTAAATGCTTGCATCCACCCTCAAATGATCGTATATACAGATGGGCAAGTGCCTTTTCTTGGAAAAGCCATTTTGACTGCTTTTTGAAAGCCAAACATTGGCTATAGTCATTTTTGGACCATAAGTATGTGTTATTTTTCCAGCACCGGTGGTGTTAGGGTAACGTCCTTGTCTACTAACCCAAGGTTTATGGATTCGATTCCCACCTGGGTGGGATATTCCTACACATTGGCATTTCTAATTATGTCTATTGCCATTATTGTTAAAAGTTCGATGTTAAGGCAAAAAGGTGCTGTTTTCAGAATAATGGTAAAACAAAATAACTTTTATGCATATGAAACTTCAGATTATCAATAAAACTCTTTGACCCCTAAAAAAATACACTCAACAGTGGTGATACTCTGATATCTCTAGTTCATAAGAGTCATCCATATCTGCCAGAAAATGTTTTGCCATAATCTGTAATTAAAGAAGTACTCATTGGCTTAACTATTAGCTTTAGAAAAAATTGTTGTTTGTCCTACTCCCATGCTCTGTACAATAGAATGTGATTTGTATAATCTTTATTAGAATTAAAATAAGTTCCTTCAAAATTTAATTGGATTGCTATTCCTTTAATTACATCACCTTGTTACTGTACTTGTTAAAACAAATAACTTTTTATTTTAAATTTAATAATTAATATCAATGGCCGACTGTTTTTTTCCTGGAATTATTACTACCATAAAGAAATGTTGGACCCAAATACTTACACTGTAAATTTACAAAAGCACAAAAAAATACAACAAAAATTTTCAGTTAATTATTGCAGAGATGACTGAAAAGTTAAAGAATGGTACCTTTATTATTCTTAGAAATGTAAACAGCAGAACTCATGCACAGGATTCCATTATTTTTCATATAGTACACCAATACATTTCCTCATGTAAATGCAATTAATAAAATATACTGGGTTAGCCAACTGGGACTTTAGCCCTTATAATAAAATATACTAGGTAGTGCATGCATGCAAAAAACACTTTAGAATGAAATCTACAAAAATTACAAATTTTCTAAAATTTTAAAAATATTTGGTGGTCTACACCTTATCAGATATATATGGTAATGTTGATCAAAAGGGATGTGAAATAAGAGAAAATCATGAAGATTCTTCCAATGGAAAACTAGAGACTCTAGCTGGAGGGATTTCAACATATAGTATGACATATGAAAATCTAATAGATAAAAGTTTTAGAGAAAGAAAAATGTTTTAACCTCATACGGCCTGCAGTTCTTAAGCTTTCCTTTCATGACATAAGAAAAGAATGGACTTAATTTCTGATTAACATGGCAAATTACTCAGGTACATTTAGAGTTTTTCCTTGTGCCTCTGCAAGCCAAGACAAAGGAAGTAAATCATTGCCTCTCCCTTCATTCTATAATATTCTGTTTATCTCTTGAATCTCTTTTCCTTCAGGCTGGAATGGAATCGGCATTTCCCTCAATCAGGAGAATGAGCCAGAGTAATAAAAATGTTCCTATAGTAACTATATTGATTACTGAACTAAATAATAGGATAGAAATTTTTTTCCATCCATTTTTAATGCAAGATATAAGAAATGGAGATCAGAGAGGAAATTGAATCCTTAATCCATATCATGATCACTGTTAAAACTTGATTCTCCCTTTTTAATGAGAAAAATAAAATCAAACTTCACAGAAAGTTGCATCCACTATCAAAGTTTTTTCAAATCTTCTGCTCTTCTTAATGTTTTGTAGGGTCATTAGTGTCACACACAACAATTGGCCATAAGAAGCACAACAAGGGTGTTAATTTTAGCAAAAAAATAATCATTTCAACAATCCCAGATAAAAGTATTTAAATATAAAATGTCATGCTGTTGAAATTATAAATTCTTGAGTTGCTGTGCCCATAAAAATTTCAACCATATGCTTTTCAGAAAACAGCTCAGGAGGCCTCAAGATATGTAATTACATTTGAATCCCAAGTCAAATTTTTTCACAAGTACAATGCTCAAACAATACATAAATATTGAAATTAGAAAATTTTTCTTTTCTTAATTAGCATAAATATCTTATAAATTCGCAGATTGCATTTCATATAATGAATATTTATAGAGAGTAATTTTCAATTAATTATAATGTATAAATTATGTGGTTCAATAGCAGTTTATACATTTAACCTGTCTTGAAACATAGAATTACTTTATTTAAGGTGTAAAACATTTCATCACCTGACAATCATTAAATGGGGGGCCATTGAATTTGATCCACATTGACCAAATGAAGGAACTTCAGTTCCTGTAGGACCACAAAAATACCCATTTCTGACTTTTCCATACATCATTTAAATAATATAGTTTTTTATTTAATTTTCAACAGAGGGCACTACTATTGTCAAAGAAGGTTCAACAGATTTAGGACAAACATTAATAAAATATTATCCAATCTCTTCTACTTACATGTTAGGGTGTGTCCTTATTAGGGACTCTTCAATTAGAGTCCCAGCTGCTATTCGAAGTTCTTCGTCAAAAAGTTTGCTTGCTTCTAGGTAGCGGTCTAATTTTGAGTACTCGCAGAGCAGTGGCATTAGAGAGCCCCATCGTAGTAGTAGTGCCACTGTGGGTACCAGAGCAATAATACTTGTTTTGAAGCTGCTTTTCTGAGCAACTATAGCAGTGGCTGCAGGCACTACAGCTATTAAAGACTCGCCCATGATTCTTTTCATTACTGACCTATAAACATTAAATATAAAAATCTCAATTACAAAATTAATTTTAAATTTTGCATCTGTACATATTCTTATAACATAACCCGAAATAAGAGAATAGGGTTTATTTTTTTAGAATACAAATAGTATTTTACTTCCCACAATTACAATATGATATGGAAAAAATTAATGCACAATGTTTTCATTAACAAGACACCTTAATGAATAAATGCCCTGTCCTGATGGATAACGGTTCCTTTCCTCTTCAACTCAGATTTCCTTTCATGAGTTTTTGTGTCATTTTGTTAGATGGGTAGAAGTTAGTTGTTGTTTAACCTTCCACAAGGGAGTTGACTCGCTCAATTCCCTGTGCAACCCAAAAAACCAAGGCCATGACCTTTCCAGTCGACAGCACCTTCTTTGCTTTCTTTGGAGCCGAAGAACCAACCTCTATCCACTGCATGGATTCCTTCTATCATGGTACAATAATGTTCAATGAATGTCTCATCCATTGGTAATTATTGATCTGAAAAGGTGTGCCAAACACTCTTAAAAAAGGGTCATCCGAATTTGTTTTTGATTCACAGTGATCACGCGCAGAACCAATCTTTAGCAAAGCTACGTCATGTGAGCAACTTTTTTTGGCAAAGTTAATAAGGACATATTCAAAGTTACCCATCAAAATCTCAACCAAGATGAAGGAAAGAGAAAGAATCCCACTATGATGATTATATTGTCTCTTGAACTTAATTTTTTACCACAAGTTGTAATAAGTGGGACAGATATAGGATGACCCTTGTTCATACTATTGTTCTTCAGAATTTCTTCAGTCAACATTATTCATTTTCCAGTAAGAGTACTTGGAAACATTTTCATACCGAGAGAAACTGAATGGACTTGAGGTGGAATGGTCATATCTTTAATTTTTGCAATCATTTCTATGGCTGTTGTGATTTCATATTACGTGAGAAGTTACTGAAATTCTCAGGACAGTTTAATCCACTCACTTGCTATTACGAGACATATTCTTAATGTAAGAACCGTTTGCTTATATTTAAATATTGGCGCTTCAGAACACGGTTTTGCTCAATCAGCGCCATCTACTGATTCATTGGGAAGCTGTAGCAGCATTTGTTTTGTTTCAGAAGTCGTTTGCTTGCCCGCGCATGCAAACAACAATGCCCGCGACAATCGTTGATTCCGCCAGCTGTGAAGTGCGTTCTGTCATACGAATCTTGTATGCAAAAGGATTGTCGGCTGCTGAAATTCATCGGGTATTATGCCCAGTTTATAAACCTACCGTTATGGGTGAAGGAAAGGTTAGACAATGGTGCTGTGATTTTAAAAATGGACGAACAAATGTCCATGACGAAGAGCGAAGTGGTAGGCCCGGTATTCTGACCGATTAAATTGTTTCCCAAGTGGAACGAAAACTGCGATGTGATCGTCGATTGACAATTAATGGCTTGGCTGAACAATTTCCTCAACTTGGACGCACTACCGTCTAAAATATTAACACGGAAAACCTCGGATACCACACATTGCGTGCAAGGTGGGTACCGAAAATGCTCACCGTCCACCACAAAGAGCAAAGAATGTTCAGTGGACGAGAGTTTTTGGGTCGTTGGGAACTCTTTAAACCACCCAACGTACAATCCTGACCTTACACCCAGCGACTACTTCCTCTTCTTGAACTTGAAACAGTGGTTCGGTGGACAACGTTTCGAAACCGAAGAGGAACTAAAGAATGGCGGGATCGATTGGTTCAACCCTCAGGCGGCGAGTTTCAATGCAGAGGGGTTAAGGAAGCTGGTGCAGCTGCACGAAAACTGCTAAGAAGTGAACAACGATTATGTAGATGAGTGAAGCAGGTTTGTAGCTAACTATAAGTGCCAATAAAATGTGTTTCATATGAGTAAATTTTTTCCTGTGACCAAACGGGCCTTACTTAATGAACACGACTCGTATAATGGTAGCTAAAAATATGATAAAAAATATCCACACCACTGTTACAATTCCAGATAACAATAGTTTCATGTTAAGTGTTAAAATATCTATGTCATCAGGCCATCCAATATAAGGTCCTATATAAACATGCTGTTGTTTCCTTCTTTCATGCAATGGATTGGCAAATGTGGAAATAAGAGGTCATTAAGTATTTCAGTGGCAATCATCTTGACAACTAATGTTGAGTAGACACTTCTGAAGGAAGGGATTGCTACATTTATTATTACCTTTCTTTAAAACAAGTTTCATATAAAGTATAGGGAAAATAGATGCGATCATTACAAAAAATCAAAATTCTGGTTTTCAGGTGATTGTATTTTCAATGGTTTGGATGTAAAAATAGTTTCAATTGACAGCACAATTTTTACATTCACTCATACTGTAATTATAACCTTATAATCCTGATGGCTTCTCCTTACCAAAAATGTAAAAACTATAAGAATTTTGTTTCTTTTATGGATCAAGAATTAGGCAATTGACCTGAGATTCACTTAAAGATATCTTTTCATAGGCAAAAAAAATTATTTAAAAACAAACCAAGCAAATCAGTGCATTTGGAAAAAAACCACTACATGCAAAAAGGGAAGCACTGAAAAAAATGAATAAGACCATGAGAACACATGCCTTATCAATTCGTATAATTGGGGGACAAAACACTTAATCAACTCTAACCATGATATATTTGTCTCGGGTACTTCCAATTCAAATCCTTTTTCTTCTATAAATGCCATTATAGCTGCTTCCTCAATTACACCAGCCTTGATGATGCGTTGAATTAACAACGTCTTCAGTTTTTTTATCTGAAATTAAATAAGATGAGCAGATTTAATCCATTACACATTTTTCAAACAAGAATACTTGAGGCATCATATCTAATTACACATCCCCTCACATGTGGATACATCAATACACAATTTAAAAACCCCTGCATTCCCATTCAGAACTACAGATTATTCAAATGATTTACCAGGAAAAAACTCAAGTTTAACCCCAAAAACCTAAACAAATAACAAAAGATATATGGATGGGATTAAATATATCAAGACCTTTTTAATAGAAAAAACACTCAATATACATTGACTCATTACACTAAACGCTATAGATTAAACCAGGGATAAGGATTCAGATGGTAATAGTTCCAATACAACCAATTAATCCAGTAAATTAATAATTGGTGCTTTCCCAACTTATTACAAGTAAATTTTCCTTTTTGGTCTTCCACCAGGTTATAAATCTTCTTTCTGAAAGAGTTTTTAATGCTTGTCTTGGGCATCAAAATATTGGCCTGAATGGAGGTTTGACTAGTGGGAGAACCTGAAGGATTTCTACATGCAGTTTGATATTTGTAAATAATAAAAATAGAAATAGTATAGATACAGGTATAAACTAATATGACTAACAAATCAAAATACAGTAGCTTTAGGAAGAAACCTGATGATACATATGACAACAAAAAAAGATAGAATCCAGTAATTTCTCCTCAGTTTTGGTTTAACAATCATTTGGGTGAATGTTGTAAGGGTTCAAGTGAAAATAGAAAAATTGGGTATCAAGATGCCATTAAATATTTTTTTTAGACGCAATACACCAAAAGAAATCATAGACACGTTAAGAATGTGTATGGGAGGACATGGCATCAAAATAGGTTGACCAAATGGCACTGGACGACCAGCAAATTAAGGTTAGAGAGATAGCAGAGTCTATGGGCATATTGAAAGAAAGTATTTTAATACACTGACTAAATAATTCACATGGGTAAGCTATCTACATTTTTGGTTCCACGTTTTCTCACTTTGGCCCAAATATGCATCCCAGGAAACAGTTCTGATCTCTTACTGTTCATGGAAAAAATAACATCTTAAACCTACACTTAACCTCTCTAATTTTATTAACATTATCTCTCCTACAGGAAATGTTGAATTAATAGAGAAATATAGTATGAAAATCCTTTAAAGATTCTGCAAAGGTATCTAATCTCCAAAAATTCTCCCAAGCCTCATATGGATATGTAGTAGCAGAATCAATTCACTTCTGGCACTTGACGCTGACAAAATGTTACAACTACTCTCCTGTAATTGTTACATGGATTATGAGGAGAATGAAATATTCTGTGAAGTAGAGAGTTCAATTTTGTCAGAAGAGCTTCAAATTTTTCAAAAAGAGATGTACATCTTCATTCTATAAATATGACAGCCTGATCATTATTCATGCATACAACATTCTAATACCTTTTCATAAACCAAGTCCTCATATGGGAAATCTAAATTATTTCTAGAAATGGCTTTGCAGGAAATAATATCTACACCACGGTTTTTGTATTCTGAGAAGCAGAAGATTCAAGATATGTCACACAGGGATATTGGCAATAAATGCATTTTTTTTGCATCCAATGTTCAAATAAACAAGCAACACTAGTTGCTTTAATTGATTTGTACTTCTCATTCCAAACACCTTTTAACTCCTAATAATACTCTGGATATTTAAGTTTAAAACTTTAAGTAGATCATCCCTCTAATATTGAAATCCTTCCCCAGACAGGTGTTTGGGAGGTGTATCAGCAAACGATAATGAACCTATTGCTCCACGTTAGCCTATTTTAGAATCTAGTCTACCCTTATTGGAGTTATGGATATTATTTCTGATATATCTAAACTGGACTGAAGTCTGTGTTAATTGCCACATTGTAGTATTGGTAAAATCATCACTTGATGAATTGCCGAAACTAATTTTGAACAATGCATATGGCATTGGCAGGGTCTACCTCAATAACTCATTTAAATGTCAAAACAAGTTAATGCTTGACAAGAATTCAGAGTGGTGACCGAATGCAGTCTCAATTGGCCTTACTTTCAATTGCTGTCAGTGCAAAGCCACAATCTTTCATGGCAGTTTCACGTTTGCATGATTTACATTTTCTTCCTAGAGTGAATTTTGAATTCATCCTAATCCTTGGTTGTTATTCCACTGCACTTTGCCTGAAATAATTGTTGTTTACTTAGGAAACTTCATTATTTCTCAGATCAACTGCAGTTTCCATTGATGCACAGGGAGAAAGATTGATTTCATAGAGCAGGTGGAGAAGAACGAGCTGTATTTGTAGGGCAATTCATCCTCACGGTTTCACCGTACTACTCTTTTGGCATCTCAGAATATTTCAGTTTTAAAATCAGCATCATACACTTTTTCAGGATATTCTGAGGAACACACTTCTTTCACATAATCTATTATGATTCCTTGTCCAGCCATACTGTTGGTACAATCATTTTATTTATTTTACAAAATACAAGGTTTTCACTAAAAAGCTGAGACTGGTCCTACTACTCACAAACTTCTTGACAGATTACAATCATTGACATGCTATTTTCTAGTGGCATTGTGAGAAGTGAAACACCAAGTTCTCATGGCCTTATCTCAACTTGTCTGAGATCTATGCACAACAGTGATTCATGTCTGAGCTTGTATATGCATGCCGTACAAATTCTTGTTTCAGTGGAAATGTAATTGTTAGAGAAGCAGAGGATGTGGATTGAATTTTGTTTTAACCTTTGAAAAAGTGCAACAAACCTATGCAATGATTCAAGAGACATTTGGCGATGAATCTAAGTGTCAAGTACAGTGTTTTGGTTAACACTATGGCTTCCAGTCTGGACAAACCCAGACCGATTAAGACCAAGAAATGGAAACCAATCGATGTAAACAAAAACCACCCATGTTTTTAGTGTGAATGACTTAGAGCATCCAAACCATAGATTAAACATCCGGAAGTTTTGCCAAAGAAGTTGGCATTAGCGTTGGATGGTATTTCCCCATTTTGACAGAAAGTTTGGGTATGCAGGGAGTCATGTCCAAATGTTCCATGAATGTTATCTGATGAACCAAGGTACAACATCTCAAAATTAGTCAAGAACTGCTTGACCATCACAAGCACAACCACATTTCCTTAATAACAATCTTGGCAGGAGACAAAACCTGGGAAAATAGCGATGATAAAGAAACCAAATCCCAGTGTTCACAGAGGAAGGACCATTTCTCCACGGTCAATAAAAGCTATGACGCCACCATCAAATGTGAAGGTGACATTCATCATTTTCTTTGATTGGGAAGGAATTATTCACCATGAATATGGCCCCAATTGACAAACAGTGAATGGGCAGCATTAGATAGTAGTTATGAAGTCAGACAAATGGCAGTCCACACATCCATTTCTCAGTGAGGTAGTTGCAAAGGCATCTGAACCTAGTGGGTTGGCCATTTAGGGATATGGCACATAAAAAACCCAATTTAGGAAGGAGATGGGAAACCATCACAATTATTTTTCCAAGATTGCCAGAATAGAGAAAAAAGTACTGGCAACTATGAGACTCAGCCTGATTGGCCGGGTGTCATGCCTGGCAGCAGGGGAGAGGCAAGGCTACCTTGTGGCCATCTAATGAAAGCTTTGCAAAGCAACCTAACAGCAGCAACACAGAAGAAGACTGAGTTAATTATAATAGGAACCTTGAATGTCAGGACAATGTTGAGGACAGGAGAATTAGGGAATATAAAACGAGAGATGGAAGGAAGAAACATAGATATTACTGGTCTAGAGTGTTATGACATGCACTATGTTAAATTTATGTCAGTTTCATTCTGCATAGAGATGATGCAAAGCATACAGGCAGTCATTAATTGCTCTTTGAGCATTGTTTGAAAATAGTATGAAAGTTTCAATGCAAATGAGGCCTTGATTCGCTTCAGACAAATTAGGAGCAAAAAATATTACACCTAATGCCACCAAAAGCTTTAATTTTTCTATCAATAGGCATATCATAGCTGGAAGCATGTTCATGGTATGAGTAAAAACATGTTGTGTAAATTTGTTTTGAAAACACATTACTGCCAGGATTAAGCTAAAATAACTCCAAGGGAGTACAGTAGTTACAGAGAAATAGAATTAAAAGCAAATACGTGCAGAGGAAGACCTGCTACTTTGTAATTTTAGTGGTAATGGCGAATACATTGTCAAACAAATCGTGAATATTAAAGTAGGGATAAATTTATCAAAGCCATTTTAGAAAAACATTATATATAATTATATTGGCCGCATTATTTACAGATCAGTTTTATAATACGTTCAGAATGGGTGTATACAAATAATATAATCCCTACCCTAAAATGTTACATTTTCAATTCACACATTTCTGTTTACTTCAAAGACAGTTTCCTCTGTTTTAATTTTCAACCAGACCTATAAGCATGTGCACTAAATGGCAAGCACTACATCAGTCCTGACGTAGTTTTTGCCGCCTGATACAACTTTCCACTCGTCATTGCCTTTCCTGATCATACACTTATCCTCAATCATGTTGACTGAACAACAGACAAAACTTTGATCCCTTTAGCTACCACAGTATTGACTGCATGAAAAGATGGTAATCCATTCTAAAACTAACCTGAATGATTAGAACTAAAAACGATCACCATTAAAAAAATAAAAAAGCATACATTAAAGAAAGTGAAGTACTCACCGCTCGAGGTGACCTCCATGACCTGTATAGAGAAGCTAGCCACTTGTGAATACGACTCCATTTAGACAGTACGGGATGCGCTACCTTAAGAGAATAAAAAAATAAGCTTCGACCTCACATGAAATCACTTGTACATAATAAGGTTTGACTTGAAATATTTATTACTTCAGGTTCCTGCTCCTCCACAATGACCTCTTCTACTTCTTCGTCTAACCCCCCGGCTCTTAGGTAATCACCTAATCCTGTTGCCTACGAAGATAAAATAAAATGTCAATACAGTAACAAAAAGTAATACGTTTATCAATCAAGTTTATCAATTACCTCAAAAACGACGCTGTCTTCTTCCATTATCACAATTTTTACATTATTTTTAAATAGTTCGACCCTTTAAATTCAAGTTTTGGAGGGCGGGAGTAGGGAGATTAAGACAAGACTCGTAAAGACTCTAATATGAAGCGTAGCTACGTACGTACGGACGGCGTGGAAACGTGGTCGCTGAAACAGGAGAATAGACGTAGATTGGAGGCTTTTGAAATGTGGGTGTGGAGAAGAATGGAGAAGGTGAATTGCACCGAAAGGAAAACAAATGAGGAAGTACTGGAGATAGTGAGTGAAGAGAGGGGTTTGTTGAGAGAAATCCTATGGATGAAAGGCGTATTTCTGGATTGGGTTTTGTTTGGAATTACAAAATGTTCATTTGATAGTTGTGTCCATCCAAAATCTTACCTAACCGGTAGATTACCTAATAAATAAAAATATCTTTTCCCGACAGAAGAACTACTAGGTAGCTTGTGTCCTTGCAAATACCTAACCTATTTAACTATTTCTTACTATAACCTAAGTATGTTATAGTGAGAAATAGTGATGGTCCTATCCGTAACTACCAGCAATCAGATGCTTTCCTCCCTACTGTTGTCAAATGAGTCATCCACTTAACAAACATTAATGATAATATGGAATGTATACCTACCTACATATATAAATTTACAAATACATATTTCCTGTGATCTTATTGTTTCTACCTTACAGAGCACAACGTGGCTGTAATTTCCTCTGTCCGGAATTGCAGATGGTTTAATTTTATATGCGTTAGGAAACACAAGAAAATATAATCCAAAATATAAGAAAATATTGGATGGAAAGAAAATAAATTTGCAACCAGAACATGTCTAAGAAAAATGAGGTGAGAGTGATGAATGGAAAGTCTAGATGGGAATTTTTAAAAGAGGAATAAGGCAGTGATCCACTTGATCCTGCTCTTCAACGCATGGAAAGTGGAAATTATCGAAGAACCATGAAAAAAACTTAAGTAGGAAGCAAAACCAGTGGAGAATTAATTAATACAGGAATGCTCACGTTGATCAAAATTTGAATATCATTCAGCCACGAGGTTGCAAGAACTACCAAACACTTTCCTTAATAAATCCCATTAGTACGTAATGAGAAGTAACGTTTACAATTCTAACATTATTTTCGAGTTTCTCTTGCGGAAAATGAAGGTTTCTTTGCCGCTGCATAACCGTAAGATTTCATTTTCCTATTCTTTGAGTCCTGTGGTATCACCATTGGTATCTGAACACAAAATCCGAAAGTTGTAACATGTTTCTTCTTTCTTTTAAAAATTTTTCCATCACCCTGCTCCCAACGCTCAAATATATATGTATATCTATACAACTCTATATCTTCGCATTTCACATTGGCAATACTAAAATAGGCCATTGCTACGTGGCGTGATTTGAATCTAAATCTCCAACTGTAATGATAGTTGGCGAGGTACTCACCAAATTTTTCTAGAACACCGTTGTCCGCAATTGTACCAAGAATTAAGAACATCTTATTTTCAATATGAGAATTAAATACGGACTCTCGATTACGAGAGACGGAATCGTTCTGGCAAAGCAAATTTTCAAATTATAAAAGCAAAGACAATAGCATTTTAATTTGAGTATTTTAATCGGATAAGAAACATGGTATACTTTAATACGATCAAATGCTCTGCCTATTACATCGGAATAACCGGGAAGAAGTTTAGTGAACATGTGAAAGAAAAACACGCCTGTTTTAAAAACGGAAACCCCACCTCTCAATTTGCCAAGCACCTAATGGACGATAACCACACCAGTGACTTTGTTCCCGAAATTCTACACTTAGAAAAGAAAGTCTTAAAGTTGCATGCATTGTGACAGATGGACATTTCCAAAAGCAGCTATCGGAAGGGTATATTAGTCAATGACCTGACCTACGCCTCCCGATCTCTCCCGCTCGTTCTCCTTCTGTTCCAAAGCCCCTCTCCTCCCATGACAACATGCCCAACCGCCCTCTACCCCCCTCAGCCACCCTGACGCCATTCCCCCTGCCCCTTTCCTTTCCTACCTCTTCACACACCAGTTTCCTCTCCGACCTTCAATAATACCCCCCTCTCCTCTTCTCCGCGAACTATATAATACTGTATGTCTTTTGTTTCTTCAACTGATGATGCCTTTATAAGTCGAAACCTACATCGTTTGTAATAATATTATGTCGAAGAACTAACCATATTCTTTTTCCATTAATGGCATCACTTTGACACAAAGTAATAGTTTCAAAGTTAAAATTTGACTCGCCATGGTTAGGATGTGTTTATCCTTAAGAATACAAGTGACTCCAGGCCTCTTCTATGGTATCTGGAATGTGTACTTAGAATCACCAATGCTAAGCATTTATAAAATAGTAACTTGACATATAAATTTCGGATTCGGTCAAACCTGCCACAATTGCCTGAAATCACTACGAATAGTATCGACTTTCAATTGCTAAAAACCACGGTTTATTTGTCGCAGCATAAACGTAACAATTCATTTTCATATTCTTTGAGTCCTTTGACATCACCATTGGTATCTGCACACAAAATCCGAAACTTTCACCATGTTTCTTCTTTTTTTTCAAAATGTTTCCATCACCCTGCTGAAAACGCTCAAATATATATATAACACTCTATAACTTGGCATTTGACATACTAAAATAGGCCGACGTAAACAGATCAGAAATATATAGATTTTAATTTGAGCACTTACCATGTTTTAACGATGAGGACCACTCAATTTCTATGAATAAATATATTTGTTCGATGGCTCTAACTCGAAGATCTGACACCTTGCTTCCCCGTTACCAACTGGCCATTTGCTATGTGGCGTGATATGAATTTAGATCTCCAACTGTAATGATAGGTGGCGAAGTACTCACCAAATTTTTCTAGAACACCGTATTACGGTTTGTATATTTCTGCAAACCATTTTACTCATCTTTACAAGTTTTAAACTTTCATACAAACCGACGGGTAATTTAATCTCAAACTAAATTATCTACGTCAGGCCCTTTTTGAATTTAATTTGGCTCTCTCCCGCCATCTATCGTACGAAATTTAAAAAAATTATCCACGGAATGGACGTAACCCACCGTACTGTTTCCAAGGAAAAAATATACTACCGAAATTCTTTATAAAACACTACGATGGTTTGGATCAAGCTTTTGAAAAACCGCTGTGGAAATTATAAATCAACAATGCTGATATTGATCAAACATTTGAGTATCAGAAAGCCACGAGAGCAAAAGCATTACCGAGTACATTCCAATTTCAGTCCCGTTATCACTTAATTCGAAGCAACATCAACAATCCTAATGTTATGTGGTTTTAGAAAATTATAAAAGCACAGCCAGATGCACTTTGATTTATGTATTTCCAACGGATTACAAACATGGCAATGAGTTAATATGATCACTTTGGCACAGAGTAAAAATTTCAAAGTGTAAAACTGACTCGCAATAATTAGGATGTGCATATGCTTAAAAATACAAGGGATTTCAGGCCTCTTTTATGGTATCTGGAATGTGTGCATAGAATCACCAATGCTTAGTATTTATAAAATAGTTACTTTTTATTTTAATTTCGGATTCTGTCCAACCTGCCCAAATTACCTGAAAGTACTCTCGGGCATGAAAGCGTTTCCAATATACATCGAGCAACCACAACAATGGACAATCGGTCGAACACTTCGGATCAGCGATAATTATTAATATTTACTCGGATATGCACATCTTAAAATTTTCGGAATACGAAAAAAACCTAGAATAAAATAATATACTGCAACTGAAACACGAGAGCCAAAAACCCTTGATTCGTCAAAGCTGTTGGCCGCTGTGGCGGGCTTGTTGTGATGGCCAAATCGGCCCAAAACGAAATGCCTTTGTCTTTTGTGTGTAGCACAGTTCGTTCGTCTATTATTTCATTGTACTCCGTCCGACCTCTGATCTATATTTCAATGAATTTTCAATGGAATTTCTGAAGGAGGACAACCGAGTCCGCAATTGTACCAAGAATTAAGAACATCTTATTTTCAATAAGAGAATTAAATACGGACTCTCGATTACGAGAGACGGAATCGTTCTGGCAAAGCAAATTTTCAAATTATAAAAGCAAAGACAATTGCACCTTGATTTGAGTATTTTCATCGGATAAGGAACATGGTATAATTTAATATGATCCATAGCGAAATATGATCAAATGCTCTGCCTATTACATCTGAATAACCGGGAAGAAGTTTAGTGAACATGTGAAAGAAAAACACGCCTGTTTTAAAAACGGAAACCCCTCCTCTCAATTTGCCAAGCACCTAATGGACGATAACCACACCAATGATTTTGTTCCCGAAATTCTTCACTTAGAAAAGAAAGGCTTAAAATTACATGCATTGTGACAGTTGGACATTTCCAAAAGCAGCCATCGGAAGGGTATATTAGTCAATGACCTGACCTATGCCTCCCGATCTCTCCCGCTCGTCCTCCTTCTGTTCCAAAGCCCCTCTCCTTCCATGACAACATGCCCAACCGCCCTCTCCCCCCCTCAGCCTCCCTGACGCCATTCCCCCTGCCCCTTTCCTTTCCTACCTCCTCACACACCAGTTTCCTCTCCGACCTTCAATAATACCCCCTCTCCTCTTCTCTGCGAACTATATAATGCTGTATGCGTTTTGTTTCTTTATCTGATGGTGACTTTGTAAGTCGAAAACTAGGTCGTTTGTAATACATTTATGTCGAAGAATTAACTATTTTCTTTTTCCATTAATAGCGTCACTTTGACACAAAGTAATAGTTTCAAAGTTAAAATTTGACTCGCCATGGTTAGGATGTATTTATCCTTAAGAATACAAGTGATTCCAGGCCTCTTCTATGGTATCTGGAATGTGTACTTAGAATCACCAATGCTAAGTATTTATAAAATAGTTACTTGTAATATAAATTTCGGATTCGGTCAAACCTGCCACAATTGCCTGGAATTGCCACGAATATTATCGACTTTCTCTTGCTGAAAACGACGGTTTATTTGTCGCAGCATAAGCGAAACAATTCATTTTCATATTCTCTGTCATTTGGAGTCCTTGGATCACCAATGGTATCTACACACAAAATCCGAAAGTTTTAACATGCTTCTTCTTTTTTTTCAAAATGTTTCCATCACCCTGCTCAACACGCTCAAATATATATATATATAACTCTATATCTTCGCATTTGACATTGGCAATACTAAAATAGGCCGACGTAAACAGATCAGAAATATATAGATTTTAATTTCAGCACTTACCATGTTTTAACGATGAGGACCACTCAATTGTATGAATAAATATATTTGTTCGATGGCTCTAACTCGAAGATCTGACACCTTGCTTTTTCCGTTACCAACTGGCCATTTTCTACGTGGCTTGATTTGAATCTAGATCGCCAACTGTATTGATAGGTGGCGAAGTACTCACCAAATTTTTCTAGAACACCGTTACACGGTTTGTATATTTCTGCAAACCATTTTGCTCACCTTTACAAGTTTTATACTTTCTTACACACCGACGGGCAATTTAATTTCAAACTAAAATATCTATTTCAAACCCTTATAAAACTTACGGTGGCTCGCTCCCGCCATCTATCGTATTAAATTAAACCAAATTATCCTTTAAATCCAAATACCTTACCATACTGCTTCCAGGGACACATCACAGCAACCTTACATCTTTTTAAAAACATTCGATGAATTGGATGATGTTCTTGGCTCTTATTCTGAAGCATTATAATACTTTAATTTTATTTAAAGATATACCGAATAAATCTTAATTAATGATAGCAAGGTAAAAGCAATAGCACCAGGACAGTTATTATCTACTGGCTGTAGGTGGAAGCCTTTATTGGGAGAATAGCAAAAACAGACTACTCTCAAAGATAATTGTGTATATATTGTTATTATTAGGTAATATACCAGTTAAGGTAGGTTTTTCAATTGAATCAACTATTAAGTAAATGTTTTGTAATCCAAACAAAACCCAATTCAGAAACCTAATCTACATCAGATGCCTCTTCATCTCTGTGTACTTCTTTTCTCACTTCATTCCGTCCAACATCCCTTTCATGTTCCTGCCCTTTCCTCGTTTGCCCAACATTCTTCCTTCTATAACCTTCTTCAACATTCTACTACCGCTCAAAATGCCTTTCAGCAATTTTTCCGGCCTCTATAAGATTTCTCCCAGCATAACCTCTCCTCACCCGCCATCCCTAGGACTTCCTTATTTGTTTTTCTTTTGGTCCATTTCACTTTCTCCATTCTTCTCCACACCAACATTTCAAAAGCCTCCAAACTACGTCTATCCTCCTGCTTCAGCGACCACGTTCCTGTGCCGTACATAGCTATGCTCCAGATCAAATTTTTTACGAGTCGTTTCTTAACCTTCCTACTCCACATCCCCATCATTAACTCCCTCCTAGCGAAAGCCTCCATGCCTAGCGCAATTCTTCTCCTTACGTCCCTAAGACTTTTACTGTGCTGATCCTCCCCTAAGTACTCATTTGCCTTACTATCTACATCTATCCTTTTATTGATGATCCTGTTAATGTATTTAGTTACATTGGATATCAAAATTAATGTTCTGTAATCATCATAAGATGTAGCCTTTACTTTTTTTGAATAGGAACTAACACTCAACTCACATAATCTTCCGGCCAGATTCCTTCCTCATAGATACTACGAATCAGTCCATATAGGGCCTTCTTCCCACATTTTCCTAAACATTTCAATCGTTCCACAGGAATGTTGTCTACCCCCCTTGTTTGGTTTCATTCCCTTTTTTGCCCTCTCTATTTCATCACCAAGTGTTTCTCGACCTAAGCTTTCTTCTTCTACGTCATGTTCCTTTTCTCTGTCTCTTCTTTCTCTGTCTCTCTCTCTTTTTGGCCTAAGTTCTCTACGAAACAGTGATTCTATATATTCCATCCATCTCTCTTGGATTTTTTCTGGTTCAACTAATATCTTACCACTATTATCTTAAACTGTTAGCACAGGTCTTGCCTTCTTTCTTCCCGATTATAACTTTACCTTGCTGTATAGTGCTCCAAATTCCACCATTCATATGTAAATATGAATTTAATATCATCTCGATATCTTCACACTGCCTTTTCCAACATTCGTCTTTTGCATTATTTGTGGCCCGTCTCAACTTATTGCTTAATTCTTTGTACTTCATTTTGCCTCACTCTGTGTTTACGTTCTTCCATCTTCTTCTCTCATCCAACTATGTAATCATCTTATTCTTCCTCTGCTTATCTGTTTCCTTATTCTTTTCCCGTTATTGCTTCCTATAGTGTTTTTTGAGGTTTTATATACCACGTTCTTGTTGCATTTCCATTTCTCTACGATAGTACTCAGCTCTTTACCATCATTCATGATTTTCTCTACAGCCTCCTTCCTTGTCAATCCATTGAATGCTAAGAGACTATATGGCTTTATTTATAACCTCATTGAAGCAAGAATTTGGCCCAAAGACTTTATGAGAGTAGCTTTAGTTCTAATAAAAAAAATAGTAAGAGTTCTTCATGTGAGGACTACATATCAATAAGTATTACCTCTCACACAGGTGAAATGGCTATCAGGATCATCAACAGAAGGATGGAGAGCAGGGCAATTGATTACTAAATAGAAGGTCAGTTTGGGATAAGGATGGGAAGAGACATGTTTGAAGCCAATTTGGAAAATAGATCAATAATCGAGGAATAATAGAATACCATCAGGATATATATGTGCCTGTTTCATATATTTTGAAAAGGCGTTTGAATGAGAGAATTGGAAAAACTAATGAGCCTCTCTTAAAAAATAGGAATAGATTGCCAAAATAGGAGGTTAATTGACAGCCTTTACATGTCTCTGGTTGCTCAGGTGCCAGCAATAGACGATGAGTCGGGATGGGCATTGTTAGGAAGATAAATCAGGCATGGTTGTATCTCTTAAGTATTTTGGACCTAAATGGTCAATATAGTTGGGGTATATGGAAAAAATATTACTAGAACAGTAGGCTTTCTAAAGAAACCAGGAAATGATTACGGCGATTTTGAGTAAGGATCTTAAGACAAGGCTTGTCAACATTTTAATACAGAGTATAGTTAAGTACTGAACGGAAGCATAGTAACTGACCTAGGGTGATGCACAAAGCTTGGAAGCTATTGAAATGCTGTTTCAGAGAAGAATAGAGGTCAAGTAGACAGGAAGTGAAACAAATGAGAAGGCTGGGTATGCAGGCAGAGGAGAGAGATGCAAACTTTAATGATTAGCATTGATAGGTTAAGGGCATTGATAGAGGGAAGAATTTAAGGCAAACAAGGAAAGGAGAAGAATAGGATAGGGACGTTTGGCGAGATTTAGGAAGTCTACAGAGATGAAGAGGGGTTTGTTGTAAAACAAGATATTTGGATCTGTTTTGTTAGGAGAAACAAATATTTAGTTCACAGTAGTATATATTCAAAACCTACCCTAATCAGTAGATTACTTAAAATAATGCTATTTTCAAAATCTGTAGTGAGTCTAAGCAATTTTCCTGATCATGGAGATCCAATCAACTATAAATATATATTATACAATTAAATGGTCTTTCCCAAAAGTAGTATATCTTATTTTTTCATACATAGATGAACCAGGACAGGGAGCCAGTAACAATTGGCTCCTAGTCTTTTTGGGGTGTGGATTGTTCATTTGCAAGCCTCTATCACTTGACCTTATTATACTCTGGCATGTACCAGTTTTTGGAAAAGCAGCATGTCATCAAAATTTCATTAACCTGGAAAAAACCCGGAAATAGACTCATTATATGTGCAAAGTAATAAGACCATCAGTAGATTGGGGGTTTTTGAGTGGTGCAATTTGTTTCAAGAGGGTAGAAGAGATGTCGAAGATGCCAAATGCTCAGGATGTTCTTTGACCTCAAAAATTATAAAAATCTTGCATGAGTGAAGGCTTTGTTAGATAGTGATCAAATATTAAGTGCTTGTATGGTTATAGATGAACTTGGCATCCCTAAGAGAAATATGCATATACTTGTGAATGAAGAAATGAGCATGAGAAAGTTGTGTCTGAAGATGGGGCTACAAAGTCCTTGATTTAATATAATATCCTTAAGCTATTCCTGCCCTCCATCATCAGCTTAAAATTATCCATCCTATTACAGACCACAATACAAACACCTCCAGACCATTTTTATCATCCTGTTTTCTTTACAATGCTTCTGCTCCCTACTTAACTGTGCTCCAAATTAAAGTTTTAATGAGCCTTTTCTTAATATTCTCACTCAATTTCCCTGTCATATATTCCCCTTTCCTTTTGAAATCTTTTTTGCATAATGCAATTATTATTCTTATATGCCTGCTTCTTTGACCATTTTGGTCCAAAACACATTTGAGATATATAACATTTATACTGAGTTCAATTTTTCCCTCCTTTTAGAATGTTTAACTTAGTCTTTCTCTTTCTGGAAAACCTCCCAGCCAACGTTTTTTACATTTATTCTTATTCCACTTTTATCACACAGAATGACCTTTTCAAAGTGTAAAGCTTGAAATATCGTGGCTGATTGACAAACCCAAATTTGGTAATCAGCAAAACTAACTTATTTTATGAATTATTCACCCACTTTCAGTCCTATCTCTTATTTTTCCCATATATCTTCAATCATTTCTTCCACTTTACCTTTAATAGCACAGGTTATCATGGACAGCCTTCCCTAACTCCTCTTCCTAACATTGCCAGTCTGGACTCTCCATCCTCCACTATCACTTGAGCAATCTGAAAATGTACAGATTTCGGATTTGATTCATTTCTCTTCAATTTACTACTATTTTGTATAATACGTGCATTATTTAAACCTATTTAAACTATAAACAACTTTTTTAATCTACAACACAGATGAATGCACCTTGATTGTATTAGATATTCCTCTCTATTAGTAATCACATAACTACTATTCCATCATGCTGACCTCTCCCCTTCCTGACCCAACCTGATCATTCTATATGTAATTATTTGCCCTGCTCTCCATACTCTTATTGACAATATTGAGAATTGCTTTATATGTCCCCAAAATCGAACATATTATTCATTATTAATCACTTATGGCTGCCTGAAACTATTTGAGATAGATACTATAACTGATCTTACGAAACTTTCTGGCTAAATCCCCCATCATTAATACTATGGAATAGTCAATAAAAACTATTTTTCCCAAATTTTCCTAAACTTTTAGTGTGCCACACCTTTTTTGGTGTTGAAGGCAAGTGCCCATCTGCTACAGACCTCAATTGCTTTCTGCCCACCGACTGAGTACTTAAACCATAGCCCCCAACCTCACTACCATCTCTTTCTCTCCCTACTGTTGCACTCCAATCCCACATCACTATCAAATTTTTCCCTTCGGGAATATCCCCAAATATGTCCTCTAACTGATCATATACCCTATTCACTTCTGCATCCATATAATTTCTTGGTGGCATATATACCTGAATAATAGCCAAGTTAGTATGTTGTGCTTTTATTTTTACAAGAAATATTCTATCCATTACTTGCTCAATGTTTTGACTATGCTTCTTCCTACATTTTCATTCAATATTATGGCAACCACTTGATGACTCTCATTCCCTCTGCTCTATATTGCTCTGTTACTATCACTCCAGTAATCCCTGTTAACCTTCCATATTTCATCGTATGGTTTATATTTATCACTTGTCTATATTTCCTCTTTCTATGTCTGGCTTTATATTATCTAATTTTTATGTCCTCAACATGTTCCTATTCTAATTAAGTTTGTCATCTTCTCCTGGGTCATCTGTGTTGCAGCTGTCAGTTTTCCTATGCAGGACTTCCACAGACAACCATGGAGGGAACCGTCAAGGAAGCCTTATCTCTCCCACTCCTGGCCAAGACACATGACTAATTGGGCAGGGTCCTGTAGCAGCCAGGACTCATTTTCTCTATGCTGGCCATTACTACAATCTTGGAATTAATAATTGAGTTGGTTTCTCATTGCCTATCTCCATAGTGTTTTAGCCACGATGTTCAGTTAGAAGTTATCTCAAAATAATTTTATCTTGGGCGATGAACTCTCTAATTACATGATGGCTAGCATTAACATGAATCATATGATAATTTTCTATATTATGTACTGTTTGTCTCTGCAAATAAGTTATGAAGTATTTTTCTTTTAAAATTTCAAACAATAAGTTTCTCAGGAGTATTATCCCTTCTTTGCATGAAACAAGGATACATACTCAGCATCTGTGTTATCCTTTGATTCCAAGTTCACCTGGAAAATGGATATAAGAATGACAACAAAATAATTTTAGAGATCTCTGTCAATTGGCTTTTCTTACCTCTCCAAACTCCTTCACGACTTGAGTTCTAACAGTTCATATTGACGCTAAGTCTCCATGATTTTTATATGAGACTAGACAACGTTAATTTTTTGGCGATTTGTCTGACCCACCAGTGTTAATGTGCATCCTAGCCTGCTGCTCTTCCAGGGCATGTAAAAACTGCACTACAGTTATTTGTTCTATGCATTAATACTCCATACCATTTCAATACTGCCAAGAGGCCATGTTGTCAAATTTTAAAAAGCAAAGCATTCCAAGCAAAATTTGTCAGTCACAATAAAAATTCCTGGTCTGAGATTTTCATCTTGGTTCATTCATATCCATGGCTGACTGTTTTTAACTACTTACTTAGACAAAAAATAATTCTTGATTTTCACAAAACAATTCAAGTTGTCTAATTTAGAGTAGTGACACATTTGTTTTTGTCATGCTATGAATGTCACTAAAGTTACCTTGTAATAAAGAGAAATACTCATGGCATTTATTTCAGGATCGTGAAACTCAAGTTGGAAATGATACAACCATTAGTTAGCTCTTCGATTTAATCTGAAAACAGATTTTAATCACAATGTTGAAATACATTTTGAAGCTCAAGAGACCGTATTTGATGACATCCTTTCAACGCTTGGAAAAGATACAGATGGAGGCGTATATCACCCAATTGTTTTAACAGAGGCTTTTCAGAATCCAAATTATTCCCGAAACTTTCAGGGACTTTGCAGCTATGATGAGAGTTATCCATAAATATTCTGTAGTTCTAAAATTCCATTACCATTTAAGAACAGTTTTTTCAGTATAGTTGTTAAAATGAGATTAAAAGCCGAGGGCTGTGGTGTCCTTTTACTTTCAATATCCTGGAAATATTCTATTGGACTGGTATTAAGGAATTAATTCGGGTATTTATTTTGATTTATATTAATATGGATCAGTGCAACAACCTAGTTCACTATTCTTATTTAAAGATAGAGGAAATCTCCAAGCTTTATGTTTCCTCTCCAGAGGATTGATTCTTTTCCTTTCCTTTTATCTGAAAGTTGATAATTACTGAGTCAAGTATTGAATGAAAACTAACTGTATTTACTGTCCTACTGGAAAACTGCTCATTTCACTATGGTCAAAGACCATTATAGCACTAAATTGAACAGTACTGGTGATTTTTTATAAAATTGCAGCCCTCACTAACCCAAAAGATAAAATTACAGATGCATGTTTAAAGCAAATGTTGTCTACCAGATAAAATGTATAATTGGTGTTTTTTGTATTTCTAATCGATACAAGTTAAGATAAATTGTGATACATAACTCTGGAGTTTTCTTTACAAGCCATTAAAAAATTGTTTACTGCTAGTAAGCAACCTGGATATTATGCAAGTTAATATGTACCTTAAGTTTTCCTCCAAGGTTAACACTCTAAATACAATTTGATGGATGCATTTATTAATATCTTTATTTACTGAGTTATTATAAGTTAGACCTAAAATTACATGCACACCCTTTGTATTCCTTGGCTCTTTTAGGAGGCAAGACTTGTTACATGTTAGTGACAAAAAAACCGATTGAGCCTGTCATTTCTTAATGCATCAATGAATTTTACTAAGTTATATTCTATGAATATTTGTATGATTTACAATTTAGTTATTCTATCTTCAAGAAGGTTTGTTTCAATTTATCTTCACAGTTGCTTTCAAAAATAGTATGCCAAGTTAATTGAGAGAAAATTGTTTCATAATGTTTACCTATTGATCTACTAATCATCCTCATCACAATCACTTAATGAATTTTTTTGGTAATCCTTGCTTGACCCCCTGCTAAATGTGCAATACAATTCAACAATTCTGAATGTAAAAACCATGATCTTTCCAAGGATCCCGGTCAAGGTGAATGATTTCTACACTCTGAGATTGTTGCTTCAAATTCTTGTAGTTTTTCATGGAACTGTGAATTCAACCTAAAGGTTTCAGCTTGATGATATCTGAGTTCCTGTACAGTTTCATTCATGAGTGGTCTTTACAAAAAATTATCTACCTTTAGAAATGATATCATTGAGAATGACATTCATAATCATCATGACAATTTTAAAAAAATACTGAAATTGACCTCGCATATCAAGAAAAGAAAAAATATGGGCATGGTCCACCACCTTAATTTTTTCATAGCTGACATACTCTACAATCTGCCATTTATAGATTTTGTGTAAAAAAATATAGTTGGGATGAAGTGGACTTAAAAAAATGGATATGATGTCAAATTCGGCACATTTTGTAACTGCCCATTGATAGGGGTACACCAGAAAAGCCTGCATACTTTCACTGAAGTCTAAACCATGAGTGATGTTTAATGTGTACCAAGAGAAGTTTTCAATTGCTGAACACAGCTGATGAGTAGAATGAAAAGCTCATCATCAATGAACACCCTATTTGGGTCATCCTCAGATGACAACAGGTCCACCACCAGTCGTTTGACAAATTCCTCTTCCCTCAAATAGAATTTACTTATAGCAACCTGAAAAATAATAAAAAAGTATAATTTTTAATAAAAGAGTGCAGCG
This sequence comes from Hetaerina titia, assembly GCA_037158775.1. Lineage (NCBI taxonomy): Eukaryota > Metazoa > Arthropoda > Insecta > Odonata > Calopterygidae > Hetaerina > Hetaerina titia. The sequence goes on along the minus strand of CM073779.1, from coordinate 42,296,443 downwards.
ATATAACTTCCTTTTCACAATGCAAACTTGTATGACCAATGCTATTTTTTTGTAAAATTATGCTGTTTTCAAAATATACAAAAAAATCCTTCATATATTATGTATACTGCGGATTTATTTGGCTATATTTTATATTTTTTAAAATTATTTACATGGAAAATATTAGGTTGGGGAAAAGGAATCCATTATTTTCTAGGTAGATGTGTGTGAAGTACCAAAAATGGTGACCATACCAGGACTAACGGCCAGGAAGGATTGACTGTATATTTGGTGGGACATCAAAGGAATCATTCATTATGAGTGGCTCCTGCATGGACAAACACCAAATTCAGATCTGTTCTCTCAACAACTAGACCGTTTTAAGCAAGCGATTGACCAGAAACGACAAACAGCCGTTGACCAACAGAAGAGACAAGTCCAGGAGCTAAATATCAACAATAAAACAGTTTAAAACCATTTGTGCAAAGCTGGATTTATAAAGAACCTCGATTTTTGGGTGCCACACCAGTTAACTCAGAGAACCTTGATAGAATGAATTTCTATCTGCGAAGCTTTACTATACTTATTAGATAGAACTGGAAATAGAGTACTAGAGTTTTTCACCAATAAGGACAAAAATTCTATGAGAGAGGCATTATGAAGGTACTTTTAACATGGCAACAAATTATAAAAGCAAACGGTGTTTTTTACCCAAATCCGACAATATGAAACATCTTAAATACAGTTTTGAACTCCTCGCAAAAATAATGGATTTCTTTATTCCAAACCTATTATTTTAGAAGCCTAAAATTATATGACACTATTAACAGAATCACTCTTGACATCTCCAATCAAGTTTTTATTCACAAACATTATTAGAACCTAAATGATAAATTCAAGTTCTTATAATCTGATAATATTTTTTTCTGCCAATCATCTCTCTGCTCCACATTTATGGCATTGGATATACAAGGTTTGTTCTGGAAACTAATATTCATTTGTGCAGTATTAAACTGTTGTGGCACAAATAGCCCCAATCAATCTCAAACACTACTTGTTTGTCTGCCCACTGTGTGTGAAGTTTCATAGTGGAGTTATTGCTTTTGTTGCATCTGTGGGCCTTTAACAATGTTTATAAAATAATAAACATTGCCACTGTTGAAGTTACACATGCTGTCAGATTTCTAAATGAAAGAAATCTGGAACAATGAGATATTCATAGTCAATTATGTAAGCTTTTTGGCCACAATGCTATTGACAAATCGTCTGTTTGAAGCCAGTGTCGAGCTTTGACTTGACTAGATAGAACATCCATAAAGATAATCATTCAGGGGGGAGAGATGAAATGTCCATGATGATGATATTTCATTTTTTACCATGACAATTCCAGGCCTCATGTGACTTGAAACATATAACTACACAACCAAAAATTCAAATGAGAAATCTCAAACCATCTATCATTGGCCAAGAATAAGTTCCTTCAGATTTTCATCAAATGGTGACCATACAAGGACCTACGGCCAGAAAGGTTTGACTGTACATTTGGTGGGACATCAAAGGAATTATTTATTATGAGTGGCTCCTGCATGGACAAATACCAAATTCAGATCTGTTCTCTCAACAGCTAGACCGTTTTAAGCAAGCGATTAACCAGAAACGGCCAACAGCCGAGACCAACAGAAGAGACAAGTCCAAGAGCTAAATATCAACAATAAAACAGTTTAAAACCATTTGTGCAAAGCTGGATTCAAAAAGAACCTCAATCTTTGGTTGCCACACCAGTTAACTCAAAGAAACATGATAGAATGATTTTCCATCTGCGAAGCTTTACTTTACTTATTAGATAGAACTGGAAATAGAGTACTAGAGTTTTTCACCAATAAGGACCAAAAATTCTATGAGAGAGGCATTATGAAGCTACTTTTACCATGGCAACAAATTATAAAACCTAACGGTGATTTTGACCCAAATCCGACAATCTGAAACATCTTAAATACAGTTTTGAACTCCAGTAAAAAATAATGGATTTCTTTTTCCAAAACCTATTATTTTATAAGCCTAAAAATATATGACAGTAATAACAGAATTACTCTTGACATCTCTAATCAAGTTTTTCTTCGCAAACATTATTAGAACCTAAATGATAAATTCAAGTTCAAGTCTCTTCTTCCACTTTTGACTTTTTAACCAGATAGCACTCGCCTGCTGATGAGAAGCTTGCCCATCGGGGGATGCTTCACTGTAAGTCCCAATGCTTGTACAGGTTTGAGGAAAGTCGAAGGAACTGTTATTTCTACTGTTTTCCTAATATTACTTTGGACTATGATTAAAAGCTTACTCCTTAAGTAAATAGTGAACAAAAGGTAACTAACATAAATACAAAAAATATGAAATGAAAAAGAAATAACCTACTCTTATTGTTGCTATAGATGGCACTTCATTCTTTTCAGCTTCATAAGACTCATCAATATCTGGAAATCCCAGGGCAGACTGATCCATTTGATAGGGCAGCGGATTACGTCGTCTCTGCAGTTGCAATTCTCGGCTGAATTGCAAGGCTAGCCTATGAATGAAAACCAAAAAATTATTGATCATATCAATCACATTCTATGACAATTAATGGAAATATATTTTATGTAAGAATATCAGAAAAAATGAAAATGTAAGCAGTTAATAATTGAAGGATACCCCTTAAGTCTAGTTACATGTCAAATAGTTGATTTCAGCATCGCAAAATAGATGCTAATGTTTCACCAGCTGATAGGAAAAAACTAGTGTCATAATTGGGTTCAGCATCCTATTGTTCTTTAAATCAACATTAAAAGCCCCGGCACAAAAACCACTGTTGGCCTGTGTTGTTAATATAATATTCCCATATCATCATATGGAAGATTTTTTTATATAAGTAACAACATATCTATATCTTGAAAACTATAGCTGATAGGAAAATACTAGTGTCATAATTGGATTCAGCATCCTATTGTTCTTTAAATCAACATTAAAAGCTCTGGCACAAAAAGCACTGTTGGCCTGTGTTATTCAAGCAATGTTAAAATAGTGATACTTTTTTGTAAATGGTCATATCACAATAATTCTCTCCATTTGGTTATACCAATGCTAGATTACCTTAAACAAGGTCTGTTCAATTAGTTCCAACACTCATTTATTATGAAAAACCACAATATCAAATTAAGGTCAGGGTCCCCTTATTGACTGTCTGGCCTTAACTTGATGCACAACCCCTTTTCATAAAAAAAAAAGTCAACATCACCTTCATATTCAAGCAAACTTGTTCAGCCCTTTTGGGGCAGGGGATGCTTCCCTAATCGATTTTGAACATTAAACTATTGTTTCAAAGTCTTCTCCATAGACCCGCGACTCATCAGTTGTTATGATCCTGAACAAGGGTTCATCCTCCTCAGCTTGATCGAACAATTACTGACAAGACTTGATGTTGCTCCTGTTCTGCTGTCATCAGGTTATGCACCAACTTGGCAGCATTTGATGCATCTTCAATATTTCCGTCAAGATATCATAGCACAAACCAATCAAGATGCCCCACTCCACTACAAGTCACCTGACAGTCAAACGTCAATTTGCAGGAAAGAAATGGTTCACTTTCTCAATGCAGGGGTGGTCAAATAATAATGATGATTTTATGGAACACTTGCCTTGCAATAATTGCTGCCCCTTTTTGAGCAAGATAAAGTACTCTTAACACATGATAAGTTTCACAGCATTCTCTTTATAAGCCTTGGTAATCATTACAAAAGTTTCTGCCAAGGTTTTGCAGAGTTTCATGCAGGATTTCACAAAACAACGCTCTTCCGGAAAAGAGCTCATTTCCATGGATCAGATTTTTTACTGAACTCCGCAAACACCCCTTCACTTAAACGGCCATAACAAATCAACAAAATAATATATCAACCAAGTGGTTGAAGGGGGTTATTAAGGAAATTTCTGCAGACACAACACCTCTAAGTGGATTAAAAATACAAATTGAAGTCCACTAGTCATAAAGTTAGGGAACCTTTCGAGTAGACCTCCTATCTCATTCACATGAGTAGTCTATATTTTAAAACTCATTGCATTTAAAATAAACTTAGATATGTTCTAAAAGATGAATTCTAAGGGGTTGTGATATCCCTTTGTAAAATACACACTTTACTTCGGCTCCCTGTTCATACCGTTTATTTAGAACTGACCTATAATACCAACAGAGTATGCCTGGATATCCATACATATATGTTTATTTTTTCCGACAGATGTAACACTCCAATGAAACATTGCTAAATAGCAGAAACATAAGTTGTGAACTCAAAGTAGTACTGCATACATTTATTTAATTGGAGTGTAATAAAAAATTGCACTAGACAGTACAGAATTGGCAACTCATGAATGGCAGCCATCATATATAACCTTGATGGAACGTAGGTTGTGTTACAACCTCTTGTCATGACCCTATGGACTGTGATGCAACTGTGAACCTAATTTCTTGCCCAGTATCACGTCTCAAACATATTGTAATGCATTATTCAGCAGTAAATTATTCACTACTTTATCTTCTGAACAATGTTATTACATAACAAATACTTGACTCACTTGCCTTCACCATTCTAATAAGTCAAATTGGAATGTGATACGGAACAAGGGGTAGAGGTTCTGTAGGCTGTTAGGGCATTGCTTCTCAGGAATGCATTAAAGCATAGTTTCCTAAAAAATTCTATTTCCTAGAATAAAACACAATTACAATTACCTTGATGTGGTTTTTATTAACGCAATCCTGATACCAGGCAAACTGCTTAGGTCCGAAACCTCAACCATATCTTCACTTTCGGGGAGCCGAGCAGATGCACATCCTCGCATGTTACTGAAAGCAAAAAGTACACTTGATATCCTAAGTAATATTCCACAAAATTCCAATATTTTTACTAAAAGATGCTCTAGGAGATTGCATACCATTAAGTGTACATTGTGAGACAAATCAAAAGGGATTACTTTAACGCAACCAGAAGCATGTCTCATTATTTAATAATTACTATTGTCACAGGGATTGTTTCAAATAATCAGTATGAACACATCTTAACATCATCAACTTCTTAGAACATATCTTAATAAAATTTCAGTACATCATTTGAAAGAGCAGCATTGTATATGCTACCTGAAAATCAATAGACAAGTCTATGTAGTCAATGCATATCAATGCATATCTTTACCTGCAAGCACCCATGATGGAGTATCCAAAGGTATAACATTACTAATAACTAGGTGTTTAGTGATCATTATTAACATTTTATATCTTATTTTCCACATAGCTCAAACTGTTGTAAGTGATATATTCTACTTATTGGCCATGAATTGAGTGGCGAAAAATAATTCCTTGCATTGATCTGCCCCATGGTTATTTTTAAATTAAGTTCACATTGTGGTATTGCCTAACAATGCCATATGGGTCAATAATTATTTACTTGGTTTCTACACTATATTATTTCTACTTATCAAGCTGCTTAATTTATGCACAATCTTTTACCTTCCAGTTACTCCAAATCTGCCTTTTTCCATTACAATGGCATATTCTCTTTTTATTCATGCTTTAATCTGGAAAAGACAAGCTTCACTCTGTACTGTTTCATCCCAAAAAGAGGTCCAGCATTGGAGGTCATTGCTGGACACACAAGGTGAGATAAAATCATATTCAAATATAAATGCACCCCCTTCTAAATTCCTTCATTCAAATATTTCCATAATATTCATTTAATCTGAAATTATTCTCTCCCTCCTTTTTCTTTTTTACTACTCATTTTTCTTTCTTCTATGTTCCTCTTGCATTGCTCTCATACTAATTAAAAACAACCAGTTACAAAAGCATTCCATGTACCCCAAAATGCTTGCATCCACCCTCAAATGATCGTATATACAGATGGGCAAGTGCCTTTTCTTGGAAAAGCCATTTTGACTGCTTTTTGAAAGCCAAACATTGGCTATAGTCATTTTTGGACCATAAGTATGTGTTATTTTTCCAGCACCGGTGGTGTTAGGGTAACGTCCTTGTCTACTAACCCAAGGTTTATGGATTCGATTCCCACCTGGGTGGGATATTCCTACACATTGGCATTTCTAATTATGTCTATTGCCATTATTGTTAAAAGTTCGATGTTAAGGCAAAAAGGTGCTGTTTTCAGAATAATGGTAAAACAAAATAACTTTTATGCATATGAAACTTCAGATTATCAATAAAACTCTTTGACCCCTAAAAAAATACACTCAACAGTGGTGATACTCTGATATCTCTAGTTCATAAGAGTCATCCATATCTGCCAGAAAATGTTTTGCCATAATCTGTAATTAAAGAAGTACTCATTGGCTTAACTATTAGCTTTAGAAAAAATTGTTGTTTGTCCTACTCCCATGCTCTGTACAATAGAATGTGATTTGTATAATCTTTATTAGAATTAAAATAAGTTCCTTCAAAATTTAATTGGATTGCTATTCCTTTAATTACATCACCTTGTTACTGTACTTGTTAAAACAAATAACTTTTTATTTTAAATTTAATAATGAATATCAATGGCCGACTGTTTTTTTCCTGGAATTATTACTACCATAAAGAAATGTTGGACCCAAATACTTACACTGTAAATTTACAAAAGCACAAAAAAATACAACAAAAATTTTCAGTTAATTATTGCAGAGATGACTGAAAAGTTAAAGAATGGTACCTTTATTATTCTTAGAAATGTAAACAGCAGAACTCATGCACAGGATTCCATTATTTTTCATATAATACACCAATACATTTCCTCATGTAAATGCAATTAATAAAATATACTGGGTTAGCCAACTGGGACTTTAGCCCTTATAATAAAATATACTAGGTAGTGCATGCATGCAAAAAACACTTTAGAATGAAATCTACAAAAATTACAAATTTTCTAAAATTTTAAAAATGTTTGGTGGTCTACACCTTATCAGATATATATGGTAATGTTAATCAAAAGGGATGTGAAATAAGAGAAAATCATGAAGATTCTTCCAATGGAAAACTAGAGACTCTAGCTGGAGGGATTTCAACATATAGTATGACATATGAAAATCTAATAGATAAAAGTTTTAGAGAAAGAAAAATGTTTTAACCTCATACGGCCTGCAGTTCTTAAGCTTTCCTTTCATGACATAAGAAAAGAATGGACTTAATTTCTGATTAACATGGCAAATTACTCAGGTACATTTAGAGTTTTTCCTTGTGCCTCTGCAAGCCAAGACAAAGGACGTAAATCATTGCCTCTCCCTTCATTCTATAATATTCTGTTTATCTCTTGAATCTCTTTTCCTTCAGGCTGGAATGGAATCGGCATTTCCCTCAATCAGGAGAATGAGCCAGAGTAATAAAAATGTTCCTATAGTAACTATATTGATTACTGAACTAAATAATAGGATAGAAATTTTTTTCCATCCATTTTTAATGCAAGATATAAGAAATGGAGATCAGAGAGGAAATTGAATCCTTAATCCATATCATGATCACTGTTAAAACTTGATTCTCCCTTTTTAATGAGAAAAATAAAATCAAACTTCACAGAAAGTTGCATCCACTATCAAAGTTTTTTCAAATCTTCTGCTCTTCTTAATGTTTTGTAGGGTCATTAGTGTCACACACAACAATTGGCCATAAGAAGCACAACAAGGGTGTTAATTTTAGCAAAAAAATAATCATTTCAACAATCCCAGATAAAAGTATTTAAATATAAAATGTCATGCTGTTCAAATTATAAATTCTTGAGTTGCTGTGCCCATAAAAATTTCAAGCATATGCTTTTCAGAAAACAGCTCAGAAGGCCTCAAGATATGTAAATACATTTGAATCCCAAGTCAAATTTTTTCACAAGTACAATGCTCAAACAATACATCAATATTGAAATTAGAAAATTTTTCTTTTCTTAATTAGCATAAATATCTTATAAATTCGCAGATTGCATTTCATATAATGAATATTTTATACAGAGTAACTTTCAATTAATTATAATGTATAAATTATGTGGTTCAATAGCAGTTTATAAATTAAACCTGTCTTGAAACATAGAATTACTTTATTTAAGGTATAAAACATTTCATCACCTGACAATCATTAAATGGGGGGCCATTGAATTTGATCCACATTGACCAAATGAAGGAACTTCAGTTCCTGTAGGACCACAAAAATACCCATTTCTGACTTTTCCATACATCATTTAAATAATATAGTTTTTTATTTAATTTTCAACAGAGGGCACTACTATTGTCAAAGAAGGTTCAACAGATTTAGGACAAACATTAATAAAATATTATCCAATCTCTTCTACTTACATGTTAGGGTGTGTCCTTATTAGGGACTCTTCAATTAGAGTCCCAGCTGCTATTCGAAGTTCTTCGTCAAAAAGTTTGCTTGCTTCTAGGTAGCGGTCTAATTTTGAGTACTCGCAGAGCAGTGGCATTAGAGAGCCCCATCGTAGTAGTAGTGCCACTGTGGGTACCAGAGCAATAATACTTGTTTTGAAGCTGCTTTTCTGAGCAACTATAGCAGTGGCTGCAGGCACTACAGCTATTAAAGACTCGCCCATGATTCTTTTCATTACTGACCTATAAACATTAAATATAAAAATATCAAATACAAAATTAATTTTAAATTTTGCATCTGTACATATTCTTATAACATAACCTGAAATAAGAGAATAGGGTTTATTTTTTTAGAATACAAATAGTATTTTACTTCCCACAATTACAATATGATATGGAAAAAATTAATGCACAATGTTTTCATTAACAAGACACCTTAATGAGTAAATGTCCTGTCCTGATGGATAACGGTTCCTTTCCTCTTCAACTCAGATTTCCTTTCATGAGTTTTTGTGTCATTTTGTTAGATGGGTAGAAGTTAGTTGTTGTTTAACCTTCCACAAGGGAGTTGACTCGCTCAATTCCCTGTGCAACCCAAAAAACCAAGGCCATGACCTTTCCAGTCGACAGCACCTTCTTTGCTTTCTTTGGAGCCGAAGAACCAACCTCTATCCACTGCATGGATTCCTTCTATCATGGTACAATAATGTTCAATGAATGTCTCATCCATTGGTAATTATTGATCTGAAAAGGTGTGCCAAACACTCTTAAAAAAGGGTCATCCGAATTTGTTTTTGATTCACAGTGATCACGCGCAGAACCAATCTTTAGCAAAGCTACGTCATGTGAGCAACTTTTTTTGGCAAAGTTAATAAGGACATATTCAAAGTTACCCATCAAAATCTCAACCAAGATGAAGGAAAGAGAAAGAATCCCACTATGATGATTATATTGTCTCTTGAACTTAATTTTTTACCACAAGTTGTAATAAGTGGGACAGATATAGGATGACCCTTGTTCATACTATTGTTCTTCAGAATTTCTTCAGTCAACATTATTCATTTTCCAGTAAGAGTACTTGGAAACATTTTCATACCGAGAGAAACTGAATGGACTTGAGGTGGAATGGTCATATCTTTAATTTTTGCAATCATTTCTATGGCTGTTGTGATTTCATATTACGTGAGAAGTTACTGAAATTCTCAGGACAGTTTAATCCACTCACTTGCTATTACGAGACATATTCTTAATGTAAGAACCGTTTGCTTATATTTAAATATTGGCGCTTCAGAACACGGTTTTGCTCAATCAGCGCCATCTACTGATTCATTGGGAAGCTGTAGCAGCATTTGTTTTGTTTCAGAAGTCGTTTGCTTGCCCGCGCATGCAAACAACAATGCCCGCGACAATCGTTGATTCCGCCAGCTGTGAAGTGCGTTCTGTCATACGAATCTTGTATGCAAAAGGATTGTCGGCTGCTGAAATTCATCGGGTATTATGCCCAGTTTATAAACCTACCGTTATGGGTGAAGGAAAGGTTAGACAATGGTGCTGTGATTTTAAAAATGGACGAACAAATGTCCATGACGAAGAGCGAAGTGGTAGGCCCGGTATTCTGACCGATTAAATTGTTTCCCAAGTGGAACGAAAACTGCGATGTGATCGTCGATTGACAATTAATGGCTTGGCTGAACAATTTCCTCAACTTGGACGCACTACCGTCTAAAATATTAACACGGAAAACCTCGGATACCACACATTGCGTGCAAGGTGGGTACCGAAAATGCTCACCGTCCACCACAAAGAGCAAAGAATGTTCAGTGGACGAGAGTTTTTGGGTCGTTGGGAACTCTTTAAACCACCCAACGTACAATCCTGACCTTACACCCAGCGACTACTTCCTCTTCTTGAACTTGAAACAGTGGTTCGGTGGACAACGTTTCGAAACCGAAGAGGAACTAAAGAATGGCGGGATCGATTGGTTCAACCCTCAGGCGGCGAGTTTCAATGCAGAGGGGTTAAGGAAGCTGGTGCAGCTGCACGAAAACTGCTAAGAAGTGAACAACGATTATGTAGATGAGTGAAGCAGGTTTGTAGCTAACTATAAGTGCCAATAAAATGTGTTTCATATGAGTAAATTTTTTCCTGTGACCAAACGGGCCTTACTTAATGAACACGACTCGTATAATGGTAGCTAAAAATATGATAAAAAATATCCACACCACTGTTACAATTCCAGATAACAATAGTTTCATGTTAAGTGTTAAAATATCTATGTCATCAGGCCATCCAATATAAGGTCCTATATAAACATGCTGTTGTTTCCTTCTTTCATGCAATGGATTGGCAAATGTGGAAATAAGAGGTCATTAAGTATTTCAGTGGCAATCATCTTGACAACTAATGTTGAGTAGACACTTCTGAAGGAAGGGATTGCTACATTTATTATTACCTTTCTTTAAAACAAGTTTCATATAAAGTATAGGGAAAATAGATGCGATCATTACAAAAAATCAAAATTCTGGTTTTCAGGTGATTGTATTTTCAATGGTTTGGATGTAAAAATAGTTTCAATTGACAGCACAATTTTTACATTCACTCATACTGTAATTATAACCTTATAATCCTGATGGCTTCTCCTTACCAAAAATGTAAAAACTATAAGAATTTTGTTTCTTTTATGGATCAAGAATTAGGCAATTGACCTGAGATTCACTTAAAGATATCTTTTCATAGGCAAAAAAAATTATTTAAAAACAAACCAAGCAAATCAGTGCATTTGGAAAAAAACCACTACATGCAAAAAGGGAAGCACTGAAAAAAATGAATAAGACCATGAGAACACATGCCTTATCAATTCGTATAATTGGGGGACAAAACACTTAATCAACTCTAACCATGATATATTTGTCTCGGGTACTTCCAATTCAAATCCTTTTTCTTCTATAAATGCCATTATAGCTGCTTCCTCAATTACACCAGCCTTGATGATGCGTTGAATTAACAACGTCTTCAGTTTTTTTATCTGAAATTAAATAAGATGAGCAGATTTAATCCATTACACATTTTTCAAACAAGAATACTTGAGGCATCATATCTAATTACACATCCCCTCACATGTGGATACATCAATACACAATTTAAAAACCCCTGCATTCCCATTCAGAACTACAGATTATTCAAATGATTTACCAGGAAAAAACTCAAGTTTAACCCCAAAAACCTAAACAAATAACAAAAGATATATGGATGGGATTAAATATATCAAGACCTTTTTAATAGAAAAAACACTCAATATACATTGACTCATTACACTAAACGCTATAGATTAAACCAGGGATAAGGATTCAGATGGTAATAGTTCCAATACAACCAATTAATCCAGTAAATTAATAATTGGTGCTTTCCCAACTTATTACAAGTAAATTTTCCTTTTTGGTCTTCCACCAGGTTATAAATCTTCTTTCTGAAAGAGTTTTTAATGCTTGTCTTGGGCATCAAAATATTGGCCTGAATGGAGGTTTGACTAGTGGGAGAACCTGAAGGATTTCTACATGCAGTTTGATATTTGTAAATAATAAAAATAGAAATAGTATAGATACAGGTATAAACTAATATGACTAACAAATCAAAATACAGTAGCTTTAGGAAGAAACCTGATGATACATATGACAACAAAAAAAGATAGAATCCAGTAATTTCTCCTCAGTTTTGGTTTAACAATCATTTGGGTGAATGTTGTAAGGGTTCAAGTGAAAATAGAAAAATTGGGTATCAAGATGCCATTAAATATTTTTTTTAGACGCAATACACCAAAAGAAATCATAGACACGTTAAGAATGTGTATGGGAGGACATGGCATCAAAATAGGTTGACCAAATGGCACTGGACGACCAGCAAATTAAGGTTAGAGAGATAGCAGAGTCTATGGGCATATTGAAAGAAAGTATTTTAATACACTGACTAAATAATTCACATGGGTAAGCTATCTACATTTTTGGTTCCACGTTTTCTCACTTTGGCCCAAATATGCATCCCAGGAAACAGTTCTGATCTCTTACTGTTCATGGAAAAAATAACATCTTAAACCTACACTTAACCTCTCTAATTTTATTAACATTATCTCTCCTACAGGAAATGTTGAATTAATAGAGAAATATAGTATAAAAATCCTTTAAAGATTCTGCAAAGGTATCTAATCTCCAAAAATTCTCCCAAGCCTCATATGGATATGTAGTAGCAGAATCAATTCACTTCTGGCACTTGACGCTGACAAAATGTTACAACTACTCTCCTGTAATTGTTACATGGATTATGAGGAGAATGAAATATTCTGTGAAGTAGAGAGTTCAATTTTGTCAGAAGAGCTTCAAATTTTTCAAAAAGAGATGTACATCTTCATTCTATAAATATGACAGCCTGATCATTATTCATGCATACAACATTCTAATACCTTTTCATAAACCAAGTCCTCATATGGGAAATCTAAATTATTTCTAGAAATGGCTTTGCAGGAAATAATATCTACACCACGGTTTTTGTATTCTGAGAAGCAGAAGATTCAAGATATGTCACACAGGGATATTGGCAATAAATGCATTTTTTTTGCATCCAATGTTCAAATAAACAAGCAACACTAGTTGCTTTAATTGATTTGTACTTCTCATTCCAAACACCTTTTAACTCCTAATAATACTCTGGATATTTAAGTTTAAAACTTTAAGTAGATCATCCCTCTAATATTGAAATCCTTCCCCAGACAGGTGTTTGGGAGGTGTATCAGCAAACGATAATGAACCTATTGCTCCACGTTAGCCTATTTTAGAATCTAGTCTACCCTTATTGGAGTTATGGATATTATTTCTGATATATCTAAACTGGACTGAAGTCTGTGTTAATTGCCACATTGTAGTATTGGTAAAATCATCACTTGATGAATTGCCGAAACTAATTTTGAACAATGCATATGGCATTGGCAGGGTCTACCTCAATAACTCATTTAAATGTCAAAACAAGTTAATGCTTGACAAGAATTCAGAGTGGTGACCGAATGCAGTCTCAATTGGCCTTACTTTCAATTGCTGTCAGTGCAAAGCCACAATCTTTCATGGCAGTTTCACGTTTGCATGATTTACATTTTCTTCCTAGAGTGAATTTTGAATTCATCCTAATCCTTGGTTGTTATTCCACTGCACTTTGCCTGAAATAATTGTTGTTTACTTAGGAAACTTCATTATTTCTCAGATCAACTGCAGTTTCCATTGATGCACAGGGAGAAAGATTGATTTCATAGAGCAGGTGGAGAAGAACGAGCTGTATTTGTAGGGCAATTCATCCTCACGGTTTCACCGTACTACTCTTTTGGCATCTCAGAATATTTCAGTTTTAAAATCAGCATCATACACTTTTTCAGGATATTCTGAGGAACACACTTCTTTCACATAATCTATTATGATTCCTTGTCCAGCCATACTGTTGGTACAATCATTTTATTTATTTTACAAAATACAAGGTTTTCACTAAAAAGCTGAGACTGGTCCTACTACTCACAAACTTCTTGACAGATTACAATCATTGACATGCTATTTTCTAGTGGCATTGTGAGAAGTGAAACACCAAGTTCTCATGGCCTTATCTCAACTTGTCTGAGATCTATGCACAACAGTGATTCATGTCTGAGCTTGTATATGCATGCCGTACAAATTCTTGTTTCAGTGGAAATGTAATTGTTAGAGAAGCAGAGGATGTGGATTGAATTTTGTTTTAACCTTTGAAAAAGTGCAACAAACCTATGCAATGATTCAAGAGACATTTGGCGATGAATCTAAGTGTCAAGTACAGTGTTTTGGTTAACACTATGGCTTCCAGTCTGGACAAACCCAGACCGATTAAGACCAAGAAATGGAAACCAATCGATGTAAACAAAAACCACCCATGTTTTTAGTGTGAATGACTTAGAGCATCCAAACCATAGATTAAACATCCGGAAGTTTTGCCAAAGAAGTTGGCATTAGCGTTGGATGGTATTTCCCCATTTTGACAGAAAGTTTGGGTATGCAGGGAGTCATGTCCAAATGTTCCATGAATGTTATCTGATGAACCAAGGTACAACATCTCAAAATTAGTCAAGAACTGCTTGACCATCACAAGCACAACCACATTTCCTTAATAACAATCTTGGCAGGAGACAAAACCTGGGAAAATAGCGATGATAAAGAAACCAAATCCCAGTGTTCACAGAGGAAGGACCATTTCTCCACGGTCAATAAAAGCTATGACGCCACCATCAAATGTGAAGGTGACATTCATCATTTTCTTTGATTGGGAAGGAATTATTCACCATGAATATGGCCCCAATTGACAAACAGTGAATGGGCAGCATTAGATAGTAGTTATGAAGTCAGACAAATGGCAGTCCACACATCCATTTCTCAGTGAGGTAGTTGCAAAGGCATCTGAACCTAGTGGGTTGGCCATTTAGGGATATGGCACATAAAAAACCCAATTTAGGAAGGAGATGGGAAACCATCACAATTATTTTTCCAAGATTGCCAGAATAGAGAAAAAAGTACTGGCAACTATGAGACTCAGCCTGATTGGCCGGGTGTCATGCCTGGCAGCAGGGGAGAGGCAAGGCTACCTTGTGGCCATCTAATGAAAGCTTTGCAAAGCAACCTAACAGCAGCAACACAGAAGAAGACTGAGTTAATTATAATAGGAACCTTGAATGTCAGGACAATGTTGAGGACAGGAGAATTAGGGAATATAAAACGAGAGATGGAAGGAAGAAACATAGATATTACTGGTCTAGAGTGTTATGACATGCACTATGTTAAATTTATGTCAGTTTCATTCTGCATAGAGATGATGCAAAGCATACAGGCAGTCATTAATTGCTCTTTGAGCATTGTTTGAAAATAGTATGAAAGTTTCAATGCAAATGAGGCCTTGATTCGCTTCAGACAAATTAGGAGCAAAAAATATTACACCTAATGCCACCAAAAGCTTTAATTTTTCTATCAATAGGCATATCATAGCTGGAAGCATGTTCATGGTATGAGTAAAAACATGTTGTGTAAATTTGTTTTGAAAACACATTACTGCCAGGATTAAGCTAAAATAACTCCAAGGGAGTACAGTAGTTACAGAGAAATAGAATTAAAAGCAAATACGTGCAGAGGAAGACCTGCTACTTTGTAATTTTAGTGGTAATGGCGAATACATTGTCAAACAAATCGTGAATAATAAAGTAGGGATAAATTTATCAAAGCCATTTTAGAAAAACATTATATATAATTGTATTGGCCGCATTATTTACAGATCAGTTTTATAATACGTTCAGAATGGGAGTATACAAATAATATAATCCCTACCCTAAAATGTTACATTTTCAATTCACACATTTCTGTTTACTTCAAAGACAGTTTCCTCTGTTTTAATTTTCAACCAGACCTATAAGCATGTGCACTAAATGGCAAGCACTACATCAGTCCTGACGTAGTTTTTGCCGCCTGATACAACTTTCCACTCGTCATTGCCTTTCCTGATCATACACTTATCCTCAATCATGTTGACTGAACAACAGACAAAACTTTGATCCCTTTAGCTACCACAGTATTGACTGCATGAAAAGATGGTAATCCATTCTAAAACTAACCTGAATGATTAGAACTAAAAACGATCACCATTAAAAAAATAAAAAAGCATACATTAAAGAAAGTGAAGTACTCACCGCTCGAGGTGACCTCCATGACCTGTATAGAGAAGCTAGCCACTTGTGAATACGACTCCATTTAGACAGTACGGGATGCGCTACCTTAAGAGAATAAAAAAATAAGCTTCGACCTCACATGAAATCACTTGTACATAATAAGGTTTGACTTGAAATATTTATTACTTCAGGTTCCTGCTCCTCCACAATGACCTCTTCTACTTCTTCGTCTAACCCCCCGGCTCTTAGGTAATCACCTAATCCTGTTGCCTACGAAGATAAAATAAAATGTCAATACAGTAACAAAAAGTAATACGTTTATCAATCAAGTTTATCAATTACCTCAAAAACGACGCTGTCTTCTTCCATTATCACAATTTTTACATTATTTTTAAATAGTTCGACCCTTTAAATTCAAGTTTTGGAGGGCGGGAGTAGGGAGATTAAGACAAGACTCGTAAAGACTCTAATATGAAGCGTAGCTACGTACGTACGGACGGCGTGGAAACGTGGTCGCTGAAACAGGAGAATAGACGTAGATTGGAGGCTTTTGAAATGTGGGTGTGGAGAAGAATGGAGAAGGTGAATTGCACCGAAAGGAAAACAAATGAGGAAGTACTGGAGATAGTGAGTGAAGAGAGGGGTTTGTTGAGAGAAATCCTATGGATGAAAGGCGTATTTCTGGATTGGGTTTTGTTTGGAATTACAAAATGTTCATTTGATAGTTGTGTCCATCCAAAATCTTACCTAACCGGTAGATTACCTAATAAATAAAAATATCTTTTCCCGACAGAAGAACTACTAGGTAGCTTGTGTCCTTGCAAATACCTAACCTATTTAACTATTTCTTACTATAACCTAAGTATGTTATAGTGAGAAATAGTGATGGTCCTATCCGTAACTACCAGCAATCAGATGCTTTCCTCCCTACTGTTGTCAAATGAGTCATCCACTTAACAAACATTAATGATAATATGGAATGTATACCTACCTACATATATAAATTTACAAATACATATTTCCTGTGATCTTATTGTTTCTACCTTACAGAGCACAACGTGGCTGTAATTTCCTCTGTCCGGAATTGCAGATGGTTTAATTTTATATGCGTTAGGAAACACAAGAAAATATAATCCAAAATATAAGAAAATATTGGATGGAAAGAAAATAAATTTGCAACCAGAACATGTCTAAGAAAAATGAGGTGAGAGTGATGAATGGAAAGTCTAGATGGGAATTTTTAAAAGAGGAATAAGGCAGTGATCCACTTGATCCTGCTCTTCAACGCATGGAAAGTGGAAATTATCGAAGAACCATGAAAAAAACTTAAGTAGGAAGCAAAACCAGTGGAGAATTAATTAATACAGGAATGCTCACGTTGATCAAAATTTGAATATCATTCAGCCACGAGGTTGCAAGAACTACCAAACACTTTCCTTAATAAATCCCATTAGTACGTAATGAGAAGTAACGTTTACAATTCTAACATTATTTTCGAGTTTCTCTTGCGGAAAATGAAGGTTTCTTTGCCGCTGCATAACCGTAAGATTTCATTTTCCTATTCTTTGAGTCCTGTGGTATCACCATTGGTATCTGAACACAAAATCCGAAAGTTGTAACATGTTTCTTCTTTCTTTTAAAAATTTTTCCATCACCCTGCTCCCAACGCTCAAATATATATGTATATCTATACAACTCAATATCTTCGCATTTCACATTGGCAATACTAAAATAGGCCATTGCTACGTGGCGTGATTTGAATCTAAATCTCCAACTGTAATGATAGTTGGCGAGGTACTCACCAAATTTTTCTAGAACACCGTTGTCCGCAATTGTACCAAGAATTAAGAACATCTTATTTTCAATATGAGAATTAAATACGGACTCTCGATTACGAGAGACGGAATCGTTCTGGCAAAGCAAATTTTCAAATTATAAAAGCAAAGACAATAGCATTTTAATTTGAGTATTTTAATCGGATAAGAAACATGGTATACTTTAATACGATCAAATGCTCTGCCTATTACATCGGAATAACCGGGAAGAAGTTTAGTGAACATGTGAAAGAAAAACACGCCTGTTTTAAAAACGGAAACCCCACCTCTCAATTTGCCAAGCACCTAATGGACGATAACCACACCAGTGACTTTGTTCCCGAAATTCTACACTTAGAAAAGAAAGTCTTAAAGTTGCATGCATTGTGACAGATGGACATTTCCAAAAGCAGCTATCGGAAGGGTATATTAGTCAATGACCTGACCTACGCCTCCCGATCACTCCCGCTCGTTCTCCTTCTGTTCCAAAGCCCCTCTCCTCCCATGACAACATGCCCAACCGCCCTCTACCCCCCTCAGCCACCCTGACGCCATTCCCCCTGCCCCTTTCCTTTCCTACCTCTTCACACACCAGTTTCCTCTCCGACCTTCAATAATACCCCCCTCTCCTCTTCTCCGCGAACTATATAATACTGTATGTCTTTTGTTTCTTCAACTGATGATGACTTTATAAGTCGAAACCTACATCGTTTGTAATAAATTTATGTCGAAGAACTAACTATATTCTTTTTCCATTAATGGCATCACTTTGACACAAAGTAATAGTTTCAAAGTTAAAATTTGACTCGCCATGGTTAGGATGTGTTTATCCTTAAGAATACAAGTGACTCCAGGCCTCTTCTATGGTATCTGGAATGTGTACTTAGAATCACCAATGCTAAGCATTTATAAAATAGTAACTTGACATATAAATTTCGGATTCGGTCAAACCTGCCACAATTGCCTGAAATCACTACGAATAGTATCGACTTTCAATTGCTAAAAACCACGGTTTATTTGTCGCAGCATAAACGTAACAATTCATTTTCATATTCTTTGAGTCCTTTGACATCACCATTGGTATCTGCACACAAAATCCGAAACTTTCACCATGTTTCTTCTTTTTTTCAAAATGTTTCCATCACCCTGCTCAACACGCTCAAATATATATATATATAACTCTATATCTTCGCATTTGACATTGGCAATACTAAAATAGGCCGACGTAAACAGATCAGAAATATATAGATTTTAATTTCAGCACTTACCATGTTTTAACGATGAGGACCACTCAATTTCTATGAATAAATATATTTGTTCGATGGCTCTAACTCGAAGATCTGACACCTTGCTTCCCCGTTACCAACTGGCCATTTGCTACGTGGCGTGATATGAATTTAGATCTCCAACTGTAATGATAGGTGGCGAAGTACTCACCAAATTTTTCTAGAACACCGTATTACGGTTTGTATATTTCTGCAAACCATTTTACTCATCTTTACAAGTTTTAAACTTTCATACAAACCGACGGGTAATTTAATCTCAAACTAAATTATCTACGTCAGGCCCTTTTTGAATTTACTTTGGCTCTCTCCCGCCATCTATCGTACGAAATTTAAAAAAATTATCCACGGAATGGACGTAACCCACCGTACTGTTTCCAAGGAAAAAATATACTACCGAAATTCTTTATAAAACACTACGATGGTTTGGATCAAGCTTTTGAGTATCAGAAAGCCACGAGAGCAAAAGCATTACCGAGTACATTCCAATTTCAGTCCCGTTATCACTTAATTCGAAGCAACATCAACAATCCTAATGTTATGTGGTTTTAGAAAATTATAAAAGCACAGCCAGATGCACTTTGATTTATGTATTTCCAACGGATTACAAACATGGCAATGAGTTAATATGATCACTTTGGCACAGAGTAAAAATTTCAAAGTGTAAAACTGACTCGCAATAATTAGGATGTGCATATGCTTAAAAATACAAGGGATTTCAGGCCTCTTTTATGGTATCTGGAATGTGTGCATAGAATCACCAATGCTTAGTATTTATAAAATAGTTACTTTTTATTTTAATTTCGGATTCTGTCCAACCTGCCCAAATTACCTGAAAGTACTCTCGGGCATGAAAGCGTTTCCAATATACATCGAGCAACCACAACAATGGACAATCGGTCGAACACTTCGGATCAGCGATAATTATTAATATTTACTCGGATATGCACATCTTAAAATTTTCGGAATACGAAAAAAAACCTAGAATAAAATAATATACTGCAACTGAAACACGAGAGCCAAAAACCCTTGATTCGTCAAAGCTGTTGGCCGCTGTGGCGGGCTTGTTGTGATGGCCAAATCGGCCCAAAACGAAATGCCTTTGTCTTTTGTGTGTAGCACAGTTCGTTCGTCTATTATTTCATTGTACTCCGTCCGACCTCTGATCTATATTTCAATGAATTTTCAATGGAATTTCTGAAGGAGGACAACCGAGTCCGCAATTGTACCAAGAATTAAGAACATCTTATTTTCAATAAGAGAATTAAATACGGACTCTCGATTACGAGAGACGGAATCGTTCTGGCAAAGCAAATTTTCAAATTATAAAAGCAAAGACAATTGCACCTTGATTTGAGTATTTTCATCGGATAAGGAACATGGTATAATTTAATATGATCCATAGCGAAATATGATCAAATTCTCTGCCTATTACATCTGAATAACCGGGAAGAAGTTTAGTGAACATGTGAAAGAAAAACACGCCTGTTTTAAAAACGGAAACCCCTCCTCTCAATTTGCCAAGCACCTAATGGACGATAACCACACCAATGATTTTGTTCCCGAAATTCTTCACTTAGAAAAGAAAGGCTTAAAGTTACATGCATTGTGACAGTTGGACATTTCCAAAAGCAGCCATCGGAAGGGTATATTAGTCAATGACCTGACCTATGCCTCCCGATCTCTCCCGCTCGTCCTCCTTCTGTTCCAAAGCCCCTCTCCTTCCATGACAACATGCCCAACCGCCCTCTCCCCCCCTCAGCCTCCCTGACGCCATTCCCCCTGCCCCTTTCCTTTCCTACCTCCTCACACACCAGTTTCCTCTCCGACCTTCAATAATACCCCCTCTCCTCTTCTCTGCGAACTATATAATGCTGTATGCGTTTTGTTTCTTTATCTGATGGTGACTTTGTAAGTCGAAAACTAGGTCGTTTGTAATACATTTATGTCGAAGAATTAACTATTTTCTTTTTCCATTAATAGCGTCACTTTGACACAAAGTAATAGTTTCAAAGTTAAAATTTGACTCGCCATGGTTAGGATGTATTTATCCTTAAGAATACAAGTGATTCCAGGCCTCTTCTATGGTATCTGGAATGTGTACTTAGAATCACCAATGCTAAGTATTTATAAAATAGTTACTTGTAATATAAATTTCGGATTCGGTCAAACCTGCCACAATTGCCTGGAATTGCCACGAATATTATCGACTTTCTCTTGCTGAAAACGACGGTTTATTTGTCGCAGCATAAGCGAAACAATTCATTTTCATATTCTCTGTCATTTGGAGTCCTTGGATCACCAATGGTATCTACACACAAAATCCGAAAGTTTTAACATGCTTCTTCTTTTTTTTCAAAATGTTTCCATCACCCTGCTCAACACGCTCAAATATATATATATATAACTCTATATCTTCGCATTTGACATTGGCAATACTAAAATAGGCCGACGTAAACAGATCAGAAATATATAGATTTTAATTTCAGCACTTACCATGTTTTAACGATGAGGACCACTCAATTGTATGAATAAATATATTTGTTCGATGGCTCTAACTCGAAGATCTGACACCTTGCTTTTTCCGTTACCAACTGGCCATTTTCTACGTGGCTTGATTTGAATCTAGATCGCCAACTGTATTGATAGGTGGCGAAGTACTCACCAAATTTTTCTAGAACACCGTTACACGGTTTGTATATTTCTGCAAACCATTTTGCTCATCTTTACAAGTTTTATACTTTCTTACACACCGACGGGCAATTTAATTTCAAACTAAAATATCTATTTCAAACCCTTATAAAACTTACGGTGGCTCGCTCCCGCCATCTATCGTATTAAATTAAACCAAATTATCCTTTAAATCCAAATACCTTACCATACTGCTTCCAGGGACACATCACAGCAACCTTACATCTTTTTAAAAACATTCGATGAATTGGATGATGTTCTTGGCTCTTATTCTGAAGCATTATAATACTTTAATTTTATTTAAAGATTTACCGAATAAATCTTAATTAATGATAGCAAGGTAAAAGCAATAGCACCAGGACAGTTATTATCTACTGGCTGTAGGTGGAAGCCTTTATTGGGAGAATAGCAAAAACAGACTACTCTCAAAGATAATTGTGTATATATTGTTATTATTAGGTAATATACCAGTTAAGGTAGGTTTTTCAATTGAATCAACTATTAAGTAAATGTTTTGTAATCCAAACAAAACCAATTCAGAAACCTAATCTACATCAGATGCCTCTTCATCTCTGTGTACTTCTTTCTCACTTCATTCCGTCCAACATCCCTTTCATGTTCCTGCCCTTTCCTCGTTTGCCCAACATTCTTCCTTCTATAACCTTCTTCAACATTCTACTACCGCTCAAAATGCCTTTCAGCAATTTTTCCGGCCTCTATAAGATTTCTCCCAGCATAACCTCTCCTCACCCGCCATCCCTAGGACTTCCTTATTTGTTTTTCTTTTGGTCCATTTCACTTTCTCCATTCTTCTCCACACCAACATTTCAAAAGCCTCCAAACTACGTCTATCCTCCTGCTTCAGCGACCACGTTCCTGTGCCGTACATAGCTATGCTCCAGATCAAATTTTTTACGAGTCGTTTCTTAACCTTCCTACTCCACATCCCCATCATTAACTCCCTCCTAGCGAAAGCCTCCATGCCTAGCGCAATTCTTCTCCTTACGTCCCTAAGACTTTTACTGTGCTGATCCTCCCCTAAGTACTTATTTGCCTTACTATCTACATCTATCCTTTTATTGATGATCCTGTTAATGTATTTAGTTACATTGGATATCAAAATTAATGTTCTGTAATCATCATAAGATGTAGCCTTTACTTTTTTTGAATAGGAACTAACACTCAACTCACATAATCTTCCGGCCAGATTCCTTCCTCATAGATACTACGAATCAGTCCATATAGGGCCTTCTTCCCACATTTTCCTAAACATTTCAATCGTTCCACAGGAATGTTGTCTACCCCCCTTGTTTGGTTTCATTCCCTTTTTTGCCCTCTCTATTTCATCACCAAGTGTTTCTCGACCTAAGCTTTCTTCTTCTACGTCATGTTCCTTTTCTCTGTCTCTTTTTTCTCTGTCTCTCTCTCTTTTTGGCCTAAGTTCTCTACGAAACAGTGATTCTATATATTCCATCCATCTCTCTTGGATTTTTTCTGGTTCAACTAATATCTTACCACTATTATCTTAAACTGTTAGCACAGGTCTTGCCTTCTTTGTTCCCGATTATAACTTACCTTGCTGTAGAGTGCTCCAAATTCCACCATTCATATGTAAATATGAATTTAATATCATCTCGATATCTTCACACTGCCTTTTCCAACATTCGTCTTTTGCATTATTTGTGGCCCGTCTCAACTTATTGCTTAATTCTTTGTACTTCATTTTGCCTCACTCTGTGTTTACGTTCTTCCATCTTCTTCTCTCATCCATCTATGTAATCATCTTATTCTTCCTCTGCTTATCTGTTTCCTTATTCTTTTCCCGTTATTGCTTCCTATAGTGTCTTTTGCGGTTTTATATACCACTTTCTTGTTGCATTCCCATTTTTCTTCGATAGTACTCAGCTCTTTACCATCATTCATGATATTCTCTACAGCCTCCTTCCTTGTCAATCCATTGAATGCTAAGAGACTATATGGCTTTATTTATAACCTCATTGAAGCAAGAATTTGGCCCAAAGACTTTATGAGAGTAGCTTTAGTTCTAATAAAAAAAATAGTAAGAGTTCTTCATGTGAGGACTACATATCAATAAGTATTACCTCTCACACAGGTGAAATGGCTATCAGGATCATCAACAGAAGGATGGAGAGCAGGGCAATTGATTACTAAATAGAAGGTCAGTTTGGGATAAGGATGGGAAGAGACATGTTTGAAGCCAATTTGGAAAATAGATCAATAATCGAGGAATAATAGAATACCATCAGGATATATATGTGCCTGTTTCATATATTTTGAAAAGGCGTTTGAATGAGAGAATTGGAAAAACTAATGAGCCTCTCTTAAAAAATAGGAATAGATTGCCAAAATAGGAGGTTAATTGACAGCCTTTACATGTCTCTGGTTGCTCAGGTGCCAGCAAGAGACGATGAGTCGGGATGGGCATTGTTAGGAAGATAAATCAGGCATGGTTGTATCTCTTAAGTATTTTGGACCTAAATGGTCAATATAGTTGGGGTATATGGAAAAAATATTACTAGAACAGTAGGCTTTCTAAAGAAACCAGGAAATGATTACGGCGATTTTGAGTAAGGATCTTAAGACAAGGCTTGTCAACATTTTAATACAGAGTATAGTTAAGTACTGAACGGAAGCATAGTAACTGACCTAGGGTGATGCACAAAGCTTGGAAGCTATTGAAATGCTGTTTCAGAGAAGAATAGAGGTCAAGTAGACAGGAAGTGAAACAAATGAGAAGGCTGGGTATGCAGGCAGAGGAGAGAGATGCAAACTTTAATGATTAGCATTGATAGGTTAAGGGCATTGATAGAGGGAAGAATTTAAGGCAAACAAGGAAAGGAGAAGAATAGGATAGGGACGTTTGGCGAGATTTAGGAAGTCTACAGAGATGAAGAGGGGTTTGTTGTAAAACAAGATATTTGGATCTGTTTTGTTAGGAGAAACAAATATTTAGTTCACAGTAGTATATATTCAAAACCTACCCTAATCAGTAGATTACTTAAAATAATGCTATTTTCAAAATCTGTAGTGAGTCTAAGCAATTTTCCTGATCATGGAGATCCAATCAACTATAAATATATATTATACAATTAAATGGTCTTTCCCAAAAGTAGTATATCTTATTTTTTCATACATAGATGAACCAGGACAGGGAGCCAGTAACAATTGGCTCCTAGTCTTTTTGGGGTGTGGATTGTTCATTTGCAAGCCTCTATCACTTGACCTTATTATACTCTGGCATGTACCAGTTTTTGGAAAAGCAGCATGTCATCAAAATTTCATTAACCTGGAAAAAACCCGGAAATAGACTCATGATATGTGCAAAGTAATAAGACCATCAGTAGATTGGGGGTTTTTGAGTGGTGCAATTTGTTTCAAGAGGGTAGAAGAGATGTCGAAGATGCCAAATGCTCAGGATGTTCTTTGACCTCAAAAATTATAAAAATCTTGCATGAGTGAAGGCTTTGTTAGATAGTGATCAAATATTAAGTGCTTGTATGGTTATAGATGAACTTGGCATCCCTAAGAGAAATATGCATATACTTGTGAATGAAGAAATGAGCATGAGAAAGTTGTGTCTGAAGATGGGGCTACAAAGTCCTTGATTTAATATAATATCCTTAAGCTATTCCTGCCCTCCATCATCAGCTTAAAATTATCCATCCTATTACAGACCACAATACAAACACCTCCAGACCATTTTTATCATCCTGTTTTCTTTACAATGCTTCTGCTCCCTACTTAACTGTGCTCCAAATTAAAGTTTTAATGAGCCTTTTCTTAATATTCTCACTCAATTTCCCTGTCATATATTCCCCTTTCCTTTTGAAATCTTTTTTGCATAATGCAATTATTATTCTTATATGCCTGCTTCTTTGACCATTTTGGTCCAAAACACATTTGAGATATATAACATTTATACTGAGTTCAATTTTTCCCTCCTTTTAGAATGTTTAACTTAGTCTTTCTCTTTCTGGAAAACCTCCCAGCCAACGTTTTTTACATTTATTCTTATTCCACTTTTATCACACAGAATGACCTTTTCAAAGTGTAAAGCTTGAAATATCGTGGCTGATTGACAAACCCAAATTTGGTAATCAGCAAAACTAACTTATTTTATGAATTATTCACCCACTTTCAGTCCTATCTCTTATTTTTCCCATATATCTTCAATCATTTCTTCCACTTTACCTTTAATAGCACAGGTTATCATGGACAGCCTTCCCTAACTCCTCTTCCTAACATTGCCTGTCTGGACTCTCCATCCTCCACTATCACTTGAGCAATCTGAAAATGTACAGATTTCGGATTTGATTCATTTCTCTTCAATTTACTACTATTTTGTATAATACGTGCATTATTTAAACCTATTTAAACTATAAACAACTTTTTTAATCTACAACACAGATGAATGCACCTTGATTGTATTAGATATTCCTCTCTATTAGTAATCACATAACTACTATTCCATCATGCTGACCTCTCCCCTTCCTGACCCAACCTGATCATTCTATATGTAATTATTTGCCCTGCTCTCCATACTCTTATTGACAATATTGAGAATTGCTTTATATGTCCCCAAAATCGAACATATTATTCATTATTAATCACTTATGGCTGCCTGAAACTATTTGAGATAGATACTATAACTGATCTTACGAAACTTTCTGGCTAAATCCCCCATCATTAATACTATGGAATAGTCAATAAAAACTATTTTTCCCAAATTTTCCTAAACTTTTAGTGTGCCACACCTTTTTTGGTGTTGAAGGCAAGTGCCCATCTGCTACAGACCTCAATTGCTTTCTGCCCACCGACTGAGTACTTAAACCATAGCCCCCAACCTCACTACCATCTCTTTCTCTCCCTACTGTTGCACTCCAATCCCACATCACTATCAAATTTTTCCCTTCGGGAATATCCCCAAATATATCCTCTAACTGATCATATACCCTATTCACTTCTGCATCCATATAATTTCTTGGTGGCATATATACCTGAATAATAGCCAAGTTAGTATGTTGTGCTTTTATTTTTACAAGAAATATTCTATCCATTACTTGCTCAATGTTTTGACTATGCTTCTTCCTACATTTTCATTCAATATTATGGCAACCACTTGATGACTCTCATTCCCTCTGCTCTATATTGCTCTGTTACTATCACTTCAGTAATCCCTGTTAACCTTCCATATTTCATCGTATGGTTTATATTTATCACTTGTCTATATTTCCTCTTTCTATGTCTGGCTTTATATTATCTAATTTTTATGTCCTCAACATGTTCCTATTCTAATTAAGTTTGTCATCTTCTCCTGGGTCATCTGTGTTGCAGCTGTCAGTTTTCCTATGCAGGACTTCCACAGACAACCATGGAGGGAACCGTCAAGGAAGCCTTATCTCTCCCACTCCTGGCCAAGACACATGACTAATTGGGCAGGGTCCTGTAGCAGCCAGGACTCATTTTCTCTATGCTGGCCATTATTACAATCTTGGAATTAATAATTGAGTTGGTTTCTCATTGCCTATCTCCATAGTGTTTTAGCCACGATGTTCAGTTAGAAGTTATCTCAAAATAATTTTATCTTGGGCGATGAACTCTCTAATTACATGATGGCTAGCATTAACATGAATCTTATGATAATTTTCTATATTATGTACTGTTTGTCTCTGCAAATAAGTTATGAAGTATTTTTCTTTTAAAATTTCAAACAATAAGTTTCTCAGGAGTATTATCCCTTCTTTGCATGAAACAAGGATACATACTCAGCATCTGTGTTATCCTTTGATTCCAAGTTCACCTGGAAAATGGATATAAGAATGACAACAAAATAATTTTAGAGATCTCTGTCAATTGGCTTTTCTTACCTCTCCAAACTCCTTCACGACTTGAGTTCTAACAGTTCATATTGACGCTAAGTCTCCATGATTTTTATATGACACTAGACAACGTTAATTTTTTGGCGATTTGTCTGACCCACCAGTGTTAATGTGCATCCTAGCCTGCTGCTCTTCCAGGGCATGTAAAAACTGCACTACAGTTATTAGTTCTATGCATTAATACTCCATACCATTTCAATACTGCCAAGAGGCCATGTTGTCAAATTTTAAAAAGCAAAGCATTCCAAGCAAAATTTGTCAGTCACAATAAAAATTCCTGGTCTGAGATTTTCATCTTGGTTCATTCATATCCATGGCTGACTGTTTTTAACTACTTACTTAGACAAAAAATAATTCTTGATTTTCACAAAACAATTCAAGTTGTCTAATTTAGAGTAGTGACACATTTGTTTTTGTCATGCTATGAATGTCACTAAAGTTACCTTGTAATAAAGAGAAATACTCATGGCATTTATTTCAGGATCGTGAAACTCAAGTTGGAAATGATACAACCATTAGTTAGCTCTTCGATTTAATCTGAAAACAGATTTTAATCACAATGTTGTAATACATTTTGAAGCTCAAGAGACCGTATTTGATGACATCCTTTCAACGCTTGGAAAAGATACAGATGGAGGCGTATATCACCCAATTGTTTTAACAGAGGCTTTTCAGAATCCAAATTATTCCCGAAACTTTCAGGGACTTTGCAGCTATGATGAGAGTTATCCATAAATATTCTGTAGTTCTAAAATTCCATTACCATTTAAGAACAGTTTTTTCAGTATAGTTGTTAAAATGAGATTAAAAGCCGAGGGCTGTGGTGTCCTTTTACTTTCAATATCCTGGAAATATTCTATTGGACTGGTATTAAGGAATTAATTCGGGTATTTATTTTGATTTATATTAATATGGATCAGTGCAACAACCTAGTTCACTATTCTTATTTAAAGATAGAGGAAATCTCCAAGCTTTATGTTTCCTCTCCAGAGGATTGATTCTTTTCCTTTCCTTTTATCTGAAAGTTGATAATTACTGAGTCAAGTATTGAATGAAAACTAACTGTATTTACTGTCCTACTGGAAAACTGCTCATTTCACTATGGTCAAAGACCATTATAGCACTAAATTGAACAGTACTGGTGATTTTTTATAAAATTGCAGCCCTCACTAACCCAAAAGATAAAATTACAGATGCATGTTTAAAGCAAATGTTGTCTACCAGATAAAATGTATAATTGGTGCTTTTTGTATTTCTAATCGATACAAGTTAAGATAAATTGTGATACATAACTCTGGAGTTTTTTTTACAAGCCATTAAAAAATTGTTTACTGCTAGTAAGCAACCTGGATATTATGCAAGTTAATATGTACCTTAAGTTTTCCTCCAAGGTTAACACTCTAAATACAATTTGATGGATGCATTTATTAATATCTTTATTTACTGAGTTATTATAAGTTAGACCTAAAATTACATGCACACCCTTTGTATTCCTTGGCTCTTTTAGGAGGCAAGACTTGTTACATGTTAGTGACAAAAAAACCGATTGAGCCTGTCATTTCTTAATGCATCAATGAATTTTACTAAGTTATATTCTATGAATATTTGTATGATTTACAATTTAGTTATTCTATCTTCAAGAAGGTTTGTTTCAATTTATCTTCACAGTTGCTTTCAAAAATAGTATGCCAAGTTAATTGAGAGAAAATTGTTTCATAATGTTTACCTATTGATCTACTAATCATCCTCATCACAATCACTTAATGAATTTTTTTGGTAATCCTTGCTTGACCCCCTGCTAAATGTGCAATACAATTCAACAATTCTGAATGTAAAAACCATGATCTTTCCAAGGATCCCGGTCAAGGTGAATGATTTCTACACTCTGAGATTGTTGCTTCAAATTCTTGTAGTTTTTCATGGAACTGTGAATTCAACCTAAAGGTTTCAGCTTGATGATATCTGAGTTCCTGTACAGTTTCATTCATGAGTGGTCTTTACAAAAAATTATCTACCTTTAGAAATGATATCATTGAGAATGACATTCATAATCATCATGACAATTTTAAAAAAATACTGAAATTGACCTCGCATATCAAGAAAAGAAAAAATATGGGCATGGTCCACCACCTTAATTTTTTCATAGCTGACATACTCTACAATCTGCCATTTATAGATTTTGTGTAAAAAAATATAGTTGGGATGAAGTGGATTTAAAAAAATGGATATGATGTCAAATTCGGCACATTTTGTAACTGCCCATCGATAGGGGTACACCAGAAAAGCCTGCATACTTTCACTGAAGTCTAAACCATGAGTGATGTTTAATGTGTACCAAGAGAAGTTTTCAATTGCTGAACACAGCTGATGAGTAGAATGAAAAGCTCATCATCAATGAACACCCTATTTGGGTCATCCTCAGATGACAACAGGTCCACCACCAGTCGTTTGACAAATTCCTCTTCCCTCAAATAGAATTTACTTATAGCAACCTGAAAAATAATAAAAAAGTATAATTTTTAATAAAAGAGTGCAGCGATATAACTTCCTTTTCACAATGCCAACTTGTACGACCAATGCTATTTTTTTGTAAAATTATGCTGTTTTCAAAATATACATAAAAATCCTTCATATATTATGTATACTGCGGATTTATTTGGCTATATTTTATATTTTTTAAAATTATTTACATGGAAAATACTAGGTTGGGGAAAAGGAATCCATTATTTTCTAGGTAGATGTGTGTGAAGTACCACAAATGGTGACCATACCAGGACTAACGGCCAGGAAGGATTGACTGTATATTTGGTGGGACATCGAAGGAATCATTCATTATGAGTGGCTCCTGCATGGACAAACACCAAATTCAGATCTGTTCTCTCAACAACTAGACCGTTTTAAGCAAGCGATTGACCAGAAACGACAAACAGCCGTTGACCAACAGAAGAGACAAGTCCAGGAGCTAAATATCAACAATAAAACAGTTTAAAACCATTTGTGCAAAGCTGGATTTATAAAGAACCTCGATTTTTGGGTGCCACACCAGTTAACTCAGAGAAACTTGATAGAATGAATTTCTATCTGCGAAGCTTTACTATACTTATTAGATAGAACTGGAAATAGAGTACTAGAGTTTTTCACCAATAAGGACAAAAATTCTATGAGAGAGGCATTATGAAGGTACTTTTAACATGGCAACAAATTATAAAACCAAACGGTGTTTTTTACCCAAATCCGACAATATGAAACATCTTAAATACATTTTGAACTCCTCGCAAAAATAATGGATTTCTTTATTCCAAACCTATTATTTTAGAAGCCTAAAATTATATGACACTATTAACAGAATCACTCTTGACATCTCCAATCAAGTTTTTATTCACAAACATTATTAGAACCTAAATGATAAATTCAAGTTCTTATAATCTGATAATATTTTTTTCTGCCAATTATCTCTCTGCTCCACATTTATGGCGTTCGATATACAAGGTTTGTTCTGGAAACTAATATTCATTTGTGCAGTATTAAACTGTTGTGGCACAAGTAGCCCCAATCAATCTCAAACACTACTTGTTTGTCTGCCCACTGTGTGTGAAGTTTCATAGTGGAGTTATTGCTTTTGTTGCATCTGTGGGCCTTTAACAATGTTTATAAAATAATAAACATTGCCACAGTTGAAGTTACACATGCTGTCAGATTTCTAAATGAAAGAAATCTGGAACAATGAGATATTCATAGTCAATTATGTAAGCTTTTTGGCCACAATGCTATTGACAAATCGTCTGTTTGAAGCCAGTGTCGAACTTTGACTTGACTAGATAGAACATCCATAAAGATAATCATTCAGGGGGGAGAGATGAAATGTCCATGATGATGATATTTCATTTTTTACCATGACAATTCCAGGCCTCATGTGACTTGAAACATATAACTACACAACCAAAAATTCAAATGAGAAATCTCAAACCATCTATCATTGGCCAAGAATAAGTTCCTTCAGATTTTCATCAAATGGTGACCATACAAGGACCTACAGCCAGAAAGGTTTGACTGTACATTTGGTGGGACATCAAGGAATTATTTATTATGAGTGGCTCCTGCATGGACAAACACCAAATTCAGATCTGTTCTCTCAACAGCTAGACCGTTTTAAGCAAGTGATTAACCAGAAACGGCCAACAGCCATTGACCAACAGAAGAGACAAGTCCAAGAGCTAAATATCAACAATAAAACAGTTTAAAACCATTTGTGCAAAGCTGGATTCAAAAAGAACCTCAATCTTTGGTTGCCACACCAGTTAACTCAAAGAAACATGATAGAATGATTTTCCATCTGCGAAGCTTTACTTAATTATTAGATAGAACTGGAAATAGAGTACTAGAGTTTTTCACCAATAAGGACCAAAAATTCTATGAGAGAGGCATTATGAAGCTACTTTTACCATGGCAACAAATTATAAAACCTAACGGTGATTTTGACCCAAATCCGACAATCTGAAACATCTTAAATACAGTTTTGAACTCCAGTAAAAAATAATGGATTTCTTTTTCCAAAACCTATTATTTTATAAGCCTAAAAATATATGACAGTAATAACAGAATTACTCTTGACATCTCTAATCAAGTTTTTCTTCACAAACATTATTAGAACCTAAATGATAAATTCAAGTTCAAGTCTCTTCTTCCACTTTTGACTTTTTAACCAGATAGCACTCGCCTGCTGATGAGAAGCTTGCCCATCGGGGGATGCTTCACTGTAAGTCCCAATGCTTGTACAGGTTTAATGAAAGTCAAAGGAACTGTTATTCTACTGTTTTCCTAATATTACTATTGACTATGGTTAAAAGCATGTTCCTTAAGTAAATAGTGAACAAAAAGTAACTAACATAAATACAGAAAATATAAAATAAAAAAGAAAAAACTTACTCTTATTGTTGCTATAGATGGCACTTCATTTTTTTCAGCTTCATCGGATTCATCAATATCTGGCAATCCCAGGACAGACTGATCCATTTGATAGGGCAGCGGATTACGTCGTCTCTGCAGTTGCAATTCTCGGCTGAATTGCAAGGCTAGCCTATGAATGAAAACCAAAAAATTATTGATCATATCAATCACATTCTATGACAATTAATGGAAATATATTTTATGTAAGAATATCAGAAAAAATGAAAATGTAAGCAGTTAATAATTGAAGGATACCCCTTAAGTCTAGTTACATGTCAAATAGTTGATTTCAGCATCGCAAAATAGATGCTAATGTTTCACCAGCTGATAGGAAAAAACTAGTGTCATAATTGGGTTCAGCATCCTATTGTTCTTTAAATCAACATTAAAAGCCCCGGCACAAAAACCACTGTTGGCCTGTGTTATTAATATAATATTCCCATATCATCATATGGAAGATTTTTTTATATAAGTAACAACATATCTATATCTTGAAAACTATAGCTGATAGGAAAATACTAGTGTCATAATTGGATTCAGCATCCTATTGTTCTTTAAATCAACATTAAAAGCTCTGGCACAAAAAGCACTGTTGGCCTGTGTTATTCAAGCAATGTTAAAATAGTGATACTTTTTTGTAAATGGTCATATCACAATAATTCTCTCCATTTGGTTATACCAATGCTAGATTACCTTAAACAAGGTCTGTTCAATTAGTTCCAACACTCATTTATTATGAAAAACCACAATATCAAATTAAGGTCAGGGTCCCCTTATTGACTGTCTGGCCTTAACTTGATGCACAACCCCTTTTCATAAAAAAAAAGTCAACATCACCTTCTTATTCAAGCAAACTTGTTCAGCCCTTTTGGGGCAGGGGATGCTTCCCTAATCGATTTTGAACATTAAACTATTGTTTCAAAGTCTTCTCCATAGACCCGCGACTCATCAGTTGTTATGATCCTGAACAAGGGTTCATCCTCCTCAGCTTGATCGAACAATTACTGACAAGACTTGATGTTGCTCCTGTTCTGCTGTCATCAGGTTATGCACCAACTTGGCAGCATTTGATGCATCTTCAATATTTCCGTCAAGATATCATAGCACAAACCAATCAAGATGCCCCACTCCACTACAAGTTCCCTGACAGTCAAACGTCAATTTGCAGGAAAGAAATGGTTCACTTTCTCAATGCAGGGGTGGTCAAATAATAATGATGATTTTATGGAACACTTGCCTTGCAATAATTGCTGCCCCTTTTTGAGCAAGATAACGTACTCTTAACACATGAGAAGTTTCACAGCATTCTCTTTATAAGCCTTGGTAATCATTACAAAAGTTTCTGCCAAGGTTTTGCAGAGTTTCATGCAGGATTTCACAAAACAACGCTCTTCCGGAAAAGAGCTCATTTCCATGGATCAGATTTTTTACTGAACTCCGCAAACACCCCTTCACTTAAACGGCCATAACAAATCAACAAAATAATATATCAACCAAGTGGTTGAAGGGGGTTATTAAGGAAATTTCTGCAGACACAACACCTCTAAGTGGATTAAAAATACAAATTGAAGTCCACTAGTCATAAAGTTAGGGAACCTTTCGAGTAGACCTCCTATCTCATTCACATGAGTAGTCTATATTTTAAAACTCATTGCATTTAAAATAAACTTAGATATGTTCTAAAAGATGAATTCTAAGGGGTTGTGATATCCCTTTGAAAAATACACATTTTACCTCGTCTCCTATTCCATACCGTTTATTTAGAACTGACCTAATATACCAACAGAGTATGCCTGGATATCCATACATATATGTTTATTTTTTCCAACAGGTGTAACACTCCAATGAAACATTGCTAAATAGCAGAAACATAAGTTGTGAACTCAAAGTAGTACTGCATACATTTATTTAATTGGAGTGTAATAAAAACTGGCACTAGACAGTACAGAATTGGCAACTCATGAATGGCAGCCATCATATATAACCTTGATGGAAAGTAGGTTGTGTTACAACCTCTTGTCATGACCCTATGGATTGTGATACAACTGTGAACCTAATTTCTTGCCCAGTATCACGTCTCAAACATATTGTAATGCATTATTCAGCAGTAAATTATTCACTACTTTATCTTCTGAACAATGTTATTACATAACAAATACTTGACTCACTTGCCTTCACCATTCTAATAAGTCAAATTGGAATGTGATACGGAACAAGGGGTAGAGGTTCTGTAGGCTGTTAGGGCATTGCTTCTCAGGAATGCATTAAAGCATAGTTTCCTAAAAAATTCTATTTCCTAGAATAAAACACAATTACAATTACCTTGATGTGGTTTTTATTAACGCAATCCTGATACCAGGCAAACTGCTTAGGTCCGAAACCTCAACCATATCTTCACTTTCGGGGAGCCGAGCAGATGCACATCCTCGCATGTTACTGAAAGCAAAAAGTACACTTGATATCCTAAGTAATATTCCACAAAATTCCAATATTTTTACTAAAAGATGCTCTAGGAGATTGCATACCATTAAGTGTACATTGTGAGACAAATCAAAAGGGATTACTTTAACGCAACCAGAAGCATGTCTCATTATTTAATAATTACTATTGTCACAGGGATTGTTTCAAATAATCAGTATGAACACATCTTAACATCATCAACTTCTTAGAACATATCTTAATAAAATTTCAGTACATCATTTGAAAGAGCAGCATTGTATATGCTACCTGAAAATCAATAGACAAGTCTATGTAGTCAATGCATATCAATGCATATCTTTACCTGCAAGCACCCATGATGGAGTATCCAAAGGTATAACATTACTAATAACTAGGTGTTTAGTGATCATTATTAACATTTTATATCTTATTTTCCACATAGCTCAAACTGTTGTAAGTGATATATTCTACTTATTGGCCATGAATTGAGTGGCGAAAAATAATTCCTTGCATTGATCTGCCCCATGGTTATTTTTAAATTAAGTTCACATTGTGGTATTGCCTAACAATGCCATATGGGTCAATAATTATTTACTTGGTTTCTACACTATATTATTTCTACTTATCAAGCTGCTTAATTTATGCACAATCTTTTACCTTCCAGTTACTCCAAATCTGCCTTTTTCCATTACAATGGCATATTCTCTTTTTATTCATGCTTTAATCTGGAAAAGACAAGCTTCACTCTGTACTGTTTCATCCCAAAAAGAGGTCCAGCATTGGAGGTCATTGCTGGACACACAAGGTGAGATAAAATCATATTCAAATATAAATGCACCCCCTTCTAAATTCCTTCATTCAAATATTTCCATAATATTCATTTAATCTGAAATTATTCTCTCCCTCCTTTTTCTTTTTTACTACTCATTTTTCTTTCTTCTATGTTCCTCTTGCATTGCTCTCATACTAATTAAAAACAACCAGTTACAAAAGCATTCCATGTACCCCAAAATGCTTGCATCCACCCTCAAATGATCGTATATACAGATGGGCAAGTGCCTTTTCTTGGAAAAGCCATTTTGACTGCTTTTTGAAAGCCAAACATTGGCTATAGTCATTTTTGGACCATAAGTATGTGTTATTTTTCCAGCACCGGTGGTGTTAGGGTAACGTCCTTGTCTACTAACCCAAGGTTTATGGATTCGATTCCCACCTGGGTGGGATATTCCTACACATTGGCATTTCTAATTATGTCTATTGCCATTATTGTTAAAAGTTCGATGTTAAGGCAAAAAGGTGCTGTTTTCAGAATAATGGTAAAACAAAATAACTTTTATGCATATGAAACTTCAGATTATCAATAAAACTCTTTGACCCCTAAAAAAATACACTCAACAGTGGTGATACTCTGATATCTCTAGTTCATAAGAGTCATCCATATCTGCCAGAAAATGTTTTGCCATAATCTGTAATTAAAGAAGTACTCATTGGCTTAACTATTAGCTTTAGAAAAAATTGTTGTTTGTCCTACTCCCATGCTCTGTACAATAGAATGTGATTTGTATAATCTTTATTAGAATTAAAATAAGTTCCTTCAAAATTTAATTGGATTGCTATTCCTTTAATTACATCACCTTGTTACTGTACTTGTTAAAACAAATAACTTTTTATTTTAAATTTAATAATGAATATCAATGGCCGACTGTTTTTTTCCTGGAATTATTACTACCATAAAGAAATGTTGGACCCAAATACTTACACTGTAAATTTACAAAAGCACAAAAAAATACAACAAAAATTTTCAGTTAATTATTGCAGAGATGACTGAAAAGTTAAAGAATGGTACCTTTATTATTCTTAGAAATGTAAACAGCAGAACTCATGCACAGGATTCCATTATTTTTCATATAATACACCAATACATTTCCTCATGTAAATGCAATTAATAAAATATACTGGGTTAGCCAACTGGGACTTTAGCCCTTATAATAAAATATACTAGGTAGTGCATGCATGCAAAAAACACTTTAGAATGAAATCTACAAAAATTACAAATTTTCTAAAATTTTAAAAATGTTTGGTGGTCTACACCTTATCAGATATATATGGTAATGTTGATCAAAAGGGATGTGAAATAAGAGAAAATCATGAAGATTCTTCCAATGGAAAACTAGAGACTCTAGCTGGAGGGATTTCAACATATAGTATGACATATGAAAATCTAATAGATAAAAGTTTTAGAGAAAGAAAAATGTTTTAACCTCATACGGCCTGCAGTTCTTAAGCTTTCCTTTCATGACATAAGAAAAGAATGGACTTAATTTCTGATTAACATGGCAAATTACTCAGGTACATTTAGAGTTTTTCCTTGTGCCTCTGCAAGCCAAGACAAAGGACGTAAATCATTGCCTCTCCCTTCATTCTATAATATTCTGTTTATCTCTTGAATCTCTTTTCCTTCAGGCTGGAATGGAATCGGCATTTCCCTCAATCAGGAGAATGAGCCAGAGTAATAAAAATGTTCCTATAGTAACTATATTGATTACTGAACTAAATAATAGGATAGAAATTTTTTTCCATCCATTTTTAATGCAAGATATAAGAAATGGAGATCAGAGAGGAAATTGAATCCTTAATCCATATCATGATCACTGTTAAAACTTGATTCTCCCTTTTTAATGAGAAAAATAAAATCAAACTTCACAGAAAGTTGCATCCACTATCAAAGTTTTTTCAAATCTTCTGCTCTTCTTAATGTTTTGTAGGGTCATTAGTGTCACACACAACAATTGGCCATAAGAAGCACAACAAGGGTGTTAATTTTAGCAAAAAAATAATCATTTCAACAATCCCAGATAAAAGTATTTAAATATAAAATGTCATGCTGTTCAAATTATAAATTCTTGAGTTGCTGTGCCCATAAAAATTTCAAGCATATGCTTTTCAGAAAACAGCTCAGAAGGCCTCAAGATATGTAAATACATTTGAATCCCAAGTCAAATTTTTTCACAAGTACAATGCTCAAACAATACATCAATATTGAAATTAGAAAATTTTTCTTTTCTTAATTAGCATAAATATCTTATAAATTCGCAGATTGCATTTCATATAATGAATATTTTATACAGAGTAACTTTCAATTAATTATAATGTATAAATTATGTGGTTCAATAGCAGTTTATAAATTAAACCTGTCTTGAAACATAGAATTACTTTATTTAAGGTATAAAACATTTCATCACCTGACAATCATTAAATGGGGGGCCATTGAATTTGATCCACATTGACCAAATGAAGGAACTTCAGTTCCTGTAGGACCACAAAAATACCCATTTCTGACTTTTCCATACATCATTTAAATAATATAGTTTTTTATTTAATTTTCAACAGAGGGCACTACTATTGTCAAAGAAGGTTCAACAGATTTAGGACAAACATTAATAAAATATTATCCAATCTCTTCTACTTACATGTTAGGGTGTGTCCTTATTAGGGACTCTTCAATTAGAGTCCCAGCTGCTATTCGAAGTTCTTCGTCAAAAAGTTTGCTTGCTTCTAGGTAGCGGTCTAATTTTGAGTACTCGCAGAGCAGTGGCATTAGAGAGCCCCATCGTAGTAGTAGTGCCACTGTGGGTACCAGAGCAATAATACTTGTTTTGAAGCTGCTTTTCTGAGCAACTATAGCAGTGGCTGCAGGCACTATAGCTATTAAAGACTCGCCCATGATTCTTTTCATTACTGACCTATAAACATTAAATATAAAAATATCAAATACAAAATTAATTTTAAATTTTGCATCTGTACATATTCTT
Source organism: Hetaerina titia (assembly GCA_037158775.1). Classification (NCBI taxonomy): domain Eukaryota; kingdom Metazoa; phylum Arthropoda; class Insecta; order Odonata; family Calopterygidae; genus Hetaerina; species Hetaerina titia. The sequence continues at coordinate 42,257,494 of CM073779.1, read as the reverse complement.
ATAACATAACCTGAAATAAGAGAATAGGGTTTATTTTTTTAGAATACAAATAGTATTTTACTTCCCACAATTACAATATGATATGGAAAAAATTAATGCACAATGTTTTCATTAACAAGACACCTTAATGAGTAAATGTCCTGTCCTGATGGATAACGGTTCCTTTCCTCTTCAACTCAGATTTCCTTTCATGAGTTTTTGTGTCATTTTGTTAGATGGGTAGAAGTTAGTTGTTGTTTAACCTTCCACAAGGGAGTTGACTCGCTCAATTCCCTGTGCAACCCAAAAAACCAAGGCCATGACCTTTCCAGTCGACAGCACCTTCTTTGCTTTCTTTGGAGCCGAAGAACCAACCTCTATCCACTGCATGGATTCCTTCTATCATGGTACAATAATGTTCAATGAATGTCTCATCCATTGGTAATTATTGATCTGAAAAGGTGTGCCAAACACTCTTAAAAAAGGGTCATCCGAATTTGTTTTTGATTCACAGTGATCACGCGCAGAACCAATCTTTAGCAAAGCTACGTCATGTGAGCAACTTTTTTTGGCAAAGTTAATAAGGACATATTCAAAGTTACCCATCAAAATCTCAACCAAGATGAAGGAAAGAGAAAGAATCCCACTATGATGATTATATTGTCTCTTGAACTTAATATTTTACCACAAGTTGTAATAAGTGGGACAGATATAGGATGACCCTTGTTCATACTATTGTTCTTCAGAATTTCTTCAGTCAACATTATTCATTTTCCAGTAAGAGTACTTGGAAACATTTTCATACCGAGAGAGTTTAATCCACTCACTTGCTATTACGAGACATATTCTTAATGTAAGAACCGTTTGCTTATATTTAAATATTGGCGCTTCAGAACACGGTTTTGCTCAATCAGCGCCATCTACTGATTCATTGGGAAGCTGTAGCAGCATTTGTTTTGCTTCAGAAGACGTTTGCTTGCCCGCGCATGCAAACAACAATGCCCGCGACAATCGTTGATTCCGCCAGCTGTGAAGTGCGTTCTGTCATACGAATCTTGTATGCAAAAGGATTGTCGGCTGCTGAAATTCATCGGGTATTATGCCCAGTTTATAAACCTACCGTTATGGGTGAAGGAAAGGTTAGACAATGGTGCTGTGATTTTAAAAATGGACGAACAAATGTCCATGACGAAGAGCGAAGTGGTAGGCCCGGTATTCTGACCGATTAAATTGTTTCCCAAGTGGAACGAAAACTGCGATGTGATCGTCGATTGACAATTAATGGCTTGGCTGAACAATTTCCTCAACTTGGACGCACTACCGTCTAAAATATTAACACGGAAAACCTCGGATACCACACATTGCGTGCAAGGTGGGTACCGAAAATGCTCACCGTCCACCACAAAGAGCAAAGAATGTTCAGTGGACGAGAGTTTTTGGGTCGTTGGGAACTCTTTAAACCACCCAACGTACAATCCTGACCTTACACCCAGCGACTACTTCCTCTTCTTGAACTTGAAACAGTGGTTCGGTGGACAACGTTTCGAAACCGAAGAGGAACTAAAGAATGGCGGGATCGATTGGTTCAACCCTCAGGCGGCGAGTTTCAATGCAGAGGGGTTAAGGAAGCTGGTGCAGCTGCACGAAAACTGCTAAGAAGTGAACAACGATTATGTAGATAAGTGAAGCAGGTTTGTAGCTAACTATAAGTGCCAATAAAATGTGTTTCATATGAGTAAATTTTTTCCTGTGACCAAACGGGCCTTACTTAATGAACACGACTCGTATAATGATAGCTAAAAATATGATAAAAAATATCCACACCACTGTTACAATTCCAGATAACAATAGTTTCATGTTAAGTGTTAAAATATCTATGTCATCAGGCCATCCAATATAAGGTCCTATATAAACATGCTGTTGTTTCCTTCTTTCATGCAATGGATTGGCAAATGTGGAAATAAGAGGTCATTAAGTATTTCAGTGGCAATCATCTTGACAACTAATGTTGAGTAGACACTTCTGAAGGAAGGGATTGCTACATTTATTATTACCTTTCTTTAAAACAAGTTTCATATAAAGTATAGGGAAAATAGATGCGATCATTACAAAAAATCAAAATTCTGGTTTTCAGGTGATTGTATTTTCAATGGTTTGGATGTAAAAATAGTTTCAATTGACAGCACAATTTTTACATTCACTCATACTGTAATTATAACCTTATAATCCTGATGGCTTCTCCTTACCAAAAATGTAAAAACTATAAGAATTTTGTTTCTTTTATGGATCAAGAATTAGGCAATTGACCTGAGATTCACTTAAAGATATCTTTTCATAGGCAAAAAAAATTATTTAAAAACAAACCAAGCAAATCAGTGCATTTGGAAAAAAACCACTACATGCAAAAAGGGAAGCACTGAAAAAAATGAATAAGACCATGAGAACACATGCCTTATCAATTCGTATAATTGGGGGACAAAACACTTAATCAACTCTAACCATGATATATTTGTCTCGGGTACTTCCAATTCAAATCCTTTTTCTTCTATAAATGCCATTATAGCTGCTTCCTCAATTACACCAGCCTTGATGATGCGTTGAATTAACAACGTCTTCAGTTTTTTTATCTGAAATTAAATAAGATGAGCAGATTTAATCCATTACACATTTTTCAAACAAGAATACTTGAGGCATCATATCTAATTACACATCCCCTCACATGTGGATACATCAATACACAATTTAAAAACCCCTGCATTCCCATTCAGAACTACAGATTATTCAAATGATTTACCAGGAAAAAACTCAAGTTTAACCCCAAAAACCTAAACAAATAACAAAAGATATATGGATGGGATTAAATATATCAAGACCTTTTTAATAGAAAAAACACTCAATATACATTGACTCATTACACTAAACGCTATAGATTAAACCAGGGATAAGGATTCAGATAGTAATAGTTCCAATACAACCAATTAATCCAGTAAATTAATAATTGGTGCTTTCCCAACTTATTACAAGTAAATTTTCCTTTTTGGTCTTCCACCAGGTTATAAATCTTCTTTCTGAAAGAGTTTTTAATGCTTGTCTTGGGCATCAAAATATTGGCCTGAATGGAGGTTTGACTAGTGGGAGAACCTGAAGGATTTCTACATGCAGTTTGATATTTGTAAATAATAAAAATAGAAATAGTATAGATACAGGTATAAACTAATATGACTAACAAATCAAAATACAGTAGCTTTAGGAAGAAACCTGATGATACATATGACAACAAAAAAAGATAGAATCCAGTAATTTCTCCTCAGTTTTGGTTTAACAATCATTTGGGTGAATGTTGTAAGGGTTCAAGTGAAAATAGAAAAATTGGGTATCAAGATGCCATTAAATATTTTTTTTAGACGCAATACACCAAAAGAAATCATAGACACGTTAAGAATGTATATGGGAGGACATGGCATCAAAATAGGTTGACCAAATGGCACTGGACGACCAGCAAATTAAGGTTAGAGAGATAGCAGAGTCTATGGGCATATTGAAAGAAAGTATTTTAATACACTGACTAAATAATTCACATGGGTAAGCTATCTACATTTTTGGTTCCACGTTTTCTCACTTTGGCCCAAATATGCATCCCAGGAAACAGTTCTGATCTCTTACTGTTCATGGAAAAAATAACATCTTAAACCTACACTTAACCTCTCTAATTTTATTAACATTATCTCTCCTACAGGAAATGTTGAATTAATAGAGAAATATAGTATGAAAATCCTTTAAAGATTCTGCAAAGGTATCTAATCTCCAAAAATTCTCCCAAGCCTCATATGGATATGTAGTAGCAGAATCAATTCACTTCTGGCACTTGACGCTGACAAAATGTTACAACTACTCTCCTGTAATTGTTACATGGATTATGAGGAGAATGAAATATTCTGTGAAGTAGAGAGTTCAATTTTGTCAGAAGAGCTTCAAATTTTTCAAAAAGAGATGTACATCTTCATTCTATAAATATGACAGCCTGATCATTATTCATGCATACAACATTCTAATACCTTTTCTTAAACCAAGTCCTCATATGGGAAATCTAAATTATTTCTAGAAATGGCTTTGCAGGAAATAATATCTACACCACGGTTTTTGTATTCTGAGAAGCAGAAGATTCAAGATATGTCACACAGGGATATTGGCAATAAATGCATTTTTTTTGCATCCAATGTTCAAATAAACAAGCAACACTAGTTGCTTTAATTGATTTGTACTTCTCATTCCAAACACCTTTTAACTCCTAATAATACTCTGGATATTTAAGTTTAAAACTTTAAGTAGATCATCCCTCTAATATTGAAATCCTTCCCCAGACAGGTGTTTGGGAGGTGTATCAGCAAACGATAATGAACCTATTGCTCCACGTTAGCCTATTTTAGAAACTAGTCTACCCTTATTGGAGTTATGGATATTATTTCTGATATATCTAAACTGGACTGAAGTCTGTGTTAATTGCCACATTGTAGTATTGGTAAAATCATCACTTGATGAATTGCCGAAACTAATTTTGAACAATGCATATGGCATTGGCAGGGTCTACCTCAATAACTCATTTAAATGTCAAAACAAGTTAATGCTTGACAAGAATTCAGAGTGGTGACCGAATGCAGTCTCAATTGGCCTTACTTTCAATTGCTGTCAGTGCAAAGCCGCAATCTTTCATGGCAGTTTCACGTTTGCATGATTTACATTTTCTTCCTAGAGTGAATTTTGAATTCATCCTAATCCTTGGTTGTTATTCCACTGCACTTTGCCTGAAATAATTGTTGTTTACTTAGGAAACTTCATTATTTCTCAGATCAACTGCAGTTTCCATTGATGCACAGGGAGAAAGATTGATTTCATAGAGCAGGTGGAGAAGAACGAGCTGTATTTGTAGGGCAATTCATCCTCACGGTTTCACCGTACTACTCTTTTGGCATCTCAGAATATTTCAGTTTTAAAATCAGCATCATACACTTTTTCAGGATATTCTGAGGAACACACTTCTTTCACATAATCTATTATGATTCCTTGTCCAGCCATACTGTTGGTACAATCATTTTATTTATTTTACAAAATACAAGGTTTTCACTAAAAAGCTGAGACTGGTCCTACTACTCACAAACTTCTTGACAGATTACAATCATTGACATGCTATTTTCTAGTGGCATTGTGAGAAGTGAAACACCAAGTTCTCATGGCCTTATCTCAACTTGTCTGAGATCTATGCACAACAGTGATTCATGTCTGAGCTTGTATATGCATGCCGTACAAATTCTTGTTTCAGTGGAAATGTAATTGTTAGAGAAGCAGAGGATGTGGATTGAATTTTGTTTTAACCTTTGAAAAAGTGCAACAAACCTATGCAATGATTCAAGAGACATTTGGCGATGAATCTAAGTGTCAAGTACAGTGTTTTGGTTAACACTATGGCTTCCAGTCTGGACAAACCCAGACCGATTAAGACCAAGAAATGGAAACCAATCGATGTAAACAAAAACCACCCATGTTTTTAGTGTGAATGACTTAGAGCATCCAAACCATAGATTAAACATCCGGAAGTTTTGCCAAAGAAGTTGGCATTAGCGTTGGATGGTATTTCCCCATTTTGACAGAAAGTTTGGGTATGCAGGGAGTCATGTCCAAATGTTCCATGAATGTTATCTGATGAACCAAGGTACAACATCTCAAAATTAGTCAAGAACTGCTTGACCATCACAAGCACAACCACATTTCCTTAATAACAATCTTGGCAGGAGACAAAACCTGGGAAAATAGCGATGATAAAGAAACCAAATCCCAGTGTTCACAGAGGAAGGACCATTTCTCCACGGTCAATAAAAGCTATGACGCCACCATCAAATGTGAAGGTGACATTCATCATTTTCTTTGATTGGGAAGGAATTATTCACCATGAATATGGCCCCAATTGACAAACAGTGAATGGGCAGCATTAGATAGTAGTTATGAAGTCAGACAAATGGCAGTCCACACATCCATTTCTCAGTGAGGTAGTTGCAAAGGCATCTGAACCTAGTGGGTTGGCCATTTAGGGATATGGCACATAAAAAACCCAATTTAGGAAGGAGATGGGAAACCATCACAATTATTTTTCCAAGATTGCCAGAATAGAGAAAAAAGTACTGGCAACTATGAGACTCAGCCTGATTGGCCGGGTGTCATGCCTGGCAGCAGGGGAGAGGCAAGGCTACCTTGTGGCCATCTAATGAAAGCTTTGCAAAGCAACCTAACAGCAGCAACACAGAAGAAGACTGAGTTAATTATAATAGGAACCTTGAATGTCAGGACAATGTTGAGGACAGGAGAATTAGGGAATATAAAACGAGAGATGGAAGGAAGAAACATAGATATTACTGGTCTAGAGTGTTATGACATGCACTATGTTAAATTTATGTCAGTTTCATTCTGCATAGAGATGATGCAAAGCATACAGGCAGTCATTAATTGCTCTTTGAGCATTGTTTGAAAATAGTATGAAAGTTTCAATGCAAATGAGGCCTTGATTCGCTTCAGACAAATATAGGAGCAAAAAATATTACACCTAATGCCACCAAAAGCTTTAATTTTTCTATCAATAGGCATATCATAGCTGGAAGCATGTTCATGGTATGAGTAAAAACATGTTGTGTAAATTTGTTTTGAAAACACATTACTGCCAGGATTAAGCTGAAACAACTCCATGGGAGTACAGTAGTTACAGAGAAATAGAATTAAAAGCAAATACGTGCAGAGGAAGACCTGCTACTTTGTAATTTTAGTGGTAATGGCGAATACATTGTCAAACAAATCGTGAATAATAAAGTAGGGATAAATTTATCAAAGCCATTTTAGAAAAACATTATATATAATTGTATTGGCCGCATTATTTACAGATCAGTTTTATAATACGTTCAGAATGGGAGTATACAAATAATATAATCCCTACCCTAAAATGTTACATTTTCAATTCACACATTTCTGTTTACTTCAAAGACAGTTTCCTCTGTTTTAATTTTCAACCAGACCTATAAGCATGTGCACTAAATGGCAAGCACTACATCAGTCCTGACGTAGTTTTTGCCGCCTGATACAACTTTCCACTCGTCATTGCCTTTCCTGATCATACACTTATCCTCAATCATGTTGACTGAACAACAGACAAAACTTTGATCCCTTTAGCTACCACAGTATTGACTGCATGAAAAGATGGTAATCCATTCTAAAACTAACCTGAATGATTAGAACTAAAAACGATCACCATTAAAAAAATAAAAAAGCATACATTAAAGAAAGTGAAGTACTCACCGCTCGAGGTGACCTCCATGACCTGTATAGAGAAGCTAGCCACTTGTGAATACGACTCCATTTAGACAGTACGGGATGCGCTACCTTAAGAGAATAAAAAAATAAGCTTCGACCTCACATGAAATCACTTGTACATAATAAGGTTTGACTTGAAATATTTATTACTTCAGGTTCCTGCTCCTCCACAATGACCTCTTCTACTTCTTCGTCTAACCCCCCGGCTCTTAGGTAATCACCTAATCCTGTTGCCTACGAAGATAAAATAAAATGTCAATACAGTAACAAAAAGTAATACGTTTATCAATCAAGTTTATCAATTACCTCAAAAACGACGCTGTCTTCTTCCATTATCACAATTTTTACATTATTTTTAAATAGTTCGACCCTTTAAATTCAAGTTTTGGAGGGCGGGAGTAGGGAGATTAAGACAAGACTCGTAAAGACTCTAATATGAAGCGTAGCTACGTACGTACGGACGGCGTGGAAACGTGGTCGCTGAAACAGGAGAATAGACGTAGATTGGAGGCTTTTGAAATGTGGGTGTGGAGAAGAATGGAGAAGGTGAATTGCACCGAAAGGAAAACAAATGAGGAAGTACTGGAGATAGTGAGTGAAGAGAGGGGTTTGTTGAGAGAAATCCTATGGATGAAAGGCGTATTTCTGGATTGGGTTTTGTTTGGAATTACAAAATGTTCATTTGATAGTTGTGTCCATCCAAAATCTTACCTAACCGGTAGATTACCTAATAAATAAAAATATCTTTTCCCGACAGAAGAACTACTAGGTAGCTTGTGTCCTTGCAAATACCTAACCTATTTAACTATTTCTTACTATAACCTAAGTATGTTATAGTGAGAAATAGTGATGGTCCTATCCGTAACTACCAGCAATCAGATGCTTTCCTCCCTACTGTTGTCAAATGAGTCATCCACTTAACAAACATTAATGATAATATGGAATGTATACCTACCTACATATATAAATTTACAAATACATATTTCCTGTGATCTTATTGTTTCTACCTTACAGAGCACAACGTGGCTGTAATTTCCTCTGTCCGGAATTGCAGATGGTTTAATTTTATATGCGTTAGGAAACACAAGAAAATATAATCCAAAATATAAGAAAATATTGGATGGAAAGAAAATAAATTTGCAACCAGAACATGTCTAAGAAAAATGAGGTGAGAGTGATGAATGGAAAGTCTAGATGGGAATTTTTAAAAGAGGAATAAGGCAGTGATCCACTTGATCCTGCTCTTCAACGCATGGAAAGTGGAAATTATCGAAGAACCATGAAAAAAACTTAAGTAGGAAGCAAAACCAGTGGAGAATTAATTAATACAGGAATGCTCACGTTGATCAAAATTTGAATATCATTCAGCCACGAGGTTGCAAGAACTACCAAACACTTTCCTTAATAAATCCCATTAGTACGTAATGAGAAGTAACGTTTACAATTCTAACATTATTTTCGAGTTTCTCTTGCGGAAAATGAAGGTTTCTTTGCCGCTGCATAACCGTAAGATTTCATTTTCCTATTCTTTGAGTCCTGTGGTATCACCATTGGTATCTGAACACAAAATCCGAAAGTTGTAACATGTTTCTTCTTTCTTTTAAAAATTTTTCCATCACCCTGCTCCCAACGCTCAAATATATATGTATATCTATACAACTCAATATCTTCGCATTTCACATTGGCAATACTAAAATAGGCCATTGCTACGTGGCGTGATTTGAATCTAAATCTCCAACTGTAATGATAGTTGGCGAGGTACTCACCAAATTTTTCTAGAACACCGTTGTCCGCAATTGTACCAAGAATTAAGAACATCTTATTTTCAATATGAGAATTAAATACGGACTCTCGATTACGAGAGACGGAATCGTTCTGGCAAAGCAAATTTTCAAATTATAAAAGCAAAGACAATAGCATTTTAATTTGAGTATTTTAATCGGATAAGAAACATGGTATACTTTAATACGATCAAATGCTCTGCCTATTACATCGGAATAACCGGGAAGAAGTTTAGTGAACATGTGAAAGAAAAACACGCCTGTTTTAAAAACGGAAACCCCTCCTCTCAATTTGCCAAGCACCTAATGGACGATAACCACACCAATGATTTTGTTCCCGAAATTCTTCACTTAGAAAAGAAAGGCTTAAAGTTACATGCATTGTGACAGTTGGACATTTCCAAAAGCAGCCATCGGAAGGGTATATTAGTCAATGACCTGACCTATGCCTCCCGATCTCTCCCGCTCGTCCTCCTTCTGTTCCAAAGCCCCTCTCCTTCCATGACAACATGCCCAACCGCCCTCTCCCCCCCTCAGCCTCCCTGACGCCATTCCCCCTGCCCCTTTCCTTTCCTACCTCCTCACACACCAGTTTCCTCTCCGACCTTCAATAATACCCCCTCTCCTCTTCTCTGCGAACTATATAATGCTGTATGCGTTTTGTTTCTTTATCTGATGGTGACTTTGTAAGTCGAAAACTAGGTCGTTTGTAATACATTTATGTCGAAGAATTAACTATTTTCTTTTTCCATTAATAGCGTCACTTTGACACAAAGTAATAGTTTCAAAGTTAAAATTTGACTCGCCATGGTTAGGATGTATTTATCCTTAAGAATACAAGTGATTCCAGGCCTCTTCTATGGTATCTGGAATGTGTACTTAGAATCACCAATGCTAAGTATTTATAAAATAGTTACTTGTAATATAAATTTCGGATTCGGTCAAACCTGCCACAATTGCCTGAAATTGCCACGAATATTATCGACTTTCTCTTGCTGAAAACGACGGTTTATTTGTCGCAGCATAAGCGAAACAATTCATTTTCATATTCTCTGTCACTTGGAGTCCTTGGATCACCAATGGTATCTACACACAAAATCCGAAAGTTTTAACATGCTTCTTCTTTTTTTTCAAAATGTTTCCATCACCCTGCTCAACACGCTCAAATATATATATATAACTCTATATCTTCGCATTTGACATTGGCAATACTAAAATAGGCCGACGTAAACAGATCAGAAATATATAGATTTTAATTTCAGCACTTACCATGTTTTAACGATGAGGACCACTCAATTATATGAATAAATATATTTGTTCGATGGCTCTAACTCGAAGATCTGACACCTTGCTTTTTCCGTTACCAACTGGCCATTTTCTACGTGGCTTGATTTGAATCTAGATCGCCAACTGTAATGATAGGTGGCGAAGTACTCACCAAATTTTTCTAGAACACCGTTACACGGTTTGTATATTTCTGCAAACCATTTTGCTCACCTTTACAAGTTTTATACTTTCATACACACCGACGGGCAATTTAATTTCAAACTAAAATATCTATTTCAAACCCTTATAAAACTTACGGTGGCTCGCTCCCGCCATCTATCGTATTAAATTAAACCAAATTATCCTTTAAATCCAAATACCTTACCATACTGCTTCCAGGGACACATCACAGCAACCTTACATCTTTTTAAAAACATTCGATGAATTGGATGATGTTCTTGGCTCTTATTCTGAAGCATTATAATACTTTAATTTTATTTAAAGATTTACCGAATAAATCTTAATTAATGATAGCAAGGTAAAAGCAATAGCACCAGGACAGTTATTATCTACTGGCTGTAGGTGGAAGCCTTTATTGGGAGAATAGCAAAAACAGACTACTCTCAAAGATAATTGTGTATATATTGTTATTATTAGGTAATATACCAGTTAAGGTAGGTTTTTCAATTGAATCAACTATTAAGTAAATGTTTTGTAATCCAAACTAAACCCAATTCAGAAACCTAATCTACATCAGATGCCTCTTCATCTCTGTGTACTTCTTTTCTCACTTCATTCCGTCCAACATCCCTTTCATGTTCCTGCCCTTTCCTCGTTTGCCCAACATTCTTCCTTCTATAACCTTCTTCAACATTCTACTACCGCTCAAAATGCCTTTCAGCAATTTTTCCGGCCTCTATAAGATTTCTCCCAGCATAACCTCTCCTCACCCGCCATCCCTAGGACTTCCTTATTTGTTTTTCTTTTGGTCCATTTCACTTTCTCCATTCTTCTCCACACCAACATTTCAAAAGCCTCCAAACTACGTCTATCCTCCTGCTTCAGCGACCACGTTCCTGTGCCGTACATAGCTATGCTCCAGATCAAATTTTTTACGAGTCGTTTCTTAACCTTCCTACTCCACATCCCCATCATTAACTCCCTCCTAGCGAAAGCCTCCATGCCTAGCGCAATTCTTCTCCTTACGTCCCTAAGACTTTTACTGTGCTGATCCTCCCCTAAGTACTCATTTGCCTTACTATCTACATCTATCCTTTTATTGATGATCCTGTTAATGTATTTAGTTACATTGGATATCAAAATTAATGTTCTGTAATCATCATAAGATGTAGCCTTTACTTTTTTTGAATAGGAACTAACACTCAACTCACATAATCTTCCGGCCAGATTCCTTCCTCATAGATACTACGAATCAGTCCATATAGGGCCTTCTTCCCACATTTTCCTAAACATTTCAATCGTTCCACAGGAATGTTGTCTACCCCCCTTGTTTGGTTTCATTCCCTTTTTTGCCCTCTCTATTTCATCACCAAGTGTTTCTCGACCTAAGCTTTCTTCTTCTACGTCATGTTCCTTTTCTCTGTCTCTCTCTCTTTTTGGCCTAAGTTCTCTACGAAACAGTGATTCTATATATTCCATCCATCTCTCTTGGATTTTTTCTGGTTCAACTAATATCTTACCGCTATTATCTTAAACTGTTATCACAGGTCTTGCCTTCTTTCTTCCCGATTATAATTTTACCTTGCTGTAGAGTGCTCCAAATTCCACCATTCATATGTAAATATGAATTTAATATCATCTCGATATCTTCACACTGCCTTTTCCAACATTCGTCTTTTGCAATATTTGTGGCCCGTCTCAACTTATTGCTTAATTCTCTGTACTTCATTTTGCCTCACTCTGTGTTTACGTTCTTCCATCTTCTTCTCTCATCCAACTATGTAATCATCTTATTCTTCCTCTGCTTATCTGTTTCCTTATTCTTTTCCCGTTATTGCTTCCTATAGTGTTTTTGAGGTTTTATATACCACGTTCTTGTTGCATTTCCATTTCTCTACGATAGTACTCAGCTCTTTACCATCATTCATGATTTTCTCTACAGCCTCCTTCCTTGTCAATCCATTGAATGCTAAGAGACTATATGGCTTTATTTATAACCTCATTGAAGCAAGAATTTGGCCCAAAGACTTTATGAGAGTAGCTTTAGTTCTAATAAAAAAAATAGTAAGAGTTCTTCATGTGAGGACTACATATCAATAAGTATTACCTCTCACACAGGTGAAATGGCTATCAGGATCATCAACAGAAGGATGGAGAGCAGGGCAATTGATTACTAAATAGAAGGTCAGTTTGGGATAAGGATGGGAAGAGACATGTTTGAAGCCAATTTGGAAAATAGATCAATAATCGAGGAATAATAGAATACCATCAGGATATATATGTGCCTGTTTCATATATTTTGAAAAGGCGTTTGAATGAGAGAATTGGAAAAACTAATGAGCCTCTCTTAAAAAATAGGAATAGATTGCCAAAATAGGAGGTTAATTGACAGCCTTTACATGTCTCTGGTTGCTCAGGTGCCAGCAAGAGACGATGAGTCGGGATTGGCATTGTTAGGAAGATAAATCAGGCATGGTTGTATCTCTTAAGTATTTTGGACCTAAATGGTCAATATAGTTGGGGTATATGGAAAAAATATTACTAGAACAGTAGGCTTTCTAAAGAAACCAGGAAATGATTACGGCGATTTTGAGTAAGGATCTTAAGACAAGGCTTGTCAACATTTTAATACAGAGTATAGTTAAGTACTGAACGGAAGCATAGTAACTGACCTAGGGTGATGCACAAAGCTTGGAAGCTATTGAAATGCTGTTTCAGAGAAGAATAGAGGTCAAGTAGACAGGAAGTGAAACAAATGAGAAGGCTGGGTATGCAGGCAGAGGAGAGAGATGCAAACTTTAATGATTAGCATTGATAGGTTAAGGGCATTGATAGAGGGAAGAATTTAAGGCAAACAAGGAAAGGAGAAGAATAGGATAGGGACGTTTGGCGAGATTTAGGAAGTCTACAGAGATGAAGAGGGGTTTGTTGTAAAACAAGATATTTGGATCTGTTTTGTTAGGAGAAACAAATATTTAGTTCACAGTAGTATATATTCAAAACCTACCCTAATCAGTAGATTACTTAAAATAATGCTATTTTCAAAATCTGTAGTGAGTCTAAGCAATTTTCCTGATCATGGAGATCCAATCAACTATAAATATATATTATACAATTAAATGGTCTTTCCCAAAAGTAGTATATCTTATTTTTTCATACATAGATGAACCAGGACAGGGAGCCAGTAACAATTGGCTCCTAGTCTTTTTGGGGTGTGGATTGTTCATTTGCAAGCCTCTATCACTTGACCTTATTATACTCTGGCATGTACCAGTTTTTGGAAAAGCAGCATGTCATCAAAATTTCATTAACCTGGAAAAAACCCGGAAATAGACTCATGATATGTGCAAAGTAATAAGACCATCAGTAGATTGGGGGTTTTTGAGTGGTGCAATTTGTTTCAAGAGGGTAGAAGAGATGTCGAAGATGCCAAATGCTCAGGATGTTCTTTGACCTCAAAAATTATAAAAATCTTGCATGAGTGAAGGCTTTGTTAGATAGTGATCAAATATTAAGTGCTTGTATGGTTATAGATGAACTTGGCATCCCTAAGAGAAATATGCATATACTTGTGAATGAAGAAATGAGCATGAGAAAGTTGTGTCTGAAGATGGGGCTACAAAGTCCTTGATTTAATATAATATCCTTAAGCTATTCCTGCCCTCCATCATCAGCTTAAAATTATCCATCCTATTACAGACCACAATACAAACACCTCCAGACCATTTTTATCATCCTGTTTTCTTTACAATGCTTCTGCTCCCTACTTAACTGTGCTCCAAATTAAAGTTTTAATGAGCCTTTTCTTAATATTCTCACTCAATTTCCCTGTCATATATTCCCCTTTCCTTTTGGAATCTTTTTTGCATAATGCAATTATTATTCTTATATGCCTGCTTCTTTGACCATTTTGGTCCAAAACACATTTGAGATATGTAACATTTATACTGAGTTCAATTTTTCCCTCCTTTTAGAATGTTTAACTTAGTCTTTCTATTTCTGGAAAACCTCCCAGCCAACGTTTTTTACATTTATTCTTATTCCACTTTTATCACACAGAATGACCTTTTCAAAGTGTAAAGCTTGAAATATCGTGGCTAATTGACAAACCCAAATTTGGTAATCAGCAAAACTAACTTAATTTATGAATTATTCACCGACTTTCAGTCCTATCTCTTATTTTCCCATATATCTTCAATCATTTCTTCCACTTTACCTTTAATAGCACAGGTTATCATGGACAGCCTTCCCTAACTCCTCTTCCTAACATTGCCAGTCTGGACTCTCCATCCTCCACTATCACTTGAGCAATCTGAAAATGTACAGATTTCGGATTTGATTCATTTCTCTTCAATTTACTACTATTTTGTATAATACGTGCATTATTTAAACCTATTTAAACTATAAACAACTTTTTTAATCTACAACACAGATGAATGCACCTTGATTGTATTAGATATTCCTCTCTATTAGTAATCACATAACTACTATTCCATCATGCTGACCTCTCCCCTTCCTGACCCAACCTGATCATTCTATATGTAATTATTTGCCCTGCTCTCCATACTCTTATTGACAATATTGAGAATTGCTTTATATGTCCCCAAAATCGAACATATTATTCATTATTAATCACTTATGGCTGCCTGAAACTATTTGAGATAGATACTATAACTGATCTTACGAAACTTTCTGGCTAAATCCCCCATCATTAATACTATGGAATAGTCAATAAAAACTATTTTTCCCAAATTTTCCTAAACTTTTAGTGTGCCACACCTTTTTTGGTGTTGAAGGCAAGTGCCCATCTGCTACAGACCTCAATTGCTTTCTGCCCACCGACTGAGTACTTAAACCATAGCCCCCAACCTCACTACCATCTCTTTCTCTCCCTACTGTTGCACTCCAATCCCACATCACTATCAAATTTTTCCCTTCGGGAATATCCCCAAATATGTCCTCTAACTGATCATATACCCTATTCACTTCTGCATCCATATAATTTCTTGGTGGCATATATACCTGAATAATAGCCAAGTTAGTATGTTGTGCTTTTATTTTTACAAGAAATATTCTATCCATTACTTGCTCAATGTTTTGACTATGCTTCTTCCTACATTTTCATTCAATATTATGGCAACCACTTGATGACTCTCATTCCCTCTGCTCTATATTGCTCTGTTACTATCACTCCAGTAATCCCTGTTAACCTTCCATATTTCATCGTATGGTTTATATTTATCACTTGTCTATATTTCCTCTTTCTATGTCTGGCTTTATATTATCTAATTTTTATGTCCTCAACATGTTCCTATTCTAATTAAGTTTGTCATCTTCTCCTGGGTCATCTGTGTTGCAGCTGTCAGTTTTCCTATGCAGGACTTCCACAGACAACCATGGAGGGAACCGTCAAGGAAGCCTTATCTCTCCCACTCCTGGCCAAGACACATGACTAATTGGGCAGGGTCCTGTAGCAGCCAGGACTCATTTTCTCTATGCTGGCCATTATTACAATCTTGGAATTAATAATTGAGTTGGTTTCTCATTGCCTATCTCCATAGTGTTTTAGCCACGATGTTCAGTTAGAAGTTATCTCAAAATAATTTTATCTTGGGCGATGAACTCTCTAATTACATGATGGCTAGCATTAACATGAATCATATGATAATTTTCTATATTATGTACTGTTTGTCTCTGCAAATAAGTTATGAAGTATTTTTCTTTTAAAATTTCAAACAATAAGTTTCTCAGGAGTATTATCCCTTCTTTGCATGAAACAAGGATACATACTCAGCATCTGTGTTATCCTTTGATTCCAAGTTCACCTGGAAAATGGATATAAGAATGACAACAAAATAATTTTAGAGATCTCTGTCAATTGGCTTTTCTTACCTCTCCAAACTCCTTCACGACTTGAGTTCTAACAGTTCATATTGACGCTAAGTCTCCATGATTTTTATACGAGACTAGACAACGTTAATTTTTTGGCGATTTGTCTGACCCACCAGTGTTAATGTGCATCCTAGCCTGCTGCTCTTCCAGGGCATGTAAAAACTGCACTACAGTTATTTGTTCTATGCATTAATACTCCATACCATTTCAATACTGCCAAGAGGCCATGTTGTCAAATTTTAAAAAGCAAAGCATTCCAAGCAAAATTTGTCAGTCACAATAAAAATTCCTGGTCTGAGATTTTCATCTTGGTTCATTCATATCCATGGCTGACTGTTTTTAACTACTTACTTAGACAAAAAATAATTCTTGATTTTCACAAAAAAATTCAAGTTGTCTAATTTAGAGTAGTGACACATTTGTTTTTGTCATGCTATGAATGTCACTAAAGTTACCTTGTAATAAAGAGAAATACTCATGGCATTTATTTCAGGATCGTGAAACTCAAGTTGGAAATGATACAACCATTAGTTAGCTCTTCGATTTAATCTGAAAACAGATTTTAATCACAATGTTGTAATACATTTTGAAGCTCAAGAGACCGTATTTGATGACATCCTTTCAACGCTTCGAAAAGATACAGATGGAGGCGTATATCACCCAATTGTTTTAACAGAGGCTTTTCAGAATCCAAATTATTCCCGAAACTTTCAGGGACTTTGCAGCTATGATGAGAGTTATCCATAAATATTCTGTAGTTCTAAAATTTCATTACCATTTAAGAACAATTTTTTCAGTATAGTTGTTAAAATGAGATTAAAAGCCGAGGGCTGTGGTGTCCTTTTACTTTCAATATCCTGGAAATATTCTATTGGACTGGTATTAAGGAATTAATTCGGGTATTTATTTTGATTTATAATAATTTGGATCAGAGAAACAACCTAGTTCCCTATTCTCATTTAAATATAGAGGAAATCTCCAAGCTTTATGTTTCCTCTCCAGAGGATTGATGCTTTTCCTTTCCTTTTTATCGGAAAGTTGATAATTACTAAGTCAAGTATTGAATGAAAACTAACTGTATTAACTATCCTACTGGAAGACTGCTTACCTTCACTTTGGTTAAGACCATTATAGTAGTAAATTCAATAGTACTGGTGACTTATTTATTAAATTACAGTCCTCACTAACCCAAAAGAGAAAATGACAGATGCAGGTTTAAAGCAAATGTTCTCTACCAGAACAAATGTATAGTTGGTGCTTTTTGCATTTCTTGTGCTTTTTGCATTTCAAATCGAGATAAATTTTGATACATAACTCTGGAGTTTTCTTTTCAAGCCATTAAAAAATTGTTTACTGTTAGTAAGCAACCTGGATATCATGCAAGTTAATGTGTACTGAGAGTTTTCCTCCAAGTTTAACACTCTAAATACAATTTGATGGATGTATTTATTAATATCTTTATTTAAAGAGTTATTATAAGTTAGACCTAAAAAAACATGCACACCCTTTGTATTCCATGGCTCTTTTGGGAGGCATGACATGTTGCATGCTAGTGACAAGGAAACTGATTGAGCCTGTCATTACTTAATGCATCAATGAATTATACTAAATTATATTCTATGAATATTTGTATGGTTTACCATTTAGTTATTCTATCTTCAAGAAGGTTTGTCTCAATTTATCTTCACAGTAGCTTTCAAAAATAGTGTACATTGTACTTTTGCATATTCTCCTTAGAAAAAGATGCATAGCAGAAGTGAATTTGCATATGATGATGAGGTGGCTAACATAATGGCTTCCCATCCAGTGAGCCCAAGTTCGAATCTAGAAGGCGGGACATATTTTTCATTGGAATCCGGATCCCTACTTCAGGTGCATGCACCTTTGAGCAAGTACGCCGTCCGTCAGATAGAGGAAATCTCCAAGCTTTATGTTTCCTCTCCAGAGGATTGATTCTTTTCCTTTCCTTTTATCTGAAAGTTGATAATTACTGAGTCAAGTATTGAATGAAAACTAACTGTATTTACTGTCCTACTGGAAAACTGCTCATTTCACTATGGTCAAAGACCATTATAGCAGTAACTTGAACAGTACTGGTGATTATTTATAAATGTGCAGCCCTCACTAACCCAAAAGATAAAATGACAGATGCATGTTTAAAGCAAATGTTCTCTACCAGAACAAATGTATAGTTGGTGCTTTTTGTATTTCTTGGAGATACAAATTGAGATTAATTGTGATACATAACTCTGGAGTTTTCTTTACAAGCCATTAAAAAATTGTTTACTGTTAGTAAGCAACCTGGATATTATGCAAGTTAATGTGTACCTTGAGTTTTCCTCCAAGTTTCACACTCTAAATACAATTTGATGGATTCATTTATTAATATCTTTATTTACTGAGTTATTATAAGTTAGACCTAAAATTACATGCACAACCTTTGTATTCCTTGGCTCTTTTAGGAGGCAAGACTTGTTGCATGTTAGTGACAAGAAAACTGATTGAGCCTGTCATTACTTAATGCATCAATGAATTATACTAAATTATATTCTATGAATATTTGTATGGTTTACCATTTAGTTATTCTATCTTCAAGAAAGTTTGTCTCAATTTATCTTCACAGTAGCTTTCAAAAATAGTATGCCAAGTTAATTGAAAGAAAATTGTTTCATAATGTTTACCTATTGATCTACTAGTCATCCTCATCTAAATACTTAATGAATTTTTTTGGTAATCCTTGCTTGACTCACTGCTAAATATGCAATACAATTCAATAATTCTGGATGTAAAAACCATTCGCCTTTCCAGGGATCTCAGTCAAGGTGAATGATTTCTACACTCTGAGATTGTTGCTTCAACTTCTTGTAGTTTTTCATGGAACTGTGAATTCAACCTAAATGTTTCAGCTTGATGATATCTTTGTTCCTGTACAGTTTCATTCATGAGTGGTCTTTACAAAAAATTATCTACCTTTAGAAATGATATCATTGAGAATGACAATCATAATCATCATGACAATTTTAAAAAAATACTGAAATTGACCTCGCATATCAAGAAAAGAAAAAATATGGGCATGGTCCACCACCTTAATTTTTTCATAGCTGACATACTCTACAATCTGCCAATTATAGATTTTGTGTAAAAAAATATAGTTGGGATGAAGTGGATTTAAAAAAATGGATATGATGTCAAATTCGGCACATTTTGTAACTGCCCATTGATAGGGGTACACCAGAAAAGCCTGCATACTTTCACTGAAGTCTAAACCATGAGTGATGTTTAATGTGTACCAAGAGAAGTTTTCAATTGCTGAACACAGCTGACGAGTAGAATGAAAAGCTCATCATCAATGAACACCCTATTTGTGTCATCCTCAGATGACAATAGGTCCACCACCAGTCGTTTGACCAATTCCTCTTCCCTCAAATAGAATTTACTTATAGCAACCTGAAAAATAATAAAAAAAGTATAATTTTTAATAAAAGAGTGCAGCGATATAACTTCCTTTTTAACATTGCAAAGTTGTACCACCAATGCTATTTTTTTGTAAAATTATGCTGTTTTCAAAATATAAATAAAATTCCTTCAATTATTATGTATACAGCGGTTTTATTTGGCTATATTTTATATTTTTAAAAATAATTTGCATGTGAAAATATTAGGTCGGGGAAAGGAATCCATTATTTTCTAGGTAGATGTGTGTGAAGTACCTCAAATAGTGACCATACCAGGACCTACGGCCAGAAAGGTTTGACTGTATATTTGGTGGGACATCAAAGGAATCATTTATTATGAGTGGCTCCTGCATGGACAAACACCAAATTCAGATCTGTTCTCTCAACAACTAGACCATTTTAAGCAAACATTGACCAGAAACGGCCAACAGCCGTTGACCAAAAGAAGAGACAAGTCCAGGAGCTAAATATCAACAATAAAACAGTTTAAAACCATTTGTGCAAAGCTGGATTCAAAAAGAACCTCGATCTTTGGGTGCCACACCAGTTAACTCAAAGAAACATGATAGAATGAATTTCCATCTGCGAAGCTTTGCTATACTTATTAGATAGAACTGGAAATAGACTACTAGAGTTTTATGCCAATAAGGACTGAAAATTCTATGAGAGAGGCATTATGAAGCTACTTTTAACATGGCAACAAATTATAAAACGAAACGGTGTTTTTGACCCAAATCCGACAATCTGAAACATCTTAAATACAGTTTTGAACTCCAGTAAAAAATAAATAACGCAAAAATAATGGATTTCTTTTTCACAAACCTATTATTTTAGAAGCCAAAAATTATATGACAGTATTTACAGAATCACTCTTGACATCTCCAATCAAGTTTTTATCAATTTTACCAATCTGGAACAATGAGATATTCATAGTCAATTATGTAAGCTTTTTGGCGACAATGCTATTGACAAATCGTCTGTTTGAAGCCAGTGTCTAACTTTGACTTGACTAGATAGAACATCCATAAAGATAATCATTCAGGGGGAGAGATGAAATGTCCCTGATGATGATATTTCATTTTCTACCATGACAATTCCAGGCCTCATGTGACTTGAAACATATAACTTGAAAATTTATCCCTTTACTGTTACCTGAATTATAACTAAAAATGTTGGAATGGAAAAATGTGACCCAGTGGAAAGACTTCTTTCATTTGTTTGCCAAGAAAATGTGAGATCCTTCCAAATGATACATGGTGATTTTAATGTGTTGGAATTGATGTTGTAAAGACCATTTGACACATCAACATTAAAATAGATTAATAAAATTTTTATTTAAACATAATATGAATGAAGTATGCACTTATGAGCCTTAGATGCAAATAAAGGTGCACATATCAAATTTCTTTTAAATAAGCTCCAATATTGTTTTCTAATGACAATGGGCTTAATAGCTCTTTGTAGTAAATGGTGCAACGATGCTGAATTTGTTGTTCAAGCATATTATTTTGAGATCATGGGTCAACATTTCAACTGAAGCCTCAATATCTTTCTTCACCAATGTGATATAAATCAAGGGCAAGGTTTCTTGATGCAGAACATTAGTGAATACATTACTTATGGCAGAGATACTTTTATGGGGGAGCCTCTCAGCTAGCTCACTTGAATTCTTTACAGCATACTTTGGAACGAACATTGAATAGTCTTGGAACAAGGAGTCCATTTTTTGGCATTCTGTTGATTGGGAGCAGATAAGTATGGCAGCCTGGTCTCATAAGTATATCTTATTTGTGTGACCTGGGTAGACCAAAAAAATATCAGCACTTAGGGATTTATTTGAATCATACTACCTTGATCAAAAAGCGCCAGCGCCAGCGCTTGATCCAAACCTCGAAACATTTTTTTTATTCGGTTTTCGGTATGTCCATCAGTGCTTCCTGCGATTTTTCCATTACTTCCTCTCGGCTGCTAAAACGCGTTCCCCGTAATGGTTTTTTACTCGATTGAACAGAAAGAAGTCACAGGGAGCCAAATCAGGTGAATTCGGTGGCTGTTGGATGGTATTTGTTGCATTTTTCGTCAAAAAATTACGAATAATGATAGCACTGTGCGACGGTCTCGACGCACTGTGCGACGATTTCTGGTCTCTTTCGGCGAATTGCTTCACGCAAACGTCTCATAAGGCCCAAATAATACTCTTTGTTTTCTGTCTGGCCTTCTGGCAAAAATTCATGATGCACTTCACCGTTGTAATCCATGAAAACCGTCAGCATTGCCTTCTTTTTTGACTGAAAACGACGTGGTTTTTTTTGTCTCGGCTCATTTGGTGAACGCCATTCACTTGCCTGATGTCTGGATTGCGTGTCGTACTCATAAACCCACGTCTCGTCTCCAGTAATGATCCTTTTGATGAATGTGGGATCGGATTCAGCCTCGCAAATCATGTCTTTTGCGACGTCAACACGGTCTCTTGTTTGCATGAAATTGAGGTCTTTTGGCACCAACTTTGCTGCTACACGACGGAAACCCGAATCATTGACCACAATGTCTTGGGCGGATCCATAGGCAATGTTCAAGTCCTCCGCTATTTCTCTGATGGTTAATTTGCGGTTATTGACCAACATTTCTTTTACTTTATCAATTTTTTCACCGACTTTCGATGTCGATGGTCTGCCACTGCGTTCATCATCTTCGATTGACTCACGACCACTTCTGAACCGCTCGTGCCACTGGTAAACGACCGTTTTTTTTAGAGAATCGTTGCCGAAACACTTTTCCAACATTTCCAACGTCCGTGCGCCACTAAATCCGTTTTTTACGCAAAATATAATACAAGTTCGTTGTTGTAAATTTAAATCAATTTCTGCAATTGTAAAAAATCGCCAACACACACAGAGATAGATGTACTCTTGGCTACGTAACTTTTGCAAATGTCAAGTTATGACACTAAGATTTAAAGGGAATATCAACAACAGATGTACCAATTTAACAAAAAAACAGAACTCAAATCGGAACGATGGGAGCGCCACGCGGTGGTTATTCCGGGAACTTTTTGTTCAAGGTAGTATTTGTAGAGATGAATCCAAATATGAAATCCGTTTTTATTGAACAGCTCTACTTTTTTAGATATGGCACATCTTATGATTCGTTGTTTCAATATTTGATATATTCCGGAAAATAAGTTTCAAAATTTAATAAATCTTTAAGTATACTTATTTATAACCACTCTACGGTGTTCCTTTTATTTTCAATAAATTGTCAATAAGCGTTATGTATATTTCTATATTGTAGGCCAATGAGATAATTATTAATATAATATTCCCATATCATCATATAGAAGATTTTTTTACGTAAGTAACAATATATCTATATCCTCAAAACTATAGCTGATAGGAAAAAACTAGTGTCATAATTGGATTCAGCACCCCAATTGTTCTTTAAATCAGCATTAAAAGCTCCTGCACCAAAACCACTGTTGGCCTGTGTTATTAATATAATATTCCCATATCATCATGTGGAAGATTTTTTTACATAATGTAACAACATATCTATATCTTGAAAACTATAGCTGATAGGAAAACACTAGTGTCATAATTGGATTCAGCATCCTATTGTTCTTTAAATCAACATTAAAAGATCCGGCACAAATAGAACTGTTGGCCTGTGTTATTCAAGCATCTTAAAATAGTGATACTTTTTTGTAAATGGTGATATCACAATAATTCTCTCCATTTGGTTATACCAATGCTAGATTACCATAAACAAGGTCTGTTCAATTAGTTCCAACACTCATTTATTATGAAAAACCACAATATCAAATTAAGGTCAGGGTCCCCTTTTTGACTGTCTGGCCTTAATCTTGATGCACAACCCCTTTTCATCAAAATAAAAGTCTACATCACCTTGATATTCAAGCAAATTTGTCCAGGCCTTTTGGGGCAGGGGATGCTTCCCTAATCGATTTTGAACATTGAACTATTGTTTCAAAGTCTTCTCCATAGACCCGCGACTCATCAGTTGTTATTATCCTGAACAAAGTTTCATCCTCCTCAGCTTGATCAAACAATTACTGACAAGACTTGATGTTGTTTCTGTTCTGCTGTCATCAGGTGATGCACGAACTTGGCAGCATTTGATGCATCTTCAATTTTTCAGTCAAGATATCATAGCACAAACCTATCAAGATGCCCCACTCCACTACAAGTTCCCTGACAGTCAAACGTCAATTTCCAGGAAGAAAATGGTTCACTTTCTCAATGCAGGGGTGGTCAATTAATAATGACGATTTTATGGAACACTTGTCTTGCAATAATTGCTGCCCCTTTTTGAGCAAGATAAAGCACTCTTAACACATGATAAATTTCACAGCATTCTCCTTATAAGCCTTGGTAATCACAACAAAAGTTTCTGCCAAGGTTTTGCAGAGTTTCATGCAGGAATTCACAAAACAACCTCTTCCGGAAAAAGGCTCATTTCCATGGATCAGATTCTTTACTGAACTCCGCAAACACCCCTTCACTTAAACGGCCATAACCAATCAACAAAATAATATATCAACCAAGTGGTGGAAGGGCGTTATTAAGGAAATTTCTGCAGACACAACACTCTTAAGTGGATTAAAAATACAAATTGAAGTCCACTAGTCATTAAGTTAGGGAACCTTTCGAATAGACCTCTTATCTTATTCACATGAGTAGTCTATATTTTAAAACTCATTCCATTTAAAATAAACTTAGATATGTTCTAAAAGTAGAATTCTAAGGGGTTGTGATATCCCTTTGAAAAATACACATTTTACATCGGCTCCCTGTTCATACCTTTTATTTAGAATTGACCTAATATACCAACAGAGTATGCCTGGATATCCATACATACCTGTTTATTTTTTCCCACAGATGTAACACTCCCATGAAACAAACTCAGGAATGGCAGCCATCATATATAACCTTGATGGAAAGTAGGTTGTGTTACAACCTCTGGTCATGACCCTATGTACTGTGATGCAACTGTGAACCTAATTTCTTGCCCAGTATCACGTCTCAAACATATTGTAATGCATTATTCAGCAGTAAATTATGCACTACTTAATCTTCTGAACAATGATATTACATAACAAAATAATTGACTCGCTTGCCTTCACCATTCTAATAAGTCAAATTGGTATGTGATACGGAACAAGGGGTAGAGGTTCTGTAGGCTGTTAGGCCATTGCTTCTCAGGAATGCATTAAAGCATAGTTTCCTAAAAAATTCTATTTCCTAGATTAAAACACAATTACAATTACCTTGATGTGGTTTTTAATAAAGCAATCCTGATGCCAGGCAAACTGCTTTGCGCGAGGTCCGAAACCTCAACAATATCTTCCCTTTCGGGGCGCCAAGCTAATGCACATCCTCGAATGTTACTGAAAGCAAAAAGTACACTTAATCTCCTAAGTAATATTCCACAAAATTCCAATATTTTTACTAAAAGATGCTCTAGGAGATTGCATACCATTAAGTGTACATCTTGAGACAAATAAAAATGGATTCCTTTTACACAACCAGATGCATGACTCAAAATTTAATAATTACTATCACCACTGTCATTGTTTCAAACATCCAATATGAACACATCTTAAAACACATCTTAATAAAATTTCAGTACATCATTTGAAAGAGCAGCATTGTGTATGCCACATGAAAATCAATAGACAAGTCTATGTAGTCAATATATATCAATGCATATCTTTACCTGCAAGCATCCATGATGAAGTATCCAGAGGTATTAAATTACTAATAACTAGGAGTTTAGTGATCATTATTAACATTCTATATCTTATTTTCCACATAGCTTAAACTGTTATAAGTGATAAATTCTACTTATTAGCCATGAATTGAGTGGCGAAAAATAATTCCTTGCATTGATCTGCCCGATGGTTATTTTTAAATTAAGTTCACATCATAGTATTGCCTAACAATGCCATATGGGTCAAGAATTATTTACTTGGTTTCTACACTATATTATCTCTACTTATAAAGCTGCTTAATTTATGCACAATATTTTACCTTTCAGTTACTCCCAATCTGCCTTTTTCCATAACAATGGCATATTCTCTTTTTGTTCATGCTTTATTTTGAAAAAGACGAGCATCACTCTCTACCGTTTCATCCCATAAAGAGGTCCAGCATTGGAGGTCATTGCTGGACACACAAGGTGAGATAAAATCATATTCAAGTAGAAATGCACCCCCTTCTAAATTCTTTCATTCAAATATTTCCTTAATATTTATTTATTCTGAAATTATTCTCTCCCTCCTTTTTCTTTTTTACTACTCATTTTTCTTTCTTCTATGTTTCTCTTGCATTGTTCTCATACTAATTAAAAAACAACCAGTTACAAAAGCATTCCATGTACCCCAAAATGCTTGCATCTACCCTCAAATGATCGTATATACAGATGGGCAAGTGCCTTTTCTTGGAAAAGCCATTTTGACTGCTTATTGAAAGCCAAACATTGGCTAAAGTCATTTTTGGACCATAAGCATGTGGTATTTTTCCAGCACCGGTGGCATTAAGGTAACGTCCTTGTCTACTAACCCAAGGTTTATGGATTTGATTCCCACCTGTTTCTGTAATGTTTTGCCATAATCTGTAATAAAAGAATTACTCATTGGCTTAACTATTAGCTTTAGAAAAAATTCTTGTTTGTCTTACTCCCATGCTCTGTACAATGAAATGTGATTTGTATAATCTTTATTGGAATTAAAATAAGTTCCTTCAAACTTTAATTGGATTGCTATTCCTTAAATTATATCACCTTATACACTGCACCTATTAAAACAAATAACTTTTTATTTTAAATTTAATAATGAATATCAATGACCGACTGTTTTTTTTGCTGGAATTATTACTACCATAAAGAGATGTTGGACCCATTTACTAGCACTGTAATTTTATTAAAGCACAAAAAAATACAACAAAAATTTTCAGTTAAATATTGCAGAGATGGATGAAAACTTAAAGAATGATACCTTTATTATTAGATATTATTCTAAGAAATGTAAACAGCAGAACTCCTGCATAGGATACCATTATTTTTCATACATTACACCATTACATTTCCTCATGTGAATACAATTAATAAAATATTCTGGGTAGTGCATACATGCAAAAAACACTTTAGAATGAAATCTACAAAAATTACAAATTTTCTAAAATTTTACAAATGTGTGGTGGCCTACACCTTATCAGATATATATGGTATTGTTGATCAAAAGGGATGTGAATTAAAAGAAACATGATGAAGGTTCTTTCAATGGAAAACTAGAGATTCTAGCTTAAGGGATTTCAAAACATGACATATAATAATCTATTACATAAAAGTTATAGAGAAAGAAAAATGTTTTAACCTCATACAGCCTGCAGTTCTTAGGCTTTCCTTTCATGGCATAAGAAAAAGAATGGACATAATTACTGATGAACATGGCAAATTACTCAGGTACATTAAGATTTTTTCCTTGTGCCTCTGCAAGCCAAGACAAGGGAAGTAAATCATTGCCTCTCCCTTCATTCTATAATATTCTGTTTATCTCTTGAATTTCTTTTCCTTCAGGCTGGAATGGAATCGGCATTTGAATCAATCAGGTTCATGAGCCCGAGTAATAAAAATGTTCCTATGGTAACCATATGGAATACTGAACTAAAATTAGGTTAGAAATGATGTTCCATCCACTTTTCACGCAAGATATAAGAAATGGAGGTCAGAGAGGAAATTGAATCCTTAATCCATATCATGATCACTGCTAAAAACTTGATTCTCCCTTTTTAATGAGAAAAATAAAATCAAACTTCACAGAAAGTTGCATCCATTATCAAAGTTTTTCCAAATCTTCTCCTCTTCTAAATGTTTTGTAGAGTCATTAGTGTCACACACAACAAATGGCCAAAGAAGCACAACCAGGGTGTTGATTTTGGCAAAACAATAATCATTTCAACAATCCTTGATAAATGTATTTAAATATAAAATGTCATGCTGTTCAAATTATAAATTCTTCAGTTCCTGTGCCAATAAAAATTTCAAGCATATGCCTTTCAGAACACAGCTCACTAGACCTCAAACTATGTAATTAGATTAGAATCCCAAGTCAAATTTTTTCACAAGTACAATGCTCAAACAATAAATCAATATTGAAAATAGAAATTTTTTTTTCTTAATTAGCATAAAAATCTTATAAATTGGCAGATTGCATTTCAAATAATGAATATTTTATACATAATAATTTTCAATTAATAATAATGTATAAATTCTGTGGTCCAATAGCAGTTTATAAATTAAAACTTTCTTGAAACATAGAATTACTTTATTTAAGGTACAAAACATTTCATCACCTGACAAACATTAAATGGAGGTCCATTAAATTTAATCAACATTGACCAAATGAAGGAGCTTCAGTTCATGTGGGACCACAAAAATACCCATCTATTGTCAAAGAAGGTTCAACAAATTTAAGACAAAATATTAATAAAATATTATCCAATTTCTTCTACTTACATGTTAGGGTGTGTCCTTATTAGGGACTCTTCAATTAGAGTCCCAGCTGCTATTCAAAGTTCTTGGTCAAAAAGTTGGCTTGCTTCTAGGTAGTGCTCTAATTTTGAGTACTCGCAGAGGAGTGGCATTAAAGAGACCCATCGTATTAGTAGTGCCACTGTGGGTACCAGAGCAATCATACATGTTTTGAAGCTGCTTTTCTGAGCAACTACAGCAATGACTGCAGGAACTACAGCTATTAAAGACTCGCCCATGATTCTTTTCATTACTGACTTATAAACATAAAATATAAAAATATCAAATACTAAATTAATTTTAAATTTTGCATCTGTACATATTCTTATAACATAACCCGAAATAAAAGAATTGAGTTTATTTTTTTTGAATACAAATAGTATTTTACTTCCCACAATTCCAATTGGATATGGAAAAAATTAATGCACAATGTTTTCATTAACAAGACACTTAAATGCCCTGTCCTGATGGATAACGGTTCCTTTCCTCTTCAACTCAGATTTGCTTTCATGAGTTTTTGTGTCAATTTGTTAGAAGGGTAGAAGTTAGTTGTTGTTCAACCTTCCACAAGGGAGTCGATTCGCTCAATTCCCTGTACAACCCAAAAAACCAACGCCATGACCTTTCCAGTCGACAGCACCTTCTTTGCTTTCTTTGGAGCCGAAGAACCAACCTCTATCCACTGCATGGATTGCTTCTATCATGGTACATAATGTTCAATGAATGTCTCATCCATTGTTAATTATTGATCTGCAAAAGGTGTGCCAAACACTCTTAAAAAAGGGTCATCCGAATTTGTTTTGGATTTGCAGTTATCATGTGCAGAACCAATCTTTAGCAAAGCTACGTCATGTGAGCAACTTTTTTTGGCAAAGTTAATAAGGACATATTCAAAGTTACCCATCAAAATCTCAACCAAGATGAACGAAAGAGAGAATCCCATTAAGATGATTATGTAGTCTCTTGAACTTAATTTTTTACCACACGTTGTAATAAGTGGGACAGATATAGGATGACCCTTGTTCATACTATTGTTCTTCAGAATTTCTTCAGTCATCATTATTCATTTTCCAGTAAGAATACTTTGGAACTATTTTATACCGAGAGAAAATGAATGGACTTGTGGTGGAATGGTTATATCTTTAATTTGTGGAATCATTTCTATGGATATTGTGATTTCATATTACGTGAGAAGTTACTGAAATTCCTAGGACAATTTAATCCACTCACTTGCTATTACGAGGCGTATTCTTTAAGTAAGTACCGTTTGCTTATATTTAAATATTGGCGCTTCAGAACACGGTTTTGCTCCTGCAGCGCCATTTACTGGCTCATTGAGAAGATGTAGCAGCATTTGTTTTGTTTCAAAAGGCGTTTGCTTGTCCGTGCATGCAAACAACAATTCCCGCGACAATCGTTGATCCCGCCAGCTGAGAAGTGCGTTCTGTCATACGAATCTTGTATACAAAAGGATTGTGGGCTGCTGAAATTCATCGGGAATTATGCCTAGTTTATAAACCTACAGTTATGAGTGAAGGAAAGGTTAGACAATGGTGCTGTGATTTTAAAAATGGACGATTAAATGTCCAAGACGAAGAGCGAAGTGGTAGGCCCAGTATTCTGACCGATTAAATTCTTTCGCAAGTGGAACGAAAACTGCGATGTGATCGTCGATTGAAAATTAATGGCTTGGCTGAACAATTTCCTCAAATTGGACGCACTACTGTCAACAATATTGACACGGAAAACCTCGGATACCACACATTGCGTGCAAAGTGGGTACCGAAAATGCTCACCGTCCACCACAAAGAGCAAAGAATGTCCAGTGGACGAGATTTTTTGGGTTGTTGGGAACTCTTTAAACCACCCACGGTACAATCCTGACCTTACACCCAGCGACTACTTCCTCTTCTTGCACTTGAAACAGTGGTTCGGTGGACAAGGTTTCGAAACCGAAGAGGAACTCAAGAATGGCGTTGTCGATTGGTTCAACCCTCAGGCGTCGAGTTTCTATGCAGAGGGGTTAAAGAAGCTGGTGCAGCAGTACGAAAACTGCTAAGAAGTGAACGGCGGTTATGTAGAAGAGTGAAGTAGGTTTGTAGCTAACTATAAGTGCCAATAAAATGTGTTTCATATGAGTATATTTTTTCCTATGACCAAACAGGTCTTACTTTATGAACACGCCTCGTATAATGATAATTAAAAATATGATAAAAAATATCCACCCCACTGTTACAATTCCAGATAACAATAGTTTCATGTTACGTCTTTAAAAATCTATGTCATCAGGCCATCCAATATAAGGTCCTATATAAACATGCTGTTGTTTCTTTCTTTCATGCAATGGATTGGCAAATGTGGAAATTAAAGGTCATTAAGTATTTCAGTGACAATCATCTTGACAACTAATGTTGAGTAGACACTTCTGAAGGAAGGGATTGCTACATTTATTATTACCTTTCTTTAAAACAAGTTTCATATATAGTATAGTGAAAATAGATGCGATCATTACAAAAAATCAAAATTCTGGTTTTCAGGTGATTGTATTTTCAATGGTTTGGATGTAAAAATAGTTTCAATTGACAGCACAATTTTTACATTCACTCATACTGTAATTATAACCTTATAATCCTGATGGCTTCTCCTCACCAAAAATGTAAAAACTATAAAAGATTTTGTTTCTTTTATGGATCAAGAATTAGGCAATTGACCTGAGATTCACTTAAAGATATCTTTACATAGGCAAAAAAATTATTTAAAAACAAAACCAAGCAAAACAGTGCATTTGGAAAGAACCACTACATGCAAAAAGGGAAGCACTGAAAAAAATTAATAAGACCATGAGAAAACATGGCTTATCATTTCGTATAATAAGGGGACAAAACACTTAATCAACTCTAACCATGATATTTTTGTCTCGGGTACTTCCAATTCAAATCCTTTTTCTTCTATAAATGCCATTATAGCTGCTTCCTCAATTACACCAGCCTTGATGATGCGTTGAATTAACAACGTCTTCAGTTTTTTTATCTGAAATTAAATTAGATGAGCAGATTTAATCCATCACACAGTTTTCAAACAAGAATACTTGAGGCATCATATGTAATTACACATCCCCTGACATTTGGAATCAATAAAAAATTTAAAAACCAATGGATTCCCATTCAGAACTACAGATTATTCAAATGATTTACCAGTAGAAAACTCAAGTTTAAACCCAAAAACCTAAACAATTAACAAAATATATATGGAGGGGATTAAATATATCAAGACCTTTTTAATAGAAAAAACACTCAATATACATTGACTCATTATACGAAACGCTATAGATTAAACCAGGGATAAGGATTCAGATAGTAATAGTTCCAATACAACCTATTAATCCAGTAAATTAATAATTGGTGCTTTCCCAACTTATTACAAGTAAATTTTCCTTTTGTGTCTTCCACCAGGTTATAAATCTTCTTTCTGAAAGAGTTTTTAATGCTTGCCTTGGGCATTAAAATATCGGCCTGAATTGAGGTTTGACTAGTGGGAGAACCTGAAGGATTTCTACATGCAGTTCGATATTTGTAAATAATAAAAATAGAAATAGTATAGATACAGGTATAAACTAATATGACTAACAAATCAAAATACAGTAGCTTTAGGAAGAAACCTGATGATATATATGAAAACAAAAAAACATGTAGAATCCAGTAATTTCTCCTCAGTTTTGGTTTAACAATCATTTGGGTGAATGTTGTAAGGGTTAAAGTGAAAATAGAAAAATTGGGTATCAAGATGCCATAAAATATTTTTTTTAGACGCAATACACCAAAAAAAATCATAGACACGTTAAGAATGTGTATTGGAGGCAATGGCATTAAAATAGGTTGACCAAATGGCACTGGACGACCAGCAAATTAAGGTTAGAGAGATAGCAGAGTCTATAGGCATATTGAAAGAAAGTAATTTAATACACTGACTGAATAATTTACATGGGTAAGCTATCTACATTTTTGGTTCCTCGTTTGCTCATTTGGCCCAAATATGCATCCCAGGGAACAGTTCTGATCTCTTACTGTTCATGGAAGAAATGACCTCTTAAACCTTTTCTGAACTTAATCTCTCTAATTTTATTAAAATTATCTCTCCTACAGGAAATGTTGAAATAATAGAGAAATATAGTATGAAAATCCTTTAAACATTCTGCAAAGGTATCTAATCTGCAAAAATTCTCCCAAGCCTCATATGGATATGTTGTAGCAGAATCAATTCACTTCTGGCACTTGACGCTGACAAAATGTTACAATTACTCTCCTGTAATTGTTGCATGGATTATGGGGAGAATGAAATATTCTGTGAAGTAGAGAGTTCAATTTTGTCAGAAGAGCTTCAAATTTTTCAGAAAGAGATATACATCTTCATTCTATTAAAATGACAGCCTGATCATTATTCATGCATACAACATGCTAATACTTTTTCTAAAACCGAGTCCTCATATGGGAAATCTAAATTATTGCTAGCAATGACTTTGCAGGAAATTATATCTACACCACAGTTTTTGGATTCTGAGAAGCAGAAGATTCAAGATAGGTTACACAGGGATATTGGCAATAAATGCATTATTTTTTGCATCCAATGTTCAAATAAACAAGCAACACTAGTTGCTTTCATTGATTTGTACTTCTCATTCCAACAACATTTAACTCCTAATAATACTCTGGATATTTAAGTTTAAAACTTTAAGTAGATCATCCCTCTAATATTGAAATCCTTCCCCATACAGGTGTTTGGGAGGTGTATTAGTAAAAGATTATGAACCTATTGCTCCACGTTAGCCTTTTTTAGAATCTAGTCTACTTGTATTGGACTTATGGATATTATTTCTGATATATCTAAACTGGACTGAAGTCTGGGTTACTTGCCATATTGAAGTATTGGTAAAATCATCACTTGATGAATTGCCGAAACTAATTTTGAACATTGCATATGGCATTGGCAGGGTCTACCACAATAACTAATTTAAATGTCAAAACAAGTTAATGCTTGACAAGAATCCAGGGTGGTGACCGAATGCAGTCTCCGTTGGCCTTACTTTCCATTGCTGTCAGTGCAAAGCCACAATCTTTCATGGCAGTTTCACATTTGCACGATTTACATTTTTTTCCTAGAGTGAATTTTGAATCCATCCTAATCCTTGGTTGTTATGCCACTGCATTTTACCTGAAATAATTGTTGTTTACTTAGGAAACTTCTTTATTTCTCAGATCAACTGTAGTTTCCATTGATGCACAGGGAGAAAGACTGATTTCATAGAGCAGGTGGAGAAGAACGAGCTGTATTTGTAGGGCAATTCATCCTCACGGTTTCACCGTACTACTCTTTTGGCATCTCAGAATACTTCAGGTTTAAAATCAGCATCATACACTTTTTCAGGATATTCTGAGGAACACACTTCTTTCACATAATCTATTATGATTCCTTGTCCAGCCATACTGTTGGTACAATCATTTTATTTATTTTACAAAATACAAGGTTTTCACTAAAAAGCTGAGACTGGTCCTACTACTCACGAACTTCTTGACAGATTACAATCATTGAGGTGTTATTTTCTAGTGGCATTGTGAGAAGTGAAACACCAAGTTCTCATCGTCTTATCTCAACTTGTCTGAGTTCTGTGCACAACAGTGATTCTTGTCTGAGCTTGTATATGCATGCCGTACAAATTCTTGTTTCAGTGGGAATGTAGATGTTAGAGAAGCAGAGGATGTGGATTGAATTTTATTTTAACCTTAGAAAAAGTGCAACAAACCTATGCAATGATTCAAGAGACATTTGACGATGAATCTAAGTTTCAAGTACAGTGTTTTGGTTAGTACTATGGCTTCCAGTCTGGACAAACCCGGACCAATTAAGACCAAGAAGCGGAAACCCATCGATGAAAACAAAAACCACCCATTTTATTAGTGTGAATGACTTTGAGCATCCAAACCATAAATTAAACATCCGGAAGTTTTGCCAAAGAAGTTGGCATTAGCGTTGGATGGTATTTCCCAATTTTGACAGAAAGTTTGGGTATGCAGTAAGTCATGTCCAAATGTGCCATGAATGTTATCTGATGAACCAAGGCACAAACATCTTAAAATTAGTCAGGAACTGCTTGACCATCACAAGTACAACCACAATTCCTTAAAAACAATCTTGGCAGCAGACAAAACCTGGGAAAATGGCGATGATAAAGAAACCAAATCCCAGTCTTCACAGAGGAAGGACCATTTCTCCACGGTCAATAAAAGCTATGATGCCACCATCAAATGTGATGGCGACATTCATCATTTTCTTTGATTGGGAAGGAATTATTCACCATGAATATGGCCCCAATTGACAAACAGTGAATGGGCAGCATTAGATAGTAGTTATGAAGTCAGACAAATGGCAGTGCACGCATCTATTTCTCACTGAGGTAGTTGCAAAGGCATCTGAACCTAGTGGGTTGGCCATTTAGGGATATGGCACATTAAAAACCCAATTTAAGAAGGCAACGGGAAACCATCACAATTATTTTTCCAAGATTGCCAGAATAGAGAAAAGAGTCCTGGCAACTATGAGACTCAGCCCGATTGGCCGGGTGTCTTGCCTGGCAGGGGGGGAGAGGCAAGGCTACCTTGTGGCCATCTAATGAAAGCTTTGCAAAGCAACCTAACAGCAGCAACACAGAAGATGCAGAAGAAGACTGAGTTAATTATAATAGGAACCTTTAATGTCAGGACAATGTTGACGACAGCAGAATTAGGGAATATAAAACGAGAGATGGAGGGAAGAAACATAGATATTAGTGGTCTAGAGTGTTATGACATGCACTACGTTAAATTTATGTCAGTTTCATTCTGCATAGAGATGATACAAAGCATACAGGCAGTCATTAATTGCTCTTTGAGCATTGTTTGAAAATAGTATGAAAGTTTCAATGCAAATGACGCCTTGATTCACTTCAGACAAATATAGGAGCAAAAAATATTACACCTAATGTCACCAAAAGCTTTAATTTTTCTATCAATAGGCATATCATAGCTGGAAGCATGTTCATGGTATGAGTAAAAACATGTTGTGTAAATTTGTTTTGAAAACACATTACTGCTAGGATTAAGCCCAAAATATACCAAAGGAGTACAGTAGTTCCAGAGAAATAGAGTTAAAAGCAAATACGTGCACAGGAAGACCTGCTACTTTGTAATTTTAGTGGTAATGGCGAATACATTGTTAAACAAATCGTGAATAATAAAGTAGGGATACATTTATCAAAGCCATTTTAGAAAAACATTATATATAATTGTATTGGCCGCATTATTTACAGATCACTGTTATATTACGTTCAGAATTAGAGTACACAAATAATATAATCCCTAACCTAAAATGTTACATTCTCAATTCACACATTTCTGTTTACTTCAAAGACAGTTTCCTCTGTTTTAATTTTCAACCAGACCTATAAGCATGTGCACTAAATGGCAAGCACTACATCAGTCCTGACGTAGATTTGCCGGCCTGATACAACTTTCCACTCGCCATTGCCTTTCCTGATCATACACTTATGCTCAGTCATGTTGACTGAACAACAGACAAAATTTGATCCCTTTAGTTACCACAGTATTGACTGCATGAAAAGATGGTAATCCATTCTAAAACTAACATGAATAATTAGAACTAAAAACGAACACCATTAAAAACATTTAACAACATATATTAATGAAATTGAAGTCCTCACCGCTCCAGGTGACCTCCATGACCTGTATAGAGAAGCTAGCCAGTTGTGAATACGACTTAATTTAGACGGTACGGGATGCGGTGCCTTAAGAGAATAAAAAGAAATGAGCTTCGACCCCACATGAACTCACTTGTACATAATTAGGTTTGACTTGAAATATTTCTTACTTCAGGTTCCTTCTCCTCCACAATGACCTCTACTACTTCTTCTTCAAAACCCAGAGTTCTCTCAAAACCGCCATATCTAGAACCCTACGAAAAAAAATAAAATGTCAACGCAGCAACCAAAATAATGAGTTTATCAATCAAGTTTATCAATTACCTCAAAAACTACGCTGTCATCTTCCATTATCACAATTTTAACACTATTTTTTAAATAGTTCGACCCTTTAAATTCTTTGTTATTGTTTCTACCTTACAGAGCACAACCTGGCTGCAATATCCTCTTTCCGGAAATGGAGATGGTTTAATTTTGTATGCGTTAGGAGACACAAGAAAATATAATCCAAAATATAGGAAAATATTGGAAGGAAAGAAAATAATTCCGCAACCAGAACATGTCTAAGAAAAATGAGGTGAGAGTGATGAATGGAAAGTCTAGATGGGAATTTTTAAAAGAGGAATAAAGCAGTGTGTCCACTTGATCCTGTTCTTTAACGCATGGAAGGTGGAAATTATCGAAGAAGCATGAAAAAAACTTTAATAGGAAGCAAAAACCAGTGGAGAATTCATTAATTCAGGAATGCTCACGTTGATCAAAATTTGAATATCATTCAGCCACGATGTTGCAAGAACTACCAAACACTTTCCTTAATAAATCCCATTAGTACGTAATGAGAAGTAACGTTTACAATTCTAACATTATTTTCGACTTTCACTTGCGGAAAATGACGGTTTCTTTGCCGCTGCATAACCGTAACATTTCATTTTCCTATTCTTTGAGTCCTGTGGTATCACCATTGGTATCTGCACACAAAATCCGAAAGTTGTAACATGTTTCTTCTTTCTTTTCAAAATTTTTCCCTCACCCTGCTCCCCACGCTCAAATATATATATGTATATATATACAACTCTATACCTTCGCATTTCACATTGGCAATACTAAAATAGGCCTTTGCTATGTGGCGTGATTTGAATCTAGATCTCCAACTGTAATGATAGTTGGCGAAGTACTCACCAAATTTTTCTAGAACACCGTTGTCCGCAATTGAACCAGAATTAAGAACATCTTATTTTCAATATGAGAATAAATACGGACTCTCGATTACGAGAGACGGAATCGTTCTGGCAAAGCAAATATTCAAATTATAAAAGCAAAGACAATTGCACTTTGATTTGAGTATTTTAATCGGATAAGAAACATGGTATACTTTAATATGATCAAAGGGAAATGTGATCAAATGCTCTGCCTATTACATCGGACAAACCGGGAGGAAGTTTAGTGAACATGTGAAAGAACAACACGCCTGTTTTAAAAACGGAAACCCCTCCTGTAAATTTGCCAAGCACCTAATGGACGATAACCATACCAGTGACTTTGTTCCCGAAATTCTTCACTTAGAGAAGAAAGGTTTAAAGTTACATGCATTGTCACAGTTGGACATTTCCAAAAGCAGCTACCGGAAGGGTATATTAGTCAATGACCTGACCTACGCCTCCCGATCTCTCCCACTCGTCCTCCTTCTGTTCCAAAGCCCCTCTCCTTCCCTGACAACATGCCCAACCGCCCTCTCCCCCCCTCAACCACCCTGACACCATTCCCCCTGCCCCTATCCTTTCCTACCTCCTCACACACCAGTTACCTCTCCGACCTTCAATAATACCCCCCTCTCCTCTTCTCTGCGAACTATATAATGCTGCATGCGTTTTGTTTCTTTACCTGATGATGACTTTGTAAGTCGAAACCTACATCGTTTGTAATAAATTTATGTCGAAGAACTAACTATTTTCTTTTTCCATTAATAGCATCCCTTTGACACAAAGTAATAGGTTCAAAGTTAAAATTTGACTCGCCATGGTTCGGATGTGTTTATCCTTAAGAATACAAGTGATTCCAGTTCTCTTCTATGGTATCTGGAATGTGTACTTAGAATCACCAATGCTAAGCATTTATAAAATAGTAACTTGTCATATAAATTTCGGATTCGGTCAAACCTGCCTCAATTGCCTCAAATCACTACGAATAGTATCGACTTTCAATTGCTGAAAACCACGGTTTATTTGTCGTAGCATAAACGTAACAATTCATTTTCATATTCTTTGAGTCCTTTGGCATCGCCATTGGTATCTGCACACAAAATCCGAAAGTTTTAACATGTTTCTTTTTTTTTTGAAATGTTTCCATCACCCTGCTCCCATCGCTCAAATATATATGTATATATATATACAACTCTATATCTTCGCATTTCACATTGGCAATTTCTAAAATAGGCTATTGCTACGTGGCGTGATTTGAATCTAAATCTCCAACTGTAATGATAGAGTGCGAAGTACTCACCAAATTTTTCTAGAACACCGTTGTCTGCAATTGAACCAAGAATTAAGAACATCTTATTTTCAATATGAGAATTAAATACGGACTCTCGATTACGAGAGACGGAATCGTTCTGGCAAAGCAAATTTTCAAATTATAAAAGCAAAGACAATTGCACCTTGATTTGAGTATTTTCATCGGATAAGGAACATGGTATAATTTAATATGATCCAAAGCGAAATATGATCAAATGCTCTGCCTATTACATCGAACTAACCGGGAGGAAGTTTAGTGAACGTGTGAAAGTACACCACGCCTGTTTTAAAAACGGAAACCCCTCCTGTAAATTTGCCAAGCACCTAATGGACGATAACCACACCAGTGACGTTGTTGCCGAAATTCTTCACTTAGAGCAGAAAGGCTTAAAGTTAGGTACTTTGTAACAGTTGGACATTTCCAAAACAGCCATCCGAAGGGTATATTAGTCAATGACCTGACCTATGCCTCCCGATCTCTCCCGCTCGTCTTCCTTTTGTTCCAAGGCCCCTCTCCTACCGTAAACCATGCCCAACCGCCCTTTCCCCCCCTCAGTCGCCCTGACCGCATACCCACAACCCCTTTCCTTTCCTAACTTCTCACACACCAGTTACCCCTCCGCCCTTCAATAATACCCCCCCTCTTCTCTTCTCTGCGCAATATATAAAGCTGTTCTATTCTATTTATAGAATATATGTATATATTCTGTTCTATTCTGAAGCAATAATATATTTTTATTTTAATTGCGCCAGCCACATTTCTCACTTATAATCGAAAATAATAAATATTTCCTAGCTCTTTGAACCGCACCCGACACATTTTTCCTTTGCACACACGCAACGCTTAAGCCATTGCCATTTGGTAGGGATTTTTTTCTCATTGGATCCAAAGTGGAACAATATAGTGCCAAATCACATTCATTTAGGCCACCTCAATTGTTTATTCAAAGATTTACCGAATAAATGCTATTCCAAAATGTACCACCTATGATTATGCCAGTCCGCCCATACAGGCATTTCATGTGAGCAGGTGTCATAGAAGAAAGGCTTCAGGGGAAGATTTCTTAATTAATAACTGCAAGGTAAAAGGAATAGCACTAGGACAGTTATTATCTACAGGCTGTAGGTGGAATCATTTATTGGGAGAATAGCAGGAAGAGACTGCTCTCAAAGATAATTGTTTATATATTATTATTATTAGGTAATATACCAGTTAAGGTAGGTTTTTGGATGGAATCAACTATCAAATAAATGTTTTGTAATTCCAAACAAACCCAATTCAGAAGCCCAATGTACATCATGTGCCTCTTCATCTCTGTACACTTCTTTTCTCCCTTCATTCTGTATAACATTCCTATCCTGTTCCTGCCCTTTCCTCGTTCGCCCAACATTTTTCCTTCTATTACTTTCTTCAACATTCCACTACCGCTCAAAATGCCTTTCAGCAATTTTTCCTGCCTCAATAGGATTTCTCCCAGTATAACCTCTCCTAACCCATCATCCCTAGTACTTCCTTATTTGTTTTTCTTTTGGTCCATTTCACCTCCTCCATTCTTCTCCACACCCACATTTCAAAAGCCTCCAATCTACGTCTATCCTCCTGCTTCAGCGACCACGTTTCTGTGCCGTACATAGCTATGCTCCAGATCAAAGTTTTTACGAGTCGTGTCTTAACCTTCCTACTCAACATCCCCATCATTAACTCCCTCCTTGAGAAAGCCTCCTTTCCTAGCGCAACTCTTCTCCTTACTTCCCTAAGACTTTTACTGTGCTGATCCAAAACTCCTTCAAGATACGTTAAATGTTTTAACTGTTTCATTTTTTCCCCTCCTATTTTATGTTTAGCTAACCCTTTTTCTTTCTGGAAAATCGCGTAACCTTCGTTTTATTTATATTAAGTCTCATCCCATATCTGTCACACTGAATCTACAAGTCAGTCAGAAATGCTTGCAATCCCTTTGCCGACACACACACCAAAGTCTTGTCATAGGGAAACCTGATTTTACGAATTCCCGTCCCTCTTTCATTCCTCTCTCCAGTTCTTCCAATGCCACTTTAATCATTTCCTCCACATATAGGTTAAACAGCGACGGTGACAATGGGCAACGCTGCCTTACACTTTTTCCAAACACTACCCATCTGGACTCTCTGTTCCCCACTTGCACCTGAGCAGTCTGAGACATGTACATGTTGCGGAGATATGTACATGCTTTGTAAATGGTCAATATAGTTGGGGTGCAAGGAAAAAATATTACTAGAACAGTAGGCTTTCTAAAGAAGCCAGGAAATGTTTACAGGGATGTTGAGTAAGGATCTAAAAAAAGGCTTGTTAACATTTTAATACAGAGTATAGTTAAGTACCGAACAGAAGCACAGTCACTGAACTAGGGTGATACACAAAGCTTGGAAGCTGTTGAAATGTGGTTGTAGAGAAGAATAGAGGTGAAGTAGACAGGAAGTGAAACAAATGAGAAGGCTGGGTATCCTGGCAGAGGAGAGAGGATTCCTGGAAGAAATATGAGACCAACAAATGGATGCTAAGCTTAATGATTAGCATTGATATGTTAAAGACTTTGGTAGAATAGAGAATTTAAGGCAAACAAGGAAAGGAGAAGAATTGGATAGGGACGTTTGGCGAGATTAAGAAGTATAGAGAGATGAAAAGGGGCTTGTTGTAAAACAAGTTATTTGGATCTGTTTTGTTAGGAGAAACAAAATATTTAGTCTACAGCAGTATACATTCAAAACCTACCCTAACCAGTAGATTACCTAATAATAATATAAGTTTCAAAATCTTGATTGAGTCAAAGCAATTTTCCAAATCATGGAGATCCAAGTGCCCATTCTGTAGACTGTTTCATCAACATGAGAATATTAGTAAAGATTTTCAATTAGAGAAAACTCCAAATACCAAGTGTTGGTAGTAGTGACAAAAAATGTTACTTTCTTCTAGGTATGTAATCTATACTGGTATTTTAGCAGCTAGTTGCCTAATTAAATGTTAATATAAGTTCACAATTTAGACTCCAATCAACTGTAAACATATATTATACAAATAAAGACTCTTTCCCAAAAGTAGTATATCTTATTTTTTCTTAGATGGAAAGGCAGCGGTCTCTCTGACTGGTTTCAAGGAAAGGCAGTCTCGAAATAGGCTGGAGGCCAGTAGCTATTGGTTCCCAGTCTTTTTGGGGAGTGGATTGTTCATTTGCAAGCCTCTAAAACTTGACTTTATTATACTCTGGCATGTACCAGTTTTTGGAATAGCAGCATGCCATCAAATTTTTCATTAAACTGGGATAAACCAGGAGAGAGACTAATGATATGTGCAAGGTAATAAGACCATTAGTAGATTGAGGGTTTTCAAGTGGCACAAGTTATTTCAAGAGGATAGAACAGATGTTGAAGATGCCAAATGCTCAGGATGTTCTTTGACCTGAAAAATGATAAAAAAACTTGCATAAATGAAGGCTATGTTAGATAGGGATCAAATATTAAGTGCTTGCATGGTTTTTGATGAAGTTGGCATCCCTAAGAGAGATATGCATCTACTTGTGAATGAAGAAATGAGCATGAGAAAGGTGTGTCTGAAGTTGGTGCAACAAAGTGCTTTATTTTATTTAATATCCCTATGCTATTGCTATCCTCCCTCATTAGCATACTATTCTCCATTCAATGAAAGACCACAATTCATAAACCTCCAAACCATTTTTATCATCCTGCTTCCTTGCCCATGCTTCTGCTCCCTATTCTTACTCAATCTCCTTGCCACTTAATTCCCTTTCCTTGTGAAATCCTCATTGCATAATGCAATTCTTATCCTTATATGCCTGCTTCTTTGACCATTTTGGTCAAAAACACATTTGAGATATCTAACAATTATACTGAGTTCAATTTTTCCCTCCTTTTCGAATGTTTAACTAAGTCTTTCTCTTTCTGCAAAACCTCCTACCCAATGTTTTTTACATTTATTCTCATTCCATTTTCATCACTCAGAATAACCATTTCACAGTGCAAATTTGAAATACCATGGCTGATTGACAAACCAAATATTGGTAATCAGCAAAACTAACTGATTTTATGAATTCCTCACCAACTTTCATTCATATCTCTCATTTTTCTCATACCTCTTCAATCATTTCTTCCACTTATACGTTTAACAGCACAGGTTATAATGGACAGCCTTGCCTAACTCCTCTTCCTAACGCTGCCAGTCTGGACTCTCCATCCTCCACTCTCACTTAAGCAATCTGAAAATGTACAGATTTCGGATTTGTCTCCTTTCTCTTCAATTTACTACTATGTTGTATAATACGTGCATTATTTAAACCTATTTAAACTATAAACAACTTTTTTAATCTACAACACAGATGAATGCACCTTGATTGTATTAAATGTTCCTCCCTATTAGTGATCACATTACTACTATTCCATCTTGCTGACCTCTCCCCTTCCTTGACCCAACCTGCTCCTCATCCTATATGTAATTATTTGCCCTGCTCTCCATCCTCTTATTGACAATATTGAGAATTGCTTTATTTGTACCCTAAATCGAACATATTATTCATTATTAATCACTTATGGATGCCTGAAACTATTTGGGATAGATACTATAACTGATCTTACGAAGCTTTCTGGCTAAATCCCCTATCATTAATACTATGGAATAATCAATAAAAACTATTTTTCCCAATTTTTCCCAAACTTTTAGTGTGCCAACACCTTTTTTGGTGTTGAAAGCAAGTGCCCATCTGCTGCAGAACTCAATTGCTTTCTGCCCACGGACTGAGTACTTAAACCATAGCCCCCAACCTCACTACCATCTCTTTCTTTCTCTACTGTCGCACTCCAATCCCACATCACTATCAAATTTTTCCCTTCAGGAATATCCCCAAATATGTCCTCTAACTGATCATATAGTTCTCTACCAGAACAAATTTATAGTTGGTGCTTTTTGCATTTCTTGTGCTTTTTGCATTTCATATCAAGATAAATTGTGACACATAACTCTGGAGTTTTCTTTACAAGCCATTAAAAAATTGTTTACTGTTAGTAAGCAACCTGGATATCATGCAAGTTAATGTGTACTGAGAGTTTTCCTCCAAGTTTAACACTCTAAATATAATTTGATGGATGCATTTATTAATATCTTTATTTAAAGAGTTATTATAAGTTAGACCTAAAATGACATGCACACCCCTTGTATTCCATGGCTCTTTTGGGAGGCATGACATGTTGCATGCTAGTGACAAGGAAACCGATTGAGCCTGTCATTACTTAATGCATCAATGAATTATACTAAGTTATATTCTATGAATATTTGTATGGTTTACCATTTAGTTATTCTATCTTCAAGAAGGTTTGTTTCAATTTATCTTCACAGTAGTTTTAAAACATAGTGTACATTGTACTTGTGCATATTCCCTTTAGAAAAAGATGCATAGGAGAACTGAATTTGCATATGATGGTGAGGTGGCTAACATAATGGCTTCCCATCCAGTGAGCCCAAGTTCGAATCTAGCAGGCGGGACATCTTTTTCATTGGAATCTGGATCCCTACTTCAGGAGCATGCACCTTTGAGTAAGTACGCCATCCGTCAGATAGGATGTCACATTGTGTTTGACCATTAGATGCCTTTTTTAAGGCTAGGCTAATGGTGATGCTGGGTTTTTCTACCTCATTCCTCCTTACCTGTTCATCCCTATTGGCCCTAATGACCTCAACTGTGGGTTGATTCT
Organism: Hetaerina titia; assembly: GCA_037158775.1. Lineage (NCBI taxonomy): Eukaryota > Metazoa > Arthropoda > Insecta > Odonata > Calopterygidae > Hetaerina > Hetaerina titia. Next base: position 42,213,048 of record CM073779.1, on the reverse strand, counting down.
CCTATAACTACTGCAACTGAATATACAAGTGCCCTCAGTCATAACTGTTAAACCACAAAACCTATGTATGTGAAATCTATAAATTCTATTTATATTTATAGGTTTTATTGTTTCAATTAATTAGATTTAATCATTAATTAATATTTAATTATAATCAAAGTGTCTAGTACTGTATCAGCATATTTTGTTAGTGTCTAATTAAAGTTTCTGAGAGTTTTAATTTTCTTGTTTAATAGAGCCACATGCAAATTGGCTGCATGCAATAATTAAAAAAACCATGTGCACAGTAATCAACCTGAAGGTCGATTTGGTGGGTGAAAATAGAGTTCACCCAGTACTAGGCCTGGGTGAAATTCTCACATCAGGGTAAGGGGGGCCAGTTCTTTTCCCTTTGCCAGTTATGGTTTCCCAGGAAGATCTGGTACCCAAAAAAACACATAGCTTGGGTGGGGCTTCAAATGCCACACCTAAGTGTCAAGTAGCAAGGGTCTTTTTCTCTCCCCTCTTACTGACCATTTCTACCTTAGTGCTACTTTGGATGAATTTTACTATGAAACCTTATGGCCCACTCTCTTTGGAAGATTTTTCCCACGCAGTGGAACTCATCATGTCTTTCATTATTTCTTTTTCAAGGGCAGCCCCCACTCTTTTCCTTACCTCCAGTGTGTCCTCATTTCACTTAGATGCTCAAATATTTCAGTAGAATTTTCTTGGAACACGTTCTTGTTTTCATTAATTCTTTGAATGCATAATCTTGATTACATCAATGAAAACCTCTTACAACAAGGAGAGCAACATAAAATTTGTTTTTCTGAAATTCTAAACTCAGCCCCCACCTGGCTCCCAATGAAACCACTCAACCACAGAAACCACAGGAAAGAACCCACCTTGTTCATTTATTGCTATTTTTGGGGCACAGCACTGCAAATAATCTAAAATATGGTATATAGATGCATAGCCGATATACTCAACAATCTGCCATTTGTTGATTTTGTGTAAAAAATATAAGTGGATTAAATATAAATGGATATGCTGGTCAAATTAGGCACATTTTGTAACTGCCCATTGACACAGGTACACCAGAACAGCCTGTATACTTTCACTGAAGTCTAAACCATGAGGATAATCAAGTCGGTTTCGCACATCAGTTGCAGTAGTAGTAGGTGTGCATAAATATTTGTCCGTTGTTTATGTATTTCTTAACACTCAACCAATCACAAATCCTGCTATTTCAGATACTGATTAAGGCAACTCTTAAAGGTTTATTAGGAAAAGCAGTCCAGTACACATCAGTAATTTTTAACACAATGTTTGGGGCATACAACTTCGAATAGTATGGCATATTCTGATGTAAATAAAATTTTTTATGTGTAATGTGTACCAAGAGAAGTTTTCAATTCCTGGACACAGCTGATGAGCAGAAAGAAGAGGTCATCATTTATTAGGACCCTATTGGGGTCATCCTCAAATGACAACAGGTCCACCACTAGTCGTTTGATAAATTCCCCTTCCTTCATAAAGAGTTCAGCTATTGCAACCTGCAAATTAATAAAAAAGTACAATTTTTAATATAAAGGGTGCAGCGACATAATATCCCTTTCTCAATGCAAACTTGTACGACCAATGCTACTTTTATGCAAAATTATGCTGTTTTCAAAGTATACATAAAAATCCTTCAATTATTATGTAAAACAGCGGAATTATTTGGCTATATTTTATATTTGTTAAAATTATTTACTTGTGAAAATATAAGGTTGGGAAAGAGGAATCCATTATTTTCTATGTAGATTATTGTAGTGATCCATATCTCGTAAAGTATTGATCAAACAATTTCAAGTTTTTGCTCATTGTCAAGGTGACATTTCAAACCAAAAAAATTTCTTTTTTCTGGTTTTTGTTTGTCCCATACAGTTCTGAGAAGTAGGGTGTTCACAATGGAAGTCAACAAAGAGAAAATTTGGTACATTTTTAAGTTTTTCTTTGATAAAAGCAAAAATGAGAGCAAGGCTGCTGAAGTTGTGAATGGTGTACATGGTGCCAATACTGTAACAGCTAATTACATGATATTTTGGTTTCTTCGATTCTGTTCAGGCATTTTTGATGTTAAATATTTACCTCGCAGAGGCAGGCCTGTTGTCTAAAATGTCAATAAAATCACAGAATTCATTGAAGTTGACTGGCATGTTAGTGCTCATTGCATCGCCAAGGAGCTAAAGATCGACCAAAAAACAGTTCTAAACCATTTGCGCACAGCTGGATAGTGCAAAGGCCACAACAATTAACACCTAGAAACATAAGGAATTGCATTTCTATCTGAGAAGCCTTGGCCAATCGGAATGAACTCAACCCATATGTTAATTGGATGGTGACTGGGGATGAGAAATGGGTCACCTGTGTCAATATTGTGCTAAAATGATTATGGTCAAAGAAATGTGAAGTACCTCCAATGGTGGCCAAACCAGGACAAACAGCCAGGATGGTTTGACTGTGTATTTGGTGGGACTTCAAAGGAATCATTTATTATGAATGGCTCCCGCATGGGCAAACACTAAATTCAGATCTGTTCTGTCAACAACTGGACCGTTTGAAGCAAGCCATTGACAAGAAACCACCAGCGTTGACCAACAGGAGAGACAAGTCCAGGAGCTAAATATCAACAATAAAACAGTTTAAAACCATTTGTGCAAAGCTGAATTCAAAAAGAGCCTCGATCTTTGGGTGCCACACCAGATAACCCCAAGAAACATGATAGAATGAATTTCCATCTACGAAGCCTTACTTTAACTATTATATAGAACTGGAAATAGAGTACTAGAGTTTTACGCCAATAAGGACTGAAAATTCTATGAGAGAGGCATTATGAAGCTACTTTTAACATGGCAACAAATTATAAAACAAAACGGTATATATTTAAACAAATTCAGACAATCTGAAAAATCTTAAATAAAGTTTTGAACTCCATGCAAAAATAATGGGTTTCTTCTTCCCAAACCTATTATTTTAGAAACCTAAAATTAATTGACAGTATTAAAAGAATCACTCTTGACATCTCCATACATGTTTTTATTCACACATGTTATTGGAACCTACATGATAAATTCAAGTTCTTATAATCCAAAACATTTTTTTCTGCCCATTATCCCTCTGCTCCACATTTATTGCATTCGATATACCAGGTTTGTCCTGGAAACTAGTATCCATTTCTGCCGTATTTACCTGTTGTGGCACAAGCAGCCGCCACTCAACCTTAAACACTACTTGTTTGTCTGCCCACTGTGTGTGAAGTTTCAAAAGGCAGTCATTCCTTTTGTTGCATCTGTGGGCCTTTAAAAATGTTTATAAAATTAAAAACATTGCCATTGTTGAAGTTACACATGCTGTCAGATTTCTAAATGAAAGAAATCTGCAGCAAAGAGATATTCATAGTCAATTGCGTAAACTTTATGGCAACAATGCTATTGACAAATTGTCTGTTTGAAGCCAGTGTCAAAACTTTGACTTGGGTAGATAGAACATACATAATGATGATCTTTCAGGGGGGAGAGATGAAATGTCCATGATGATGATATTTCATTCTCTAACATGACAATTCCAGGCCTCATGTGACTGGAAACATCTAACTACTCATCCAAAAATTCAAATGAGAAATTTCAAACCATCTATCATACAGCCCAGACAGGATCCTTCAGATTTTCATCTATTTATAAAACTAGAGGTTTTTATGGCAGGAACGAAATTTCAAAGTGACGAAGAACTTAAGGGAGGGATGACTTTTCTCTTTTGACTAGTAGCTAGAATAATACAACCCCTCATGCATTATGAATGGCATATGTGTACATGACTTTATAGAGAAGTCGTCCTCCCTTCGCACATGAATGCAATTCTGCCAATTACTGTGTTCTACTCGGCATTCAATTTTTCAACACCACATTTTTATTAATAGTGGCACCAGAATGAAAGACCACATTCCTCCTTACATAAAGCTATTTACTTGGAGATTTTAACAATGAATATTATTCAATGAATTCATTCAGTTATTCTATTTCTATTTTTTATTGTTTGTTATTTTCTGAAATTTTATCCCATGTGAAGACCTGGATTACATTCACATGTTTTGCATGTATAAATTGTGTCTCTTCTTCAACTTTTGACTTTTCAACCAGATAGCACTCGCCTGCTGATGAGAAGCTTGCCCATCGGGTGATGCTTCACTGTAAGTCCCAATGCTTGTACAGGTTTAATGAAAGTCAAAGGAACTGTTATTCTACTGTTTTCCTAATATTACTATTGACTATGGTTAAAAGCATGTTCCTTAAGTAAATAGTGAACAAAAAGTAACTAACATAAATACAGAAAATATAAAATAAAAAAGAAAAAACTTACTCTTATTGTTGCTATAGATGGCACTTCATTTTTTTCAGCTTCATCGGATTCATCAATATCTGGCAATCCCAGGACAGACTGATCCATGTGACAGGGTAGCGGATTACGTTGTCTCCGCAGTTGCAATTCTCGGCTGAATTGCAAGGCTAACCTTTGAATGAAAACCAAAAAATTATTGATCATATCAATCACATTTTACGACCATTAGAGTAAATATATGTTGAGTTGGGAAGTATTTATGGAGATATGACAATTTTAGTGATACCTTGAAGAAACTTGAAGATGAGGATTTGAGTGATGGATATTTAACCAGGAACAATAATTTTCCAACAATTAGGTGGACCTAATATAAAAGCCACTGATGCTTGTGTAAAATTTCATCATTTTTATCACCATATGCAAAAAGTACCTCATTTTAAAGTGTCCTCCTCATACAACCTCACTCCTACATACCTGTAGAGGTGTTACAAAATTTTAGCAGCAAAAACTGAAAAGTAAATCCCATAAAATGATTTTCCTGATTGTCACTGTATTATCTTCGTCTACTCTATTATCTTTTAAATGTTCTTAGGTCATACAATGTAGACATTTTTCAGAATTTATTTACTTACACTAATCAAACACATGTGAAAAATAACAAGTAAAGGACATAGAGTATAAGTATACTAAGTTAGTACAACATTACAAAAGTAACATACTAAAAAATATGCAATTAGTTTTATTGAGTGATTTAAAGAAATTTCTGTCTTGGCTCCAAAAATATAGTCAGTAAAAGATAATTAACCATTATAATATTTGGGCAACTCCAAATAAAATTCATAGGAATTGATCTTGCAATTTTTCATTCTTTTACATTCTACACAATAATAAATTTTAAAGAGAACTGTAATAATTAAATGTAGCAAATATCCTAATTGTGAAAGTTACAGCATTTCTAAATTTAAACTGTTGATTATTCAAGCAATGTTAAAATGGTGATACTTTTTTGTAATATGTCATATCACAATCATTTCCTCCATTTGGTTAGCCAATGCTCAATTACCATAAACGAGGACTGTTCAACTAGTTGCAACACTCATTTATTATAAAAAACCACAATATCAAATGAAGTTCAGGGTCCCCTTATTGACTGACTGGCGTTAGTCTTGATGCACAACCCCCTTTGTATCAAAAAAAAGGTCAACATCACTTGATATTCAAGCAAACTTATCCAGCTCTTTAGGGGCAGGGGATGCTTCCCTAATCCATTTTGAACATTACACTTTTGTTTCGAAGTCTTTTCAATAGACCCCTGACTAATCAGTTGTTATGATCCTGAACAAGACGGTTTCATCCTCTTCAGCTTGATCAAACATTTACTGACAAGACTTGATGTTGTTTCTGTTCTGCTGTCATCAGGTGATGCACGAACTTGTCAGCATTTGATGCATCTTCAATTTTTCAGTCAAGATATCATAGCAAAAACCAATCAAGAAGCCGCACTCCACTACAAGTTCCCTGACAGTCAAACGTCAATGCACAAACCAATGGAGATGCTTCACTCCACTGCAAGTTCCCTGACAGTCAAATGTCAATTTGCAGGAAAGAAATGGTTCACTTTCTCAATGCAGGGATGGTCAATTAATAATGACGATTTTATGGAACACTTGTCTTGCAATAATTGCTGCCCCTTTTTGAGCAAGATAAAGCACTCTTAACACATGATAAATTTCACAGCATTCTCCTTATAAGCCTTGGTAATCAATTGAAAAGTTTCTGCCTAGGTTTTGCAGAGTTTCATGCAGGATTTCACAGAAAAACGCTGTTCCTGAAAAGAGCTCATTTACATGGATCAGATTTTTCCCTGCACTCCGCAAAAACCCCTTCACTTAAACGGCAATAACTGATAAAAAAAAACCAACAAAGTGGTTGAAGGGGGTTATTTAGTAAGTTTCTGCAGGCACAACACCTCTAAGTGGATTAAAAAAAAAGTCCAAAAGTCATAATGTTAGGAAACCTTTCGAAAAGACCTCCTAACTTATTCACATGAGTAGTCTCTATTTTAAAACTCATACCATTTAAAATAAACTTGATATGTTCTAAAAATCCCTTAAATAAATGGCTTAGATCATAAACATTCTCTTCTATGACTATAGCAATGGAATTTTTTACAAGGCATACGACTGAATATAATGTATACCATTCTGTACTACTGCACACATTCCATACTAATGTATATATTGTATTACATTGTATAGTTGGACATTTGTACATAGAAATTTAAAAAATTGTGTAATATGTATAAATATTGTGTACAATTTTTGCATTAGGTATATGCATATTTTTTTCCACTCTGATGAAATCTAAGGGGTTGTGACATCCCTTTGAAAAATACACATTTTACCTCGGCACCCTGTTCACACCGTTTATTTAGAACTGACCTAATATACCAATAGAGCATCCATGGATATCCATACATATCTGTTTATTTTTTCCAACATACGTAACACTCCAATGATACATTGCTAAATAGCAGAAACATAAGTTGTGAACTCAAAGTAGTACTGCATACTTTTATTTAATTGGAATGTAATAAAAAATTGCACTAGACAGTATTGAAATGGCAACTCATGAATAGCAGCAATCATATATAACCTTCATGGAAAGTAGGTTGTGTTACAACCACTTGTCATGACCCTATGGGCTGTGATGCAACTGTAAACCTCAATTCTCGCCAAGCAGCACCTCTCAAACATATTCTAATGCATTATTCAGCAGTAAATTATTTACTACTTTATCTGCTGAACAATCATATTAATTAACAAATAATTGACTCGCTTGCCTTCACCATTCTAATAAGTCAAATTGGGATGTGATACGGAACAAGGGGTAGAGGATCTGTAGGCTGTTTGGCCATTGCTTCTCAGGAATGCATTAAAGCATAGTTTCCTAAAAAATTCTATTTCCTAGATTAAAACACAATTACAATTACCTTGATATGGTTTTTAATAACGCAATCCTGATGCCAGGCAAACTGCTTTGAGCAAGGTCCGAAACCTCAACCATATCTTCCCTTTCGGGGCGCCAAGCTGATGCATATCCTCGCATGTTACTGAAAACAAAAAGTACACTTAATATCCTAAGTATTATTCCACAAAATTCCAATATTTTTACTAAAAGATGCTCTAGGTGAATGCATACCATTAAGTGTACATTGTGAGACAAATAAAAATGGATTCCTTGTACACAACCAGAAGCATGTCTCAGAATTTAATAATTGCTATTACCACTGTCATTGTTTCAAACATCCAATATGAACACATCTTAAAACAAATCTTAATAAAATTTCAGTACATCATTTGAAAGAGCAGCATTGTGTATGCTACATGAATATCAATAGACAAGTCTATGTAGTCAACGCAAATCAATGCATATGTTTACCTGCAAGCACCCATGATGAAGTATCCAGAGGTATTAATTTACTTATAACTAGGAGTTTAGTGATCATTATTAACATTCAATATCTTATTTTGTTTAGCTTAAACTGTTATAAGTGATATATTCTACTTATTGGCCATGAATTGGGTGGCGAAAAATAATTCCTTGCATTGATCTGCCCCATGGTTATTTTTAAATTAAGTTCACATTGTGATATTGCCTAACAATGCCATATGGGTCAAGAATTATTTACTTGGTTTCTACACTATATTATTTCTACTTATCAAGCTGCTTAATGTATGCACAATCTTTTACCTTCCAGTTACTCCAAATCTGCCTTTTTCCATTACAATAGCATATTCTCTTTTTATTCATGCTTTAATCTGAAAAAGACAAGCTTCACTCTGTACTGTTTCATCCCATAAAGAGGTCCAGCATTTGAGGTCATTGCTGGACACACAAGGTGAGATTAAATCATGTTCAAGTATAAATGCACCCCCTTCTAAATTCTTTCATTCAAATATTTCCTTAATATTCATTTATTCTGAAATTATTCTCTCCCTCCTTTTTCTTTTTTACTACTCATTTTTCTTTTTTCTATGTTCCTCTTGCATTGTTCTCATACTAATTCAAAAACAACCAGTTACAAAAGCATTCCATGTACCCAAAATGGGTGCATCAACCCTTATATGATCGTATATACAGATGGGCAAGTGCCCTTTCTTGTAAAAGCCATTTTGTCTGCTAATTGAAAGCCCACCATTGGCTAATGTCATTTTTGGACGATGAGCATGTGGTATTTTGCCAGCACCGGTGGTGTTAGGGTAATGTCCTTGTTTGGTAACCCAAGGTTCATGGGTTAGATTCCCACCTGGGAGGGATTTTCCTCCAAATTGGCATTTGTAATTGTATACATTGCCATCATTGTTAATAGTTCGATGTTTAGGCCAAAAAATGCTGTTTTCAGAATAATGGTAAAATAAAATAACTTTCATGCATATGAAACTTCAGATTATCAAAAAACTCTTTGACACCTGAAAAAATACACCCAACAGTGATGATACTCTGATATCTCTAGTTCATAAGAGTCATCCATATCTGCCTAAATACAAATTTTCCATAATCTGTAATAAAAGAATTACTCATTGGCTTAACTATTAGCCTTAGAAAAAATTCTTGTTTGTCTTACTCCCATGCTCTGTACAATGGAATGTGATTTGTATAATCTTTACTGGAATTAAAATAAGTTCCTTCAAACTTTAATTGGATTGCTATTACTTAAATTACATCACCTTATACACTGAACCTATTAAAACAAATAACTTTTTATTTTAAATTTAATAAATAATTTCAATAACCGACTGTTTTTTCCTGGAATTATTACTACCATAAAGAGATGTTGGGCCCAATTACTTGCACTTTAGCTTTACTAAAGCACAAAAAAATACAACAAAAATTTTCAGTTAATTATTGCAAAGATGACTGAAAAATTAAAGGATGACACCTTTATTATTAGATATTATTCTTAGAAATGTAAACAGCAGAACTCATGCATAGGATACCATTATTTTTCATACATTACACCATTACATTTCCTCATGTAAATGCAATTAATAAAATATACTGGGTAGTGCATGAATGAAAAAAACACTTAAGAATGAAATCTACAAAAATTACAAATTTTCTAAAATTTTACAAATGTGTGGTGGCCTACACCTTATCAGATATATATGGTAATGTTGATCAAAAGGGATGTGAAATAAGAGAAACATCATGAAGGTTCTTCCAATGAAAAACTAGAGACTCTAGCTGAAGGGATTTCAACACATGACATATGAAAATATAATAGATAAAAGTTTTAGATAAAGAAAAATGTTTTAACCCCATAGGGCCTGCAGGTCTTATGGTTTCCTTTCATGACATAAGAAAAGGAATGGACTTAATTACTGATGAACATGGCAAATTACTCAGGTACATTAAGAGTTTTTCCTTGTGCCTCTGCAAGCCAAGACAAAAGAAGTAAATCATTGTCTCTCCCTTCATCCTATAATATTCTGTTTATCTCTGGAATCTCTTTTCCTTCAGGCTGGAATGGAATCGCCATTTGCCTCAATCAGGAGAATGAGCCCGAGTAATAAAAATGTTCCTATGGTAACCATATTGAACACTGAACTAAATATTAGGTTAGAAATGATGTTCCATTCATTTTTCACGCAAGATATAAGAAATGGAGATCAGAGAGGAAATTGAATCCTTAATCCATATCATGATCACTGCTAAATACTTGATTCTCCCTTTTTAATGAGAAAAATAAAATCGAACTTCACAGAAAGTTGCATCATTATCAAAGTTTTTTCAAATCTTCTGCTCTTCTTAATGTTTTGTAGGGTCATTAGTTTCACATATAACAATTGGCCAAAAGAAGGAGAACCAGGGTGTTGATTTCGGCAAAAAAGTAATCATTTCAACAATCCCCGATAAAAGTATTTAAATATAAAATGTCATGCTGTTCAACTTAATAATTCTTGAGTTGCTATGCCCATAAAAATTTCAAGCATATGCTTTTCAGAAAAAAGCTCAGGAGACCTCAAAACATATAATTAGATTAGAAACCCAAGTCAAATTTTTTCACTAGTACAATGCTCAAACAATACATCAATATTGAGAAGACTTTAATTCATTAAGACTTCTTAATTCGTATAAAAATCTTGTAAATTGGCAGATTCCATTTCAAATAAGGAATAGTTTTATACCTAATAATTTTCAATAAATAATAATTTTTAAATTATGTGTTCCAATGCTAGTTTATAAATTTACACTGTCTTGACACAAGGTTGACAAAACACACCTGACAAAAATTAATTAGGGGTCCGCTGAATTTGATCCACATGTACCAAATGAAGGAGATTCAAATTCCTGTAGGACCACAAAAATACCCATTTCTGACTTTTCCATACATCATTTAGTGAATATAAAGTTGTTTATTTCATTTTCAACAGAGGACACTACTATTGTCAAAGAAGGTTGTACAAATGGAGGACAAAATATTATACAATTTCTTCTACTTACATGTTAGGGTCTATCCTTATTAGGGACTCTTCAATTAAAGTCCCAGCTGCTATTCCAACTTCTTGCTCAAAAAGTTGGCTCGCTTCTAGGTAGCGGTCTAATTTTGAGTACTCACAGAGCAGTGACATTAGTGGGCCCCACCGTACCACTAGTGCCACTGTGGGTACCAGAGCACACATACTTGCTTTGAAGCAGCTTGTGTGAGCCACTAGAGCAGTGACTGCAGGAACTCCAGCTATTAAAGACTCGCCAATCATCCTTTTAAAGATTGACCTATATGCATAAAATATAAAAATATCAAATACAAAATTAAGTTTAAATTTTGCATCTGTACATATTCTTATAATGTAACCCAAAATAATAGAATAGGTTTTATTTTTTAGAATACAAATAGTATTTTACTTCCCACAATTCCAATATGATATGGAAAAATTTAATGCTCAATTTTTTTATTAATAAGACACTTTCATTGGTAAATGCACTGTCCTGATGGATAACGGTTCCTTTCCTCTTCAACTCAGATTTGCTTTCATGAATTTTTGTGTAATTTTTTTAGAAGGGTAGAAGTTAGTTGTTGTTCAACCTTCCATAAGGGAGCCGATTTGCTCAATTCCCTGTATAACCCAAAAAACCAATGCCATGACCTTTCCCGTCGACAGCACCTTCTTTGCTTTCTTTGGAGCTGAAGAACCAACCTCTGTCCACTGCATGGAATGCTTCTATCATGGTGCATAATGTTCAATGAATGTCTCATCCATTGGTAATTATTGATCTGCAAAAGGTGTGCCAAACACTCTTAAAAAAGGGTCATCTGAATTTGTTTTTGATTCACCATGATCACGTGCAGAACCAATCTTTAGCAAAGCTACATCATGTGAGCTCCTTTTTTGGCAAAGTTAATAAGGCCATATTCAAAGTTTCCCATCAAAATCTCAACCAAGATGGATGAAAGAGAGAATCCCATTATGAGACCATTATATAGTCTCTTGAACTTAATGTTTTTACCACAATTTGTAATAAGTGGGACAGATATAGGATGACCCCTGTTCATACCATTGTTCTTCAGAATTTCTTAAGTTATCATTATTCATTTTGCAATAAGAATACAGGGTTCGTCCGGAAAATAAGTTTAGGATGCTCATTGTCTTTTTTGACAAAATGGGAGTCGTCCACTACGAATTTGTACCTGAACGAAAAACTGTAAATGCTGCATTTTACGTCCAAGTGCTCGACAGGCTTACAAAAGGAGTCGACCGCGTCCGGCCAGCGATCAAAAACATCTGGCGGCTGCATCACGGCAATCTCGTCGGTAGGCGCCGTGTGCGCCGCCCGGTGTAAGACGGCAAGCGCCGTCTCACACCGCGCTTGTCGTTTCGGACTTCTTGGCCAAGCACGGCGTGGCAACGCTGCCGCACCCGCCCTACAGTCCGGACTTGGCACCACCGGACTGCTTTCTGTTCCCGAAGATAAAGACGAGTTTGAAAGGAACCCGATATGAGACTTTGGACGCCGTCAAAGAGGCCGTGACGACGTGTCTTCGAGAGGTTCCCGATGATGCCTTCGCGGGAGGGGTTCCAGGAATGCGAACGCCGATGGAACAAGTGTATCGACTCATAAGGGTCCTATTTTGAGGAATATTAGCTTAAGATATGTAAAAGTGTAATAAATTTTTTTCCTGAGCTCAATACACTTATTTTCCGGACGAACCCTGTATTTGGAGACTTTTTTATACCGAGAGAAACTGAATGGACTTGTGGTGGAATGGTCATATCTTTAATTTTTGCAGTCATTTCTATGGATGTAATGATTTCATATTACGTGAAAAGTTAGTGAAAATTCCAAGGACAACTTAATCTACTTACATGTCAAAAATTAGGCAATTGACCTGAGATTCACCTAAAGATATCATTTCATAGGCAAAAAAAATTATTTAAAAACAAACCAAGCAAAACAGTGCATAACATTTGGAAAAAACAACTACATACAAAAAGGAACCACTGAAAAAAAATGAATAAGACCATGAGAAAACATGGCTTATCAATTCGTATAATAAGGGGACAAAACACTTAATCAACTCTAACCATGATATATTTGTCTCGGGAACTTCCAATTTTAATCCTTTTTCTTCTATAAATGCCATTATAGCTGCTTCCTCAATTACACCAGCCTTGATGATACGTTGAATTAACGACGCCTTCAGTTTTTTTATCTGAAATTAAATTAGATGAGCAGAGTTAATCGATCACACAGTTTTCAAACAAGAATACTTGAGGTATCATATCCAATTACACATCCCCTAACACGTGGATATATCAACAAAAAATTTAAAAATCCCTGCTTTCCCATTCTGAACTACAGATTATTCATATGATTTCCCAGAAAAAAACTTAAGTTTAAACGTAAAAACCTAAATAAATAGCAAAAGATACATGGATCAAATCAAGATCATGATCCACCACACAGTTTTCAAACAAGAATACTAGTTTAAATGCAAAAACCTAAATAAATAACAAAAGATACATGGATGGGATTAAATAAATCAAGACCATTTGAATAGAAAAACACTCATTTACCACTAAACGCACACTGGATAAAATATCATTATACATTCACTCATTATACTAAGGGCTATAGATTAAACCAGGGATAAGGATTCAGATAGTAATAGTTCCAATACAACCATTTAATCCAGTAAATTAATAATTGGTTTTTAGCCAGCTTATTACAAGTAAATTTTCCCTTGGGTCTTCCACCAGGTTATAAATCTTCTTTCTGAAAGATGTTTTAATGCTTGCCTTGGGCATCAAAATATTGGCCTGAATGGAGGTTTGACTAGGGGGAGAACCTGAAGGATTTCTATAGGTTCAGTTCAATATTTGTAAATAATAAAAATAGAAATAGTATAGATACAGGTATAAACTAATATGATTAACAAAATTAAATACAGTAGCTTTAGGAAGAAACCTGATGATATATATGACAATAAAAAAACATATAGAATCCAGTGATTTCTAATGTTTACCACCGGTGAAAAAATCATCTTGAAGTGTGGCAAATGTTAAATTTCATTTTAGTTGGTTTGGATGGTCAAGTAGGCATTTGGCATTTTAATTTATGAGCCACCAGGAAAATGAACTCCACCGTCAATATATGTGTACATAGGGTGATCTGAAAACTTTCAGACCTTAAAATGAGGATAGACACACTCATCACCGAAAGTTTGAGGGGATGCTATTATATATATGTTAAAAGGTAATTACCAAAATTTCAGTCATGTTCGACACTCAGCTCTAGTTTAACAATAACTTGGGTGAGATGTTGTAAGGGTACAAGTGAAAATAGAAAAATTGGGTATCAAGATGCCATTAAATATTTTTTTTAAAAACAATGCACCAATAAAAATCATAGATCATTGGACAATGTATATGGGAGGCAATGGCATCAAAAGAGTTTACCAAATGGCACTGGACGACCAGCAAATTAAGGTTAGAAAGATAGCAGAGTCTATGGACATATTGAAAGAATGTATTTTAATATACTGACTAAAGAATTTGACATGGGTAAGCTATCTACATTTTGGGTTCCACGTTTGCTAACTTTGACCCAAATATGCATTCCAATGAACATTTCCAAGACCCTGTTTGAGCGGTTTAGAAGCAAGTCAGATTTTTTGCCATGATTCATGACTTCAGATGTAATTTGGATATACCACAACACTCCAGATATGTGAGAAAAAAATGGTGGCCTGCAAAGGGTGAACCTGCTTACAAAGAGGCAAAGACTGTTCCATCAACTGGAAAGGTGATGGCAACTGTTTATCATGATAGTCACAGAATAGTGTCAATCGATTATCTTCAAAAAGGCAAAACAATAATAACAAACTATTATGCACCATTAATTGAAGACATATTTTGCAAAAAATGACTGATTTGAAGAAGATGAAAGTGGTATTTAAAGGTATGAAAGGTAATATTTAAAGAATTAGAGCTACTTTGTTTGCAGTTAATACAATTTTGGAGTGCAATGATATATGCAGAGGATTGGTGACTATATTTCCCTTAGGATCACTTAATTGGAGGGGCATATGAGGGAGTTCAGGTAATTTGAAGTTATTTATTATCCTTCAGCATTCTTTTGAATTGGTTTCAGGAGAAAAGTTGCTATTATTATTTTAGGTGTGCTTCGGTATGGCCAGTAGATTTTGATATTTCTTAATGCAATCTTTTTATTCCTTCAATAAGGCTGGTTTGTAATGATATTTGGCTTAATCAACCATTTCTTTGAGACATCTTGATTGTTGTCTCAAGTCATCCAGTATTCTTTCAAGGATTTTTCCACCCTTTAAAATATCTGCATTGTGATATTTAAATACCCTGCAAGCCACTGCTAGGGTATGCAGCAGGGGATTAATACACACCAGTATTATGACCCAAATGTGATCCTATCACAGGATCAATGTTATTCTGATCCCTTATTGCTCATGGAAAAAATGACATCCTTAACCTGTTCTACACTTAATCCCTCTAATTTTATTGACATGTTCTCTCCTACAGGAAATGTTAAATTAATAGAGAAATATAGTATGAATATCCTTTAAACATTCTGCAAAGGTATCTAATCTCTAAAAATTATCCCAAGCCTCAATTTTATATGTTGTAGCAGAATCAATTCACTTCTGGCACTTGACGCTGACAATATGTTACAATTACTCTCCTTTAATTGTTACATGGATTATGGGGAGAATGAAATATTCTGTGAAGTAGAGAGTTCAATTTTGTCAGAAGAGCTTCAAATTTTTCAGAAAGAGATGTACATCTTCATTCTATTAAAATGACAGCCTGATCATTATTCATGCATACAACATTCTAATACTTTTTCTTAAACCAAGTCCTCATATGTGAAATCTAAATTATTACTAGCAAGGGCTTTGCAGGGAGCAATATCTACACCACCGTTTTTGTAATCTTAGAAGCAGAAGATTCAAGATAGGTCACACAGGGATATTGGCGATAAGTGCATTATTTTTTGCATCCAATGTTCAAATAAACACGCAACACTAGTTGTTTTCATTGATTTGTACTTCTAATTCCAACAACATTTAACTCCTAATAATACTCTGGATATTTAAGTTTAAAATTTTGAGTAGATCATTCCTCTAATATTGAAATCCTTCCCCAGACAGGTGTTTGGGAGGTGTATCAGCAAGAGATTATTAACCAATTGCTCCACGTTAGCCTATTTTACAATCTACTCTATATGTATTGGACTTATGCATATTTTTTGTGATATATCTAAACTATGGTTTCCTTATCCGTTAACGGGAAAAGGATAAGAAAACCATGGGTAACGGATGAGATGATTGCAAAGATGGATGAGAGAAGAAGATGGAAAAATGTAAACACAGAGTTAAGCAAAATGAAGTACAAAGAGTTAAACAATAAATTGAGAAGGGCCACAAATAAACCAAAAGAAGAATGGTGGAAAACGCAATGCGAGGATATGGAAAGTTTACAGAAGAAGGGTGAAATTGGTGCCATATACAGCAAGGTTAAGTTATTATCGGGAAGTAAGAAGGCAAGATCTGTGCTAACAGTTAAAGATAAGTGGGGTAGGGTAGTAGTTGAACCAGGAAAAATCCAAGAGAGATGGAAGGAATACATAGAAACACTATGGTAAAGAACTTAGGCCGACAAGGTTAGATATAGAAAAGGAACATGATGTAGAAGAAGATAGCTTAGGTCCAGGCATACTCGACGATGAAATAGAAAGGGAATTAAAGGAGATGAAAGTCAATAAGGCTGTGGGGGTGGACAACATTCCTGTAGAAATGTTGAAATGGTTAGGAAAAGTAGGAAGAAGGCCATATATGGACTGATTCGTAGTATCTATGAGGAAGTAATCTGGCCGGAAGATTTTGTGAGATCGGTGTTAGTTCCTATTCCAAAAAAGGCAAAGGCTACGTCATGTGAGGATCACAGAACAATAAGTTTGATATCCCACGCAGCTAAAGTTATTCTCAGGATCATCATCAAAAGGATAGAGAGTAAGGCAAATGATTACTCAGGGGATGATCAGTTTGAGTTTAGGAAAGGAAGAGGTACACGTGATGCCATTGCAGTAATGAGATCACTAATCGAGAGGAATATAGAATACAATCAGGATGTTTTTCCTGTTTTGTAGATTTTGAAAAAGCGTTTGATAGAGTGAATTGGGAAAAATTAATGCGTGTATTGCAGAAAATAGAAATGGATTGCAGGGACAGGAGACTGATCCGCAACCTGTACATATCTCAGACTGCTCAGGTGCGAGTGGTGAACGGAGAGTCCGGATGGGTAGTGTTAGGAAGAGGTGTAAGGCAGGGTTGCCCATTGTCACCGGTACTGTTCAACGTATATGTAGAGGTAATGATTAAAGAGGCATGGGAAGAACTGGAGGTAGGAATGAAAGTCGGAGGGGAATTCGTAAAATCGGTTAGGTTTGCTGATGACCAAGCATTAGTTGCTCAGTCAGCCAAGGGGTTTCAAGCATTGCTGAGTGAATTGGAGGTGCAGTGCGATAAATATGGGATGAGAATCAATATTAATAAAACAAAGGTCATGCGATTTTCCAGAAAGAAAAAGGCTAAGCTAAATATTAAAATATGAGGGGAAAAAATAGAGCAGGTAGAACAGTTTACATATCTCGGAAGTGTTTTGGACCAATACGGTCATAGTGGTAGGGATGTAAGGAGAAGAATTGCACTAGGCAAGAAGGCTTTCTCAAGGAGGAGGGAGTTGATGACGGGGACGTTGAGTAGAGATGTTAAGACAAGACTCGTAAAACCTCTGATATGGAGCGTAGCTATGTACGGTGCAGAAACTTGGTCACTGAAGCAGGAGGATAGATGTAGATTGGAGGCTTTTGAAATGTGGGTTTGGAGAAGAATGGAGAAGGTGAAATGGACCGAAAGAAAAACAAATAAGGAAGTACTAGAGATGGTGAGTGAGGAGAGGGGTTTGTTGAGAGAAATCCTATGGAGGCAGGAAAAATGGATGAAAGGCGTATTGAGCGGTAGTGGAATGTTGAAGAGGGTAATAGAGGGGAGAATGTTGGGCAAGCGAGTTAAGGGAAGGAAAAGGATAGGGATGTTGGACGGGATGAAGGGAGGAAAGAAGTACACAGGGATGAAGAGGGACCTGGTATAGATTAATTTGCTAGGTGGGGAGTCACAAAAATGTTTATTTGATAGTTGTGTCTATTTAAAAACCTACCTTACACGGTAGATTACCTAATAATAACAGTAGTTCCAGAGAAATAGAATTAAAAGCAATTACGTGCACAGGAAGACATGCTTCTTTGTATTTTTATTGTTAATGGCGATTGCATTGCCAAACAAATCGTCAATAATAAGGTAGGGATAAATTTATCAAAGCAATTTTAGAAAAACATTATATATAATTGCATCGGCCGCATATTTGCACATCAGTGTTATATTATGTTCGAAATGGGAGTACACAAATAATATAATCCCTATTCTAAACTGTTACATTCTCAATTCACATATTTCTGTTTACTTCAAAGACAGTTTCCTCTGTTTTAATTTTCAACCAGACTTATAAGCATGTGCACTAAATGGCAAGCACTACATCAGTCCTGACGTAGTTTTTGCCGGCCTGATACAACTTTCCACTCGCCATTGCCTTTCTTGATCATACACTTATGCTCAATGATGTTGACTGAACAACAGACAAAAATTTGATCCCTTTTGCTACCACAGTATTGACTGCATGAAAAGATGGTAATCCATTCTAAAATTAACATGAATAATTAGAACTAAAAACGAACACCATTAAAAACATTAAAAAACATATATTAATGAAATTGAAGTACTCACTGCTCCAGGTGACCTCCATGACCTGTATAGGGAAGCTAGCCAGTTGTGAATACGACTCCATTTAGACGGTACGGGATGCGGTGCCTTAAGAGAATAAAAAGAAATGAGCTTCGACCCCACATGAACTCACTTGTACATAATTAGGTTTGACTTGAAATATTTCTTACTTCAGGTTCCTTCTCCTCCACAATGACCTCTACTACTTCTTCTTCAAAACCCAGAGTTCTCTCAAAACCGCCATATCTAGAACCCTACGAAAAAAAATAAAATGTCAACGCAGCAACCAAAATAATGAGTTTATCAATCAAGTTTATCAATTACCTCAAAAACTACGCTGTCATCTTCCATTATCACAATTTTAACACTATTTTTTAAATAGTTCGACCCTTTAAATTCAAGTTTTGGAAGGAGGGACTAGGGAGATGAAGATAAAACTCGTAAAAACTCTAATATGGAGCGTAGCTATAGCTACGGCGTGGAAACGTGGTCGCTGAAGCAAGGGGATAGACGTAAATTGGAGGCTTTTGAAATGTGGGTGTGGAGAAGAATGGAGAAGGTGAAATGGGCCGAAAGGAAAACAAATGAGGAAGTACTGGAGATGGTGGGTGAAGAGAGGGGTTTCTTGAGAGAAATCCTATGGATGAAAGGAGTATTGAGCGGCAGTGTAGTGTTCAAGAAGGTAATAGAGGGGAGAATATTGTGCAAGCGAAGAAAGGGCAGGAACAGGATAGGGATGTTCGAAGGTTGCTGGATTGGGTTTTGTTTGGAATTACAAAATGTTTATTTGATAGTTGTGTCCATCCAAAAGACTACCTTAACCGGTAGATTACCAAATAAATAAAAATATCTTTTCCCGACAGAAGAACTACAAGGTGGCTTGTGTCCTTGCAAATACCTAGCCTATTTAACTATTTCTTGCTATAACCTAAGTAGGCTGTAGTGAGAAATAGTGAGGGTCCTAACCGTAACTACCAGCACTCAGATGCTTTCCTCCCTACTGTTGCCACAATATTCATCCACTTCACAAACAACAATGATAACATGAAATATATACCTACATACACATATAAATATACAAATGTTTATTTACTCTGGTCTTATTGTTTCTCCCTTACAGAGCACAACCTGGCTGCAATATCCTCTTACTGGAATTGCAGATGGTTTAATTTTATGTGCGTTAGGAGACACATGGAAATATAATCCAAAATATAGGAAAATATTGGATGGAAGGAAAATAATTCCGCAACCAGAACGTGTCCAAGAAAAATAAGGTGTGAGTGATGAACGGAAAGTCCAGATGGGAATTTTTAGAAGAGGAATAAGGCAGTGTGTCCACTTGATCCTGTTCTTTAACGCATGGAAGGTGAAAATTATCGAAGAAGCATGAAAAAAACTTTAATAGGAAGCAAAAACCAGTGGAGAATTCATTAATTCAGGAAATCCCATGTTGATCAAAGTTTGGATACCATTCGGCGACTAGGTTGCCAGAACTATCGAACACTTTCCTTAATAAATCCACTTTGTAAGTAACAAGAAGGAACGCTTACAATCCTAACATAATTTTCGAGTGTCACTTGGGAAAACAACGGTCTATTTGTCGCAGCATAACCGTAACATTTCATTTTCCTATTCTTTGAGTCCTGTGATATCACCATTGGTGTCTGCGCAAAAAATCCGAAAGTTGCAACATGTTTCTTCTTTCCTTTCAAAATTTCTCCATCGCCCTGCTCAAAACGCTCAAATATATTTGTCTATTTACACAAGTCTATATCTTCACTTCTGACATTGGGAATACTAAAATAGGCCAAAGTAAATAGCACAGAAAATTATAGATTGTAATTTAAGCACTTATCTTTTTTGAACGTTGAGGATCACTCAATTTCATTAAAAATGTACAAGTTCAATGGTTCTTACTGCGAAGATCTGACACCTTGGTTCTTCAGAAAACCAACTGGCCATTTGCTACGTGGCGTGATTTTTAATCTAGATCTCCAACTGTAACGATAGATGACGAGGCACTCACCAAATTTTCCAAGAAAAACGTTGCACGGTTCGGTTATTTCAACCAACTATTTTTCTCAACTTTATAAATTTTACACTTTAATAGGGACGATAAGCTAGATAAATAGATGGATAAGCAAGTACATTGATACTTGACGGAATAATATTGAGTTTCACTTGCGGAAAACGACGGTTTTTCTGACGCAGAATAACCAACCTTTTTGCAAAACTTTAAAAAATTTAAACTTCATACACACCGACGGGCAATTTAATCTCAAACTGAATTATCTACGTCAGGCCCTTATGGAATTTACTTTGGCTCACTCCTGCCATCTATCGTACGAAATAAAAAAAATATCCACTGAATCGAAGTAACCCACCTTACCCTTTCGAAAGAAAAAATATACAACCGAAATTCTATTTGAACATTTCAATGGATTGGATCAAGCTTAGAGAAACCACTACCGAAATTATTAAATCATCAATGCTCATGTTGATCAAACATTTGAGTATCAGTAAGCCACGAGAGAGCAGGCATTACCGTGTGCATTCCAAATTCAGTCCCGTTATCACGTAATTCGAAGCAACGTCAAAAATCATAAAGTTATGCGGTTTTAGAAAATTATAAAAGCAAAGCCAGATGCACTTTGATTTAAGTATTTCCAACGGATAACAAACATGGCATTGAGTTAATATGATCACTTTGGCACAGAGTAAAAATTTCAAAGTGTAAAACTCACTCGCCATAATTAGGATGTGTTCATCCTTAAAAATACAAGGGATTCCAGGCCTCTTTTATGGTTTCTGGAATGTGTACATAGAATAACCAATGCTTAGTATTTATAAAATAGTTACTTTTTATTTTAATTTCGGATTCTGTCCAAATTACCTGAAAGTACTCTCGGGCATGAAAGCGTTTCCAATATACATCGAGCAATCACAACAAAGGACAATCGGTCGAACACTTCGGATCAGTGATAACTATTAATATTTACTCGGATATACACATCTTAAAATTTTCGGAATACGTAAAAAACCTAGAATAAAATAATATACCGCAACTGAAACACGAGAGCCAAAAACCCTTGATTCGTCTAAGCTGTTGGCTGCTGTGGCGGGTTTGTTGTGATGGCCAAATCGGCCCAAAACGAAATGCCTTTGTCTTTTGTGTGTAGCACAGTTCGTTCGTCTATTATTTCATTGTACACCGTCCGACCTCTGATCTATATTTCAATGAATTTTCAATGGAATTTCTGAAAGAGGACAACAGAGTCCGCAATTGTACCAAGAATTAAGAACATCTTATTTTCAATATGAGAATTAAATACGGACTCTCGATTACGAGAGACGGAATCGTTCTGGCAAAGCAAATTTTCAAATTATAACAGCAAAGACAATTGCACTTTGATTTGAGTATTTTAATAGGATAAGAAACATGGCAATGAGTTAATATGATCACTTTGGCACAGAGTAAAAATTTCAAAGTGTAAAACCAATGATCCAAAGCGAAATATGATCAAATGCTCTGCCTATTTCATCGGACAAACCGGGAGGAAGTTTAGTGAACATGTGAAAGAACAACACGCCTGTTTTAAAAACGGAAACCCCTCCTCTCAATTTGCCAAGCACCTAATGGACGATAACCACACTAGTGATTTTGTTCCCGAAATTCTTCACTTAGAGAAGAAAGGCTTAAAGTTACATGCATTGTGACAGTTGGACATTTCCAAAAGCAGCCATCGGAAGGGTATATTAGTCAATGACCTGACCTATGCCTCCCGATCTCTCCCGCTCGTCCTCCTGTTCCAAAGCCTATCTCCTTCCCTGACAACATGCCCAACCGCCCTCTCCCCCCCTCAGCCACCCTGACGCCACTCCCCCTGCCCCTTTCCTTTCCTACCTCCTCACACACCAATTACCTCTCCGACCTTCAATAATACCCCCCTCTCCTCTTCCCTGCGAACTATATAATGCTGTATGCGTTTTGTTTCTTTACCATATGATGACTTTGTAAGTCGAAACCTAGGTCGTTTGTAATAAATTTATGTCGAAGAACTAACTATTTTCTTTTTCCAGTAATAGCATCACTTTGACACAAAGTAATAGTTTCAAAGTTAAAATTTGACTCGCCATGGCTAGGATGTGTTTTTCCTTAAGAATACAAGTGATTCCAGGCCTCTTCTATGGTATCTGGAATGTGTACTTAGAATCACCAATGCTAAGCATTTATAACATAGTAACTTGTCATATAAATTTCGGATTCGGTCAAACCTGCCACAAATGCCTGAAATTGCTACGATTAGTATCGACTTTCACCTGCTGAAAACGACGGTTTATTTGTCGCAACATAAGCGAAACAATTCATTTTCATATTCTTTGAGTCCTGTGATATCACCATTGGTATCTGCACACATAATCCGAAAGTTTTAACATGTTTCTTCTTTTTTTTCGAAATGTTTCCATCACCCTGCTGACAACGCTCAAATATATATATATAACGCTTTATATCTTCGCATTTGACATTGGCAATACTAAAATAGGCCGACGTAAACAGATCAGAAATATATAGATTTTAATTTAAGCACTTACCATGTTTTAACGATGAGGACCACTCAATTTTATTATTATATATTCTTGTTCGATGGCTCTAACTCGAAGATCTGACACCTTGCTTCTTCCGTTACCAACTGGCCATTTTCTACGTGGCTTGATTTGAATCTAGATCTCCAACTGTAATGATAGGTGGCGAAGTACTCACCAAATTTTTCTAGAACACCGTTGCACGGTTTTTATATTTCTGCAAACCATTTTACTCGCCATTACAAGTTTTAAACTTTCATACACACCGACGGCCAATTTAATTTTAAACAAAAATATCTATTTCAAACCCTTATAAAATTTACGGTGGCTCGCTCCCGCCATCTATCGTATTAAATTAAACCAAATTTTCCATTTAATCCAAATACCTTACCATACTGCTTCCAGGGAAACATCACAGCAATCTTACATCTTTTTAAAAACCTTCGATGAATTGGATGATGTTCTTGGCTCCTATTCTGAAGCATTAATATACTTTAATTTTATTTAAAGATTTTCCGAATAAATCTTAACTAATGATAGCAAGGTAAAAGCAATAGCACCAGCACAGTTATTATCTACTGGCTGTAAGTGGAAGCCTTTATTGGGAGAATAGCAAAAAGAGACTACTCTCAAAGATAATTGTGTATATATTATTATTATTGGGTAATATACCAGTTAAGGTAGGTTTTTCAATTGAATCAACTATCAAGTAAATGTTTTGTAATCCAAACAAAACCCAATTCAGAAACCTAATCTACATCAGGTGCCGCTTCATCTCTGTGTACTTCTTTTCTCCCTTCATTCCGTCCAACATCCCTATCCTGTTCCTGCCCTTTCCTCGTTTGCCCAACATTCTTCCTTCTATAACCTTCTTCAACATTCTACTACCGCTCAAAATGCCTTTCAGCATTTTTTCCGGCCTCTATAGGATTTCTCTCAGAATAACCCCTCCTCACCCGCCATCCCTAGGACTTCCTTATTTGTTTTTCTTTTGGTCCATTTCACCTTCTCCATTCTTCTCCACACCCACATTTCAAAAGCCTCCAATCTACGTCTATCCTCCTGCTTCAGCGACCACGTTTCTGTGCCGTACATAGCTATGCTCCCGATTAAAGTTTTTACGAGTCGTTTCTTAACCTTCCAAGTCCACATCCCCATCATTAACTCCCTCCTAGCCAAAGCCTCCATGCCTAGCGCAATTCTTCTCCTTACGTCCCTAAGACTTTTACTGTGCTGATCCAAAACTCCTTCAAGATACGTTAAATGTTTTAACTGTTCCACTTTTTCCCCTCCTATTTTATGTTTGGCTTACCCTTTTTTTTCTCGAAAATCGCATAACCTTCGTCTTATTTATATTGAGTCTCATCTCATATATATCGCACTGAACCTAGAAATCACTCAGCAATGCTTGCAACCTCTTGGCCGACACGCAAACCAAAGTCTTCTCATCAGCAAACCTGATTTTACGAATTCCCCTCCGACTTCCATTCCTACCTCCAGTTCTTCCCATGCCTCTCTAATCATTTCCTCCACATATAGGTTAAACAGCGCCGGTGACAATGGCCAATGCTGCCTTACACATCTTCCCCACACTGCCCAGCTTGACTCTCCGTTCCCCACTTGCACCTGAGCAGTCTGAGATATGTATGTGTTGCGGAAACATGTACATGCTGTCCCCCCAATCCAATCCTATTTTCTGCAATACATACATTAGTATCTCCCAATTCACTCTATCAAACGCTTTTTCGAAATCTAGGAAACAGACAAATATATCTTGATTGTATCCTATTTTCCTCTCGATTAGTGATCTCATTAAAAATGGCATCATGCGTACCCATCCCCTTCCTAAACCAAAACTGATCATCCCCTAAGTACTCATTTGCCTTGCTATCTACATCTATCCTTTTATTGATGATCCTAACAATATATTTAGCTACGTTGGATATCAAAATTAATGTTCTGTAATCATCATATGATGTAGGCGTTACTTTTTTGGAATAGGAACTAACACTGATCTCACATAATCTTCCGGCCAGATTCCTTCCTCATAGATACTACGAATCAGTCCATATAGGGCCTTCTTACCACATTTTCCTAAACATTTCAATCGTTCCACAGGAATGATGTCTACCCCCAGGGCCTTGTTTGGTTTCATCTCCCTTAAAGCCCTCTCTATTTCATCGCCAAGTGTGCCTGGACCTAAGCTTTCTTCTTCTACGTCATGTTCCTTTTCTCTGTCTCTTTTTTCTCTGTCTCTCTCTCTTTTTGGCCTAAGTTCTCTGCGAAACAGTGATTCTATATATTCCATCCATCTCTCTTGGATTTTTTCTGGTTCAACTAATATCTTACCCCTATTATCTTAAACTGTTAGCACAGCTCTTGCCTTCTCTCTTCCCGATCATAACTTTACCTTGCTGTAGAATGCTCCAAATTCCACCATTCATATGTAAATATAAATTTAATATCATCTCGATATCTTCACACTGCATTTTCCACCATTCTTCTTTTGCTTTGTTTGTGGCCCGTCTCAACTTATTGTTTAACTCTTTGTACTTCATTTTGCCTCACTCTGTGCATACGTTCTTCCATCTTCTTCTCTCATCCATCTATGTAATCATCTTATTCTTCCTCTGCTTGTCTGTTTCCTTATTCTTTTCCCGTTATTGCTTCCTATAGTGTCTTTTGCGGTTTTATATACCACTTTCTTGTTGCATTCCCATTTTTCTTCGATAGTACTCAGCTCTTTACCATCATTCATGATTTTCTCTACAGCCTCCTTCCTTGTCAATCCAATTAATGCTAAGAGACTATATGACTTTATTTATAACATCTTTGAGGCGACAATTTGGCCCGAAGACGTTATGAGAGTAGCTTTAGTTCTAATTTAAAAAAATAGTAAGAGTTCTTCATGTGAGGACTACAGATCAATAAGTATTACCACTCACACAGGTAAAGTGGCAATCAGCATCTTCAACAGAAGGATGGAGAGCAGGGCAATTGATTACTTAATAGAAGGTCAGTTCGGGATAAGGATGGGAAGAGACATGTTTGAAGCCAATTTGGAAAATAGATCAATATTCGAGGAAAATATAGAATACATCAGGATATATATGTGCCTGTTTCATATATTTTGAAAAGGCGTTTGAATGAGAGAATTGGAAAAACTAATGAGCCTCTCTTAAAAAATAGGAATAGATTGCCAAAATAGGAGGTTAATTGACAGCCTTCATATGTCTCCGGTTGCTCAGGTGCCAGCACGAGACGATGAGTCTGGATGGGCATTGTTAGGAAGATAAATCAGGCATGGTTGTAACTCATAAGTATTTTGGACCTAAATGGTCAATATAGTTGGGGTATACGGAAAAAATATTACTAGAACAGTAGGCTTTCTAAAGAAACCAGGAAATGATTACAGGGATGTTGAGTAAGGATCTTAAGACAAGGCTTGTCAACATTTTAATACAGAGTGTAGTTAAGTACTGAACGGAGGCATAGTCACTGAATTAGGGTGATACACAAAGCTTGGAAGCTATTGACATGTGGTGCAGAGAAGAATAGAGGTCAAGTAGACAGGAAGTGAAACAAATGAGAAGGCTGGGTATGCTGGCAGAGGAGAGAGATGCAAGCTTAATGATTAGCATTGATAGGTTAAGGACATTGATAGAGGGGAGAATTTAAGGCAAACAAGGAAAGGATAAGAATAGGATAGGCACGTTTGGCGAGATTTAGGAAGTCTACAGAGATGAAGAAAGGCTTGTTGTAAAACAAGATATTTGGATCTGTTTTGTTAGGAGAAACAAATATTTAGTTCACAGTAGTATATATTAAAAACCTACCCTAATCAGTAGATTACTTAAAATTATGCAATTTTCAAAATCTGTAGTGAGTCTAAGCAATTTTCCTGATCATGGAGATCCAATCCAATCAACTATAAATATATATTATACAATTAAATGGTCTTTTCCAAAAGTAGTATATCTTATTTTTTCATGCATAGATGAACCAGGACAGGGAGCCAGTAAGAATTGGCTCCAAGTCTTATTGGGGTGTGGATTGTTCATTTGCAAGCCTCTATCACTTGACCTTATTATACCCTGGCATGTACCCGTTTATGGAAAAGCAGCATGCCATCAAAATTTCAATAACCTGGAAAAAACCCGGAAATAGACTCATGATATGTGCAAAGTAATAAGACCATTAGTAGGTTGGGGGTTTTCTAGTGGTGCAATTTGTTTCAAGAGGGTAGAAGAGATGTTGAACATGCCAAATGCTCAGGATGTTCTTTGACCTCAAAAATTATAAAAATCTTGCATCATTGAAGGCTTTGTTAGATGGGGATCAAATATTAAGTGCTTGCATGGGTATAGATGAACTTGGCATCCCTAAGAGAAATATGCATATATTTGTGAATGAAAAAATGAGCATGAGAAAGTTGTGTCTGAAGATGGTGCTGCAAAGCCCTTGATTTAATATAATATCCTTAAGCTATTCCTGCCCTCCATCATCAGCTTAAAATTCTCCATCTTATTACAGACCACAATTCATAAACCTCCAAACAATTTTTATCATCCTGCTTTCTTTACAATGCTTCTGCTCCCTACATAACTGTGCTCCAAATTAAAGTTTTAATGAGCCTTTTATAAATATTCTTACTCAATTTCCCTGTCAATTATTCCCCTTTCCTTGTGAAATCCTCTTTGCATAATGCAATTCTTATTCTTATATGCCTGCTTCTTTGACTATTTTGGTCCAAAACTTATTTGAGATATGTAACATTTACACTGAGTTCAATTTTTCCCTCCTTTTAGAATGTTTAACTTAGTCCATCTCTTTCTTCAAAACCTCCTACCCAAAGTTTTTTACATTTATTCTTATTCCACTTTTATCACACAGAATGACCTTTTCACAGTGTAAAGCTTGAAATATCGTGACTGACTGACAAACCCAATTTTGGTAATCAGCAAAACTAACTTATTTTATGAATTCTTCACCGACTTTCCCTCTTATCTCTCATTTTTCCAATACATCTTCAATCATTTCTTCCACTTATACGTTTAACAGCACAGGTTATAATGGACAGCCTTGCCTAACTCCTCTTCCTAAAAATGCCAGTCTGGACTCTCCATCCTCCACTATCACTTGAGCAATCTGAAAATGTACAGATTTCGGATTTGATTCCTTTCTCTTCAATTTACTACTATTTTGTATAATACGTGCATTATTTAAACCTATTTAAACTATAAACAACTTTTTTAATCTACAACACAGATGAATGCACCTTGATTGTTTTATATATTCCTCTCTATTAGTGATCACATAACTACTATTCCGTCATGCTGACCTCTCCCCTTCCTGACCCAACCTGATCATTCTATATGTAATTATTTGCCCTGCTCTCCATACTCTTATTGATAATATTGAGAATTGCTTCATTTGTCCCCAAAATCGAACATATTATTCATTATTAATCACTTATGGCTGCCTGAAACTTTTTGGGATAGAAACTATAACTGATCTGACCAAGCCTTCTGGCTAAATCCCCCATCATAAATACTGTGGAATAGTCCATAAAAACTATTTTTCCCAAATTTTCCTAAACCTTTAGTGTGCCAAAACCTATTTTGGTGTCGAAAGCAAGTAACCATCTCCTGAAGAACTCAATTGCTTTCTGCCCACGGATGGAGTACTTAAACCATTGTCCCCCACCTCACTACCATCTCATTCTTTCCAGACTGTCGCATTCCGATCCCCCAGCACTATCAAAATTTTTCCTTCAGGAACATCCTCAACTATGTCCTCTAACTGATCGTATACCCTATTCACTTCTGCATCCATATAATTTCTTGGTGGCATATATACCTGAATAATAGCCAAGTTAGTACGTTTTGCTTTTATTTTCCCAAGAAATATTCTATCCATTACTTGCTCCATGTATTGACTATGCTTCTTCCTACATTTTCATTCAATATTATGGCAACCCCTTGATGACTCTCATTCCCTCTGCTCTATATTGCTCTGTTACTATCACTCCAGTAATCCCTGTTACCTTCGATATTTCATCGTACAGTTTATATTTATCACTTGTCTATATTTCCTCTTTCTATGTCTGGCTTTATATTATCTAATTTTTATGTCCTCAACATGTTCCTATTCTAATTAATTATGTCATCTTCTCCTGTGTCATCTGTGTTGCAGCTGTCAGTTTTCCTATGCAGGACTTTCATCAGAGAACTATGGAGGAAACCATCAAGGAAGCCTTATCACTCCCACTCCTAGCCAAGACAAATGACTGATTGGGCAGAGTCCTGTAGCTGCCAGGACTCATTTTCTCTATGCTGGCCATCATAACAATCTTGGAATTAATAATTGAGCATGTTTCTCATTGCTTATCTCAATAGTGTTTTAGCCACTATGTTCAGTTAGAAGTTATCTCAAAATAATTTTATCTTGGGTAATGAACTCTCTAATTACATGGTGGCTAGCATTAACATGAATGATATGATCACTTTCAATATTTTGTGCTGTTTTTCACTGCGAATAAGTTATGAAGTATTTTTCTTTTAAAATTTCAAACAATAAGTTTCTCAGGAGTATTATCCCTTCTTTGCATGAAACAAGGATACATACTCAGCTTCTGTGTTATCCTTTGATTCCAAGTTCACCTGGAAAATGGATGTAAGAATGACAACCAAATAATTTTAGAGATCTCTGCCAATTGGCTTTTCATACCTGTCCAAACTCCACGACTTGAGTTCTAACAGTTCATATTGACACTAAGTCTCCATGATTTTTATATGAGACTAGACAAAGTCAATGTTTTGGTGATTTGACTGACCCACCAGTATTAATGTGCACCCTAGCCTGCTGCTCTTGCAGGGGATGTAAAAACTGCTCTACAGTTATTTGTTCTACCCAATCATACTCCATACCATTTCAATACTGCCAAGAGGCAATGTTGTCAAATATTAAAAAGCAAAGCATTCCAAGCAAAATTTGTCAGTCACAATAAAAATTCCTGCTGTGAGATTTTCATCTTGGTTCATTCATATCCATGGCTGACTGTTTTTAACTACTTACTTAGACAAAAAATAAGTCTTGATTTTCATAAAACAATTCAAGTTGTCTAATTTAGAGTAGTGACACATTTGTTCATGTCATGCTATGAATGTCACTTATGTTACCTTGTAATAAAGAAAAATACTCATGGCATTTATTTCAGGATAGTGAAACCCAAGTTGGAAATGATAAAACCAATAATTAGCTCTTCGGTTTAATCTGAAAACAAAATTTAATCACAATGTTGTAATACATTTTGAAGCTCAAGAGACGGTATTTGATCACATCCTTTCAAGGCTTGAAAAAGATACAGATGGAGGCTTATATCACCCAATTGTTTTAACAGAGGCTTTTCAGAATCCAAATTATTCCCGAAACTTTCAGGGACATTGCAGCTATGATACTAACTTTCACTCTGGTCATAGACCATTATAATAGTAAATTGAACAGTACTGGTGATTTTTATAAAATTACAGCCCTCACTAACCCAAATGATAAAACGACAGATGCATGTTTATACATCTACATCTACATCTACATAAGTACCCTGCGAGCCACCAAAAAGGTGTGTGGCAGGGGGTGTAGCACCATGAGGGAAGGGTAAGGGTTGAGGGGGTTGGGAGTTAGGTGAGGAAAGGTGGGGGGAACCTGTAGGAAAAAAAAATATATATACATATATATATATATATGTATATATACACACATACATAGACATACATACATACACACATGTATACACATCGAAGTCCCTAACCTGTACGTTAATACTTATTGTAATGAACTAAGTCCTGGGGAATTTCGACTACGAGCATTCTGTTCCCTTGTCGTTCTTGGAAAAAATGACATTTTAAACCTGTCAGTCTTGCAGTCTATCTCTCTAGTCTTATATTCGTGATCCCTTCGACCGTAATACGTTGGGGTTCGTATTATATCCTTGATGTCATCGGAAAAGGGCCCATCTTTAAATGTTTTTAATAAGTTTAATCTATATTGGAAACGCCGCTGTGTAAGAGAATCCCAACCTAAACAGTCTAACAAAGTGGATACGCTGCTGAGTTGGTCATAACAATGTTTGACAAATCTAGCCCCCCTCCGCTGAACTCGATCTAATTCCGAAACCAAATTTATGTTGTGAGGATCCCATATACTGGCAGCATACTCTAGGTGGGGCCTGACCAAGGCAAGGAAACATCGTTCTTTCACCTTTTCGTCGCATTTACCTAGCACTCTTTTCACAAATCCCAATTTTTTATTAGCACGACCGCATATTTCTCGTATGTGTTTTCCCCAGGACAGATCGTGAGTAATTGTTACACCCAAGTATTTAAAGGAATCTACCCTCGCGATTTTGGTTTGTTTCACTTTGTAACTATAAGGGAGGGAATTACTCTTTTCCCAAAAATGTATTACTACGCATTTTTTAAAATTCAATTCCAATTGCCATGTATCGCACCAATTTTGAATTGCATCTAGGTCGTTGGCTAACACGACTGTCTTCGTGACTTCGGATGTCCCCATAAATTACTGCATCATCGGCGAAAAGACGGAGCTTGCTATTAACTACGGTACTGTGGTCATTTATGTAAATAAGGAAAAGGAGGGGGCCTATGACACTTCCTTGTGGTACCCCCGACGTGACCTTGACAGTATCGGATGATACACCGTCCAGGACGAC
Source organism: Hetaerina titia (assembly GCA_037158775.1). Classification (NCBI taxonomy): domain Eukaryota; kingdom Metazoa; phylum Arthropoda; class Insecta; order Odonata; family Calopterygidae; genus Hetaerina; species Hetaerina titia. Next base: position 42,180,994 of record CM073779.1, on the reverse strand, counting down.
TGTTTGGACACGATCACTTAAAAATTGTTTAATCCAGTTAATAATACTTTCGTGTATTCCATAGGTTTCCAATTTCGCCAGTAATTTGCAATGAGGGACTTTATCGAAAGCTTTCTTAAAATCTAGGAATATCGCATCAACTGGAATATTACTTTCACCGGAGTTTAATACATCATGTACAAAAAGTGCGAGTTGAGTTTCGCAGGATCTACCCTTACGGAAGCCGTGTTGGTTATTAATTAATAAATCTTGGCTATCGAGGTGCCTCATCATGGAACTAACAATGATGTGTTCAAGAATCTTACAGGAAATGGAAGTCAGCGATATTGGCCTATAATTACTGGGGTCCTCCCTGTCTCCGTTTTTAAATATGGGTGTTACCGAAGCTACCTTCCAGCCGTTTGGCACGCTTTCTTCTGCTAATGATTTCTTAAATATTATATCTAGATATGGGGCAATTTCAGCCGACAGTTCTTTATACACACGTGCCGGTATCTCATCAGGTCCCGGAGATTTGTTGGGGTCTATGTTTTTAAGGAGTAATTCTATTCCGCGGGTGGAAATATTGATTGCTTCCATTGAATGCTGAAATATTTTCGGAAGGTTCTCGGGTGTATTTTGTGAGGATATGTTGAAAACACTCTGGAAAAATGAGTTTAATATGTTGGCTTTATCTAAACTACTCGTTACTTTATTCCCCTTTTCGATATTCAATGAGTTTACGGTGGACTTGTTTCCCTGCACTTCCCTGACGTAGGACCAAAACATCTTTGGGTTATCGTTCAAATGTTCGCCTAATTTTTTCCTTTTGAATTCCGCTAGCGCCTTCCGGAAGGCCTTCTTGGCAGTGGACCTAGATGCTTTGTAGTTCTGTATGGTTTCGTTGATTTTATCAGGGGAGGAATCTTTAACTGCATTTTTCATTCTGGCATGGCACACCCTTTGCCGCCTAAGAGATTTCCGTACTTCAGAGTTGTACCATCGGGGTTCCTTATTCTCTTTTATATATTTACTAGGTATGAACCTCTGTATTGCTGAACGTGTTATCCTAAGAAAATTATTCCAAGTATCCTCGACACTACTAGTTTTGCTTAATTCGTCAAATATAAAAAAAGAACTTTTTAATTCACATTTTAAGCCATCATAGTCCGCTTTATTGAACAAATACACCTTTCTCTTAGGTTTGTTGACTTTATCTACACTTAGAGAAAATTTAGCGTTTACAGCCCTGTGATCACTGATTCCGTCAACAACTTCTATATTTAAGACCTTTTCGGGTATATTTGTGGCTAACAGATCAAGAATGTTCTTTCCCCTTGTTGGTGAAGTGACTAATTGATGTAGGGAATTCGAGGTGAACGCGAATAAGAGGGACTCGCATAGATCCTTGTCTTTACCTCCATTTATAAAATTGTACGAATCCCAATCTATTGTGGGAATATTAAAATCACCTCCGATAATTAGGCTATGCTCACTGTTGTGGGATGTAAAGCGTTGTATCTGTTTTTCTAGGTCTGGTATTGAGTTAATGCTAACGTGGGGTGGTCTATAATACGCACAGATATATATTCTTTTCGATCTGGGTGTTTTCACTGAGCACCACATATCCATACATATCTGTTAATTTTTTCCACAGATGTAATACTCCAATGAAACATTGCTAATTAGCAGAAACATAAGTTGTGAACTCAAAGTAGTACTGCATACTTTTATTTAATTGGAGTGTAATAAAAACTGGCACTAGACAGTACAGAAGTGGCAACTCATGAACGGCAGCAATCATATATAACCTTGATGGAAAGTAGGTTGTGTTACAACCTATTGTCATTACCCTATGGACTGTGATGCAACTGTGAACCTAATTTCTTGCCCAGTATCACGTCTAAAACATATTGTAATGCATTATTCAGCAGTAAATTATTCACTACTTTATCTTCTGAACAATGATATTACATAACAAATAATTGACTCGCTTGCCTTCACCATTCTAATAAGTCAAATTGGTATGTAATACAGAACAAGGGGTAGAGGTTCTGTAGGCTGTTAGGCCAGTGCTTCTCAGGAATGCATTAAAGCATAGTTTCCTAAAAAATTCTATTTTGTAGATGAAAACACAATTACAATTACCTTGATGTGGTTTTAATAACGCAATCCTGATAGCACGCAAACTGCTTTGAGTGGGGTCTGAAACCTCAACCATATCTTCCCTTTTGGGGCGCCAAGCTGATGCACATCTTCGCATGTTACTGAAAGCAAAAAGTACACTTAATATTCTAACTAATATTCCACAAAAGTCCAATATTTTTACTAAAAGATGCTCTAGGAGATTGCATACCATTAAGTATACATCGTGAGACAAATAAAAATGGATTTCTTTTACGTAAAAAAAGCATGACTCAGAATTTAATAATTACTATTACCACTGTCATTGTTTCAAACATCCAATATGAGCACATCTTAAAACACATCTTAATAAAATTTCAGTACATCATTTGAAAGAGCAGCATTGTGTATGCTACATGAAAATCAATAGACAAGTCTATGTAGTCAATGCATATCTTTACCTGCAAGACCCCATGATGGAGTATCCAGAGGTATTAAATTACTAATAACTAGGAGTTTAGTGATCATTATTTACATTCCATATCTTATTTTCCACATAGCTTAAACTGTTATAAGTGATATATTCTACTTATTGGCCATGAATTGAGTGGCAAAAAATAATTCCTTGCATTGATCTGCCCGATGGTTATTTTTAAATTAAGTTCACATTGTGGTACTGCCTAACAATGCCATATGGGTCAATAATTATTTACTTGGTTTCTACACTATATTATTTCTACTTATCAAGCTGCTTAATTTATGCACAATCTTTTACCTTCCAGTTACTCCAAATCTGCCTTTTTCCATTACAATGGCATATTCTCTTTTTATTCATGCTTTAATCTGGAAAAGACAAGCTTCACTCTGTACTGTTTCATCCCAAAAAGAGGTCCAGCATTGGAGGTCATTGCTGGACACACAAGGTGAGATAAAATCATATTCAAGTAAAAATGCACCCCCATCTAAATTCTTTCATTCAAATATTTTCTTAATATTCATTTATTCTGAAATTATTCTCTCCCTCCTTTTTCTGCTTTTACTACTCATTTTTCTTTCTTCTATGTTCCTTTTGCATTGCTCTTATACTAATTCAAAAACAACCAGTTACAAAAGCTCTCCATGTACCCCAAAATGCTTGCATCCACCCTCAAATGATCGTATATACAGATGGGCAAGTGCCCTTTCTTGGAAAAGCCATTTTGTCTGCTAATTTAAAGCCCACCATTGGCTAATGTCATTTTTGGACCATAAGCATATGGTATTTTGCCAGCCCCGGTGGCGTTAGGGTACCAACTACCAACTTGTCTACCAACCCAAGGTTCATGGGTTTGATTCCCACCTGGGTGGGATTTTCCTCCAAGTTCCCATTTGTAATTGTGTCCTTTGCCATCATTGTTAATAGCCAGATGTTAAGGCCAAAGAGTACTGTTTTCAGACTAATGGTAAAATAGCTAAAATAACTTTCACACATATGAAACTTCAGATTATCGATAAAATTCTTTGACCCCTAAAATAAACACACTCAGTAGTGGTGATACTCTGATATCTCTAGTTCATAAGAGTCACCCATAAGTGCCTGAATAATGTTTTGCCACAATCTGTAATAAAAGAATTACCCAATAGCTTATCTATGAGCCTTAGAAAAAATTCTTGTGTGTCTTACTCCCATGCTCTGTACAATGGAATGTGATCTGTATAATCTTTATTGGAATTAAAATAAGTTCCTTCAAAATTTAATTGGATTGCTATTCCTTAAATTACATCACCTTATACACTGTATCTATTAAAACTAATAACTTTTTATTTTAAATTTAATAATGAATTTCAATGACCGACTGTTTTTTTTCTTGGAATTGTTACTACCGTAAAGATATGTTGGACCCAATTATTTGCACTTTAACTTTACTAAAGCACAAAAAAAATACAACAAAAATTTTCAGTTAATTATTGCAAAGATGACTGAAAAATTAAAGGATGACACCTTTATTATTAGAGATTATTCTTAGAAATGTAAACAGCAGAACTCATGCATAGGATACCATTATTTTTCATACATTACACCATTACATTTCCTCATGTAAATGCAATTAATAAAATATACTGGGTAGTGCATGAATGAAAAAAACACTTTAGAATGAAATCTACAAAAATTACAAATTTTCTAAAATTTTACAAATGTGTGGTGGCCTACACCTTATCAGATATATATGGTAATGTTGATCAAAATGGATGTGAAATAAGAGAAACATCATGAAGGTTCTTCCAATTAAAAACTAGAGACTCTAGCTGAAGGGATTTCAACACATGACATATGAAAATATAATACATAAAAGGTCGCGGTGGTCTAGCGGGTAGAGCGTTGGACTGCTGACCAAAGGGTCCCGGGTTCGATTCCCGGGCAAGGCACTTTGGGCACCTGCAGCTCCACCCAAGCTAGTTGATTTTTCGGGTACCAGATCTTCCTGGGAAACCATAACCGGCACAGGGAAAGGAACTGGCCCCCCTACCCTGATGTGTGAATATTCACGCGCCGTCGGGCTTGGTACATGGGTGAGCTCTACCATCACCTACTAAACCGACCTTCGGGTTGATTACTGTGTTTATGGTTTAATAGATAAAAGTTTTAGATAAAAAAAATGTTTTAACCCCATACGGCCTGCGGCTCTTATGGTTTCCTTTCATGACATAAGAAAAGGAATGGACTTAATTACTGATGAACATGGCAAATTACTCAGGTACATTAAGAGTTTTTCCTTGTGCCTCTGCAAGCCAAGGCAAAGGAAGTAAATCATTGTCTCTCCCTTCATCCTATAATATTCTGTTTATCTCTGGAATCTCTTTTCCTTCAGGCTGGAATGGAATCGCCATTTGCCTCAATCAGGAGAATGAGCCCGAGTAATAAAAATGTTCCTATGGTAACCATATTGAATACTGAACTAAATATTAGGTTAGAAATGATGTTCCATCCATTTTTCACACAAGATATAAGAAATGGAGATCAGAGAGGAAATTGAATCCTTAATCCATATCATGATCACTGCTAAAAACTTGATTCTCCCTTTTTAATGAGAAAAATAAAATCAAACTTCACAGAAAGTTGCATCCATTATCAAAGTTTTTTCAAATCTTCTGCTCTTCTTAATGTTTTGTAGGGTCAGTAGTGTCACACACAACAATTGGCCAAAAGAAGCACAACCAGGGTGCTGATTTTGGCAAAAAAATAATCATTTCAACAATCCCCGACAAATGTATTTAAATATAAAATGTCATGCAGTTCAAATAATAAATTCTTGAGTGGCTGTGCCAATAAAAATTTCAAGCATATGCCTTTCAGAAAACAGCTCAGGGGACCTCAAAATATGTAGTTAGATTAGAATCCCAAGTCAAATTTTTCACAAGTACAATGCTCAAACAATACATCAATATTGAAAATAGAAAATTTTTCTTTTCTTAATTTGCATAAAAATCTTATAAATTGGCAGATTGCATTTCAAATAATGAATATTTTATACATAGTAATTTTCAATTAATAATAATGTATAAATTATGTGGTCCAATAGCAGTTTATAAATTTAAACTGTCCTGAAACATACAATTACTTTATTTAAGGTACAAAACATTTCATCACCTGACAAACATTAAATGGGGGTCCATTGAATTTGATCAACATTTACCAAATGAAGGAGCTTCAGTTTCGGTAGGACCACATAAATACCCATTTCTGACTTTTCCATACATCATATAAAGAATATAAAGTTTTTTATTTAATTTTCAACAGAGGGCACTACTATTGTCAAAGAAGGTTCAACAGATTTAGGACAAATATTAATAAAATATTATCCAATTTCTTCTACTTACATGTTAGGGTGTATCCTTATTAGGGACTCTTCAATTAAAGTCCCAGGTGCTATTCAAAGTTCTTGGTCAAAAAGTTGGCTTGCTTCTAGGTAGCGGTCTAATTTTGAATACTTGCAGAGCAGTGGCATTAGAGAGCCCCATCGTAGTAGTAGTGCCACTGTGGGTACCAGAGCAATCATACTTGTTTTGAAGCTGCTTTTCTGAGCAACTACAGCAGTGACTGCAGGAACTACAGCTATTAAAGACTCGCTCATAATTCTTTTCATTACTGACCTATAAACATAAAATATAAAAATATCAAATACAAATTTAATTTTAAATTTTGCATCTGTACATATTCTTATAACATAACCCGAAATAATAGAATAGGGTTTATTTTTTTAGAATACAAATAGTATTTTACTTCCCACAATTCCAATTTGATATGGAAAAAATTAATGCACAATGTTTTCATTAGCAAGACACTTAAATGCCCTGTCCTGATGGATAACGGTTCCTTTCCTCTTCAACTCAGATTTGCTTTCATGAGTTTTTGTGTCATTTTGTTAGAAGGGTAGAAGTTAGTTGTTGTTCAACCTTCCACAAGGGAGTCGATTCGCTCAATTCCCTGTACAACCAAAAAAACCAACACCATGACCTTTCCAGTCGACAGCACCTTCTATTCTTTCTTTGGAGCCAAAGAACCAACCTCTATCCACTGCATGGATTGCTTCTATCATGGTGCATAATGTTCAATGAATATCTTATCCATTGTTAATTGTTGATCTGCAAAAGGTGTGCCAAACATTCTTAGCATAGTGTCATCCTACTTGGTTTTTGATTCACAGTGATCACGTGCAGAACCAATCTTTAGCAAAGCTACGTCATGTGAGCAACTTTTTTTGGCAAAGTTAATAAGGACATATTCAAAGTTACCCATCAAAATCTCAACCAAGATGAAAGAAAGAGAGAATCCCATTATGATGATTATATAGTCTCTTGAACTTAATTTTTTACCACAAGTTGTAATAAGTGGGGCAGATATAGGATGACCCTTGTTCATACCATTGTTCTTCAGAATTTCTTCAGTAATCATTATTCCTTTTCCAGTAAGAATACTTGGAAACTTTTTTATGCCGAGAGAAACTGAATGGACTTGAGGTGGAATGGTCATATCTTTAATTTTTGCAATCTTTTCTATGGATGTTGTGATTTCATATTACGTGAGAAGTTAGTGAAATTCCCAGAACAATTTAATCCACTCACTTGCTATTACGATATGTATTCTTAAAGTAAGTACCGTTTGCTTATATGTAATATTGGCGCTTCAGAACACGGTTTTGCTCCTGCAGCGCCATCTACTGATTCATTGAGAAGCTGTAGCAGCATTTGTTTTGTTTCAGAAGGCGTTTGCTTGTCCGTGCATGCAAACAACAATGCCCGCGACAATCGTTGATCCCGCCAGGTGTGAAGTGCGTTCTGTCATACGAATCTTGTATGCAAAAGGATTGTCGGCTGCTGAAATTCATCGGGAATTATGACTAGTTTATAAAGCTACAGTTATGAGTGAAGGAAAGGTTAGACAATGGTGCTGTGATTTTAAAAATGGACGAACAAATGTCCATGACGAAGAGCGAAAATGCTCACTGACCACCGCAAAGAGCAAAGAATGTCCAGTGGACGAGAGTTTTTGGATCGTTGGGAACTCTTTAAACCACCCACCGTACAATCCTGACCTTACACCCAGCGACTACTTCCTCTTCTTGCACTTGAAACAGTGGTTCGGTGGACAAGGTTTCGAAACCGAAGAGGAACTCAAGAATGGCGTTGTCGATTGGTTCAACCCTCAGGCAGCGAGTTTCTATGCAGAGGGGTTAAAGAAGCTGGTGCAGAGGTACGAAAACTGCTAAGAAGTGAACGGCGATTATGTAGAAGAGTGAAGTAGGTTTGTAGCTAACTATAAGTGCCAATGAAATGTGATTCATATGAGTATATTTTTTCCTGTGACCAAACGGGTCATACTTTATGAACGCGCTTAGTATAATGATAGTTAAAAATATGATAAAAAATATCCACACCACTGTTACAATTCCAGATAACAATACTTTCATGTTAAGTGTTAAAATATCTATGTCATCAGGCCATCCAATATAAGGTCCTATATAAACATGCTGTTGATTCCTTCTTTCATGCAATGGATTGGCAAATGTGGAAATTAAAGGTCGTTAAGTATTTCAGTGGCAATCATCTTGACAACTAATGTTGAGTAGACACTTCTGAAGGAAGGGATTGCTTTATTTATTATTACCTTTCATTAAAATTAGTTTCATATAAAGTATAGTGAAAATAGATGGGATCATCATAAAAAATCAAAATGCTGGTTTTCAGGTGATTGTATTTTCAATGGTTTTGATGTAAAAATAGTTTCAATTGACAGCACAATTTTTACATTCACTCATACTGTAATTATAACATTATAATCCTGATGGCTTCCCCTCACCAAAAATGTAAAAACTATAAAAGATTTTGTTTCTTTTATGGATCAAGAATTAGGCAATTGACCTGAGATTCACTTAAAGATATCTTTTCATAGGCAAAAAAAAATTTTAAAAACAAACCAAGCAAAGCAGTGCATTTGGAAAAAACCACTACATGCAGAAAAGGAAGCACTGAAAAAAAATGAATAAGACCATGAGAAAACTTGGCTTATCAATTCGTAAAATAAGGGGACAAAACACTTAATCAACTCTAACCATGATATATTTGTCTCAGGTACTTCCAATTTCAATCCTTTTTCTTCTAAAAATGCCATTATAGCTGCTTCCTCAATTACACCAGCCTTGATGATACATTGAATTAACAACGTCTGCAGTTTTTTTATCTGAAATTAAATTAGATGAGCAGATTTAATCCATCACACAATTTTCAAACAAGAATACTTGAGGCATCATATCTAATTACACATCCCCTCACATATGGATACATCAATAAAAAATTTTAAAATCCCTGCATTCCCATTCAGAACTACAGATTATTCAAATGATTTACCAGTAAAAAACTCAAGTTTAAACCCAAAAACCTAAACAATTATCAAAATATATATGGATGGGATTAAATATATCAAGACCTTTTAAATAGAAAAAACACTCAATATACATTGACTCATTATACGAAACGCCATAGATTAAACCAGGGATAAGGATTCAGATAGTAATAGTTCCAATACAACCATTTAATCCAGTAAATTAATAATTGGTGCTTTCCCAACTTATTACAAGTAAATTTTCCTTTTGGGTCTTCCACCAGGTTATAAATCTTCTTTCTGAAAGAGTTTTTAATGCTTGCCTTGGGCATCAAAATATTAGCCTGAATGGAGGTTTGACTAGTGGGAGAACCTGAAGGATTTCTACATGCAGTTTGATATTTGTAAATAATAAAAATAGAAATAGTATAGATACAGGTATAAACTAATATGAGTAACAAATCAAAATACAGTAGCTTTAGGAAGAAATCTGATAATATATATGATAACAAAAAAAACATATAGAATCCAGTAATTTCTCCTCAGTTTTGGTTTAACAATTATTTGGGTGAATGTTGTAAGGGTTCAAGTGAAAATAGAAAAATTGGGTATCAAGATGCCATTAAATATTTTTTTTAGAAGCAATACACCAAAAAAAATCATAGACACGTTGAGAATGTGTATGGGAGGCAATGGCATCAAAATAGGTTGACCAAATGACACTGGACGACCAGCAAATTAAGGTTAGAGAGATAGCAGAGTCTATGGGCATATTGAAAGAAAGTAATTTAATACACTGACTGAATAATTTACATGGGTAAGCTATCTACATTTTTGGTTCCACGTTTGCTCACTTTGGCTCAAATATGCATCCCAGGGAACAGTTCTGATCTCTTACTGTTCATGGAAAAAATGACATCTTAAACCTGTTCTACACTTCACCTCTCTAATTTTATTAACATTATCTCTCCTACAGGAAATGTTGAATTAATAGAAATATATAGTATGAAAATCCTTTAAACATTCTGCAAAGGTATCTAATCTACAAAAATTCTCCCAAGCCTCATATGGATATGTTGTAGCAGAATCAATTCACTTCTGGCACTTGACACTGACAAAATATTACAATTACTCTCCTGTAATTGTTACATGGATTATGGGGAGAATGAAATATTCTGTGAAGTAGAGAGTTCTATTTTGTCAGAAGAGCTTCAAATTTTTCAAAAAGAGATGTACATCTTCATTCTATAAATATGACAGCCTGATCATTATTCATCCATACAACATTCTAATACCTTTTCTTAAATCAAGTCCTCATATGGGAAATCTAAGTATCCTCTGTTTTAATTTTCAACCAGACCTATAAGCATGTGCACTAAATGGCAAGCACTACATCAGTCCTGACGTAGATTTGCCGGCCTGATACAACTTTCCACTCGCCATTGCCTTTCCTGATGATACACTTATGCTCAATCATGTTGACTGAACAACAGACAAAAAGTTGATCCCTTTAGCTACCACAGTATTGACTGCATGAAATCCATTCTAAAACTAACATGAATAATTAGAACTAAAAACGAACACCATTAAAAACATTAAAAAACATATATTAATGAAATTGAAGTACTCACCGCTCCAGGTGACCTCCATGACCTGTATAGAAAAGCTAGCCAGTTGTGAATACGACTCCATTTAGACGGTACGGGATGCGGTACCTTAAGAGAATAAAAAGAAATGAGCTTCGACCCCACATGAACTCACTTGTACATAATTAGGTTTGACTTGAAATATTTCTTACTTCAGGTTCCTTCTCCTCCACAATGACCTCTACTACTTCTTCTTCAAAACCCAGAGTTCTCTCAAAACCGCCATATCTAGAACCCTACGAAAAAAAATAAAATGTCAACGCAGCAACCAAAATAATGAGTTTATCAATCAAGTTTATCAATTACCTCAAAAACTACGCTGTCATCTTCCATTATCACAATTTTAACACTATTTTTTAAATAGTTCGACCCTTTAAATCAAGTTTTGGAGGGAGGGACTAGGGAGATGAAGATAAGACTCGTAAAAACTCTAATATGGAGCGTAGCTATAGCTACGGCGTGGAAACGTGGTCGCTGAAGCAAGGGGATAGACGTAGATTGGAGGCTTTTGAAATGTGGGTGTGGAGAAGAATGGAGAAGGTGAAATGGACCGAAAGGAAAACAAATGAGGAAGTACTGGAAATGGTGGGTGAAGAGAGGGGTTTGTTGAGAGAAATCCTATGGATGAAAGGAGTATTGAGCGGCAGTGTAGTGTTCAAGAAGGTATTAGAGGAGAGAATATTGTGCAAGCGAAGAAAGGGCAAAAACAGGATAGGGATATTAGAAGGTTGCTGGATTTGGTTTTGTGTGGAATTACAAAATGTTTATTTGATAGTTGTGTCCATCCAAAAGACTACCTTAACCGGTAGATTACCAAATAAATAAAAATATCTTTTCCCGACAGAGGAACTACAAGGTAGCTTGTGTCCTTGCAAATACCTAGCCTATTTAACTATTTCTTGCTATAACCTATGTAGGATGTAGTGAGAAATAGTGAGGGTCCTAACCGTAACTACCAGCACTCAGATGCTTTCCTCCCTACTGTTGCCCAAATATTCATCCACTTCACAAACAACAATGATAACATGAAATATATACCTACATGCACATATAAATATACAAATGTTTATTTACTCTGGTCTTATTGTTTCTACCTTACAGAGCACAACCTGGCTGCAATATCCTCTTTCCGGAAATGCAGATGGTTTAATTTTATATGCGTTAGGAGACACAAGAAAATATAATCCAAAATATAGGAAAATATTGGATGGAAAGAAAATAAATCCTCAACCAGAACATGTCTAAGAAAAATGAGGTGAGAGTGATGAATGGAAAGTCTAGATGGGAATTTTTAAAAGAGGAATAAGGCAGTGTGTCCACTTGATCCTGTTCTTCAACGCATGGAAAGTGGAAATTATCGAAGAAGCATCAAAAAAACTGAAGTAGGAAGCAAAATCAGTGGACAATTAATTAATTCAGGAATGCTCACGTTGATCAAAATTTGAATATCATTCAGCCACGAGGTTGCAAGAACTACCAAACACTTTCCTTAATAAATCCCATTAGTACGTAATGAGAAGTAATGTTTACAATTCTAACATTATTTTCGAGTTTCACTTGCGGAAAATGACGATTTATTTGACGCAGCATAAGCGAAACAATTCATTTTCCTATTCTTTCAGTCCTGTGATATTACCATTGGTATCTGCACACAAAATCCGAAAGTTTTAACATGTTTCTTCTTTTTTTTCGAAATGTTTCCATCACCCTGCTCCCAACGCTTAAATATATATGTATATATATACAACTCTATATCTTCGTATTTCACATTGGCAATACTAAAATAGACCATTGCTACGTGGCGTGATTTGAATCTAAATCTCCAACTGTAATGATAGAGTGCGAAGTACTCACCAAATTTTTCTAGAACACCGTTGTCCGCAATTGATCCAAGAATTAAGAACATCTTATTTTCAATATTTGAATTAAATACGGACTCTCGATTACGAGAGACGGAATCGTTCTGGCAAAGCAAATTTTCAAATTATAAAAGCAAAGACAATTCCACTTTGATTTGAGTATTTTAATCGGATAAGAAACAAGGTATAATTAATATGATCCAAAGCAAAATATGATCAAATGCTCTCCCTATTACATCGGACAAACCGGGAGGAAGTTTAGTGAACATGTGAAAGAACAACACGCCTGTTTTAAAAACGGAAACCCCTCCTCTCAATTTGCCAAGCACCTAATGGACGATAACCACACCAGTGACTTAGTTCCTGAAATTCTTCACTTAGAGAAGAAAGGCTAAAATTTACATGCATTGTGACAGTTGGACATTTCCAAAAGCAGCTATCGTAAGGGTTTATTAGTCAATGACCTGACCTATGCCTCCCGATCTCTCCCGCTCGTCCTCCTTCTGTTCCAAAGCCCATCTCTTTCCCTGACAACATGCCCAACCGCCCTGTCCCCCCCTCAGCCACCCTGACGCCATTCCCCCTGCCCCTTTCCTTTCCTACCTCCTCACACACCAATTACCTCTCCGACCTTCAATAATACCCCCCTCTCCTCTTCTGTGCGAACTATATAATGCTGTATGCGTTTTGTTTCTTTACCTGATGATGACTTTGTAAGTCGAAACCTAGGTCGTTTGTAATAAATTTATGTCGAAGAACTAACTATTTTCTTTTTCCATTAATAGCATCACTTTGACACAAAGTAATAGTTTCAAAGTTAAAATTTGACTCGCCATGGTTGGGATGTATTTTTCCTTAAGAATACAAGTGATTCCAGGCCTCTTCTATGGTATCTGGAATGTGTACTTATAATCACCAATGCTAAGTACTATTTTTAAAATAGTTACTTGTTATATAAATTTCGGATTCGGTCAAACCTGCCACAATTGCCTGAAATTGCTACGAATAGTACCGACTTTCACCTGCTGAAAACGACGGTTAATTTGTCGCAACATAAGCGAAACAATTCATTTTCATATTCTTTGAGTCCTGTGATATCACCATTGGTATCTGCACACAATATCCGAAAGTTTTAACATGTTTCTTCTTTTTTTTTTCAAAATGTTTCCATCACCCTGCTCACAACGCTCAAATATATATGTATATATATACAACTCTATATCTTCACATTTGACAGTGGCAATACTAAAATAGGCCGACGTAAACAGATCAGAAATATATAGATTTTAATTTAAGCACTTACCATGTTTTAACAATGAGGACCACTCAATTTTATTAAAAAATATACTTGTTCGATGGCTCTAACTGCCAAGACCTGACACCTTGCTTCTTCTGTTACCAACTTTCTACGTGGCTAGATTTGAATCTAGATCTCCAATTGTAATGGTAGGTGGCGAAGTACTCACCATATTTTTCTAGAACACCGTTGCACGGTTTGTATATTTCTGCAAACCATTTTATTCACCTTTACAAGTTTTAAACTTTCATACACACCGACGGGCAATTTAATGTCCAACTAAAATATCTATGTCAAGCCCTTATAAAATTTACGGTGGCTCGCTCCCGTCATCTATCGTATTAAATTAAACTAAATTTTCCATTTAATCCAAATACCTTACCATACTGCTTCCAGAGAAACATCACCACAACCTTACATCTTTTATATGCTATGCTATGGCGTTTTTGATGTTAAAGATGTACCTCGCACAGACAGGCCCGTGGTCCAAAATGTAACATCACCCAGGAACTAAATATCAACCATAAAACAGTTTTCAACTATTTGCGCAAAGCTGGATTCGAAAAGATGCGCGATGTTTGGGTGCCACACCAATTAACACCAAGAAACATGATGAATTGAATTTTCACCAGCTAAGCGTTGGCCAAAGGAATGAACTAAACCCATTTCTTAAATGGTTGGTGACAGGGGATGAGAACTGGGTCGCATTACAATTTTGTGCAAAAACGATTGTGGTCAAACATTGTGAAGCAGCTCAAATGGTGGCCAAACCAGGACTAACGGCCAGGAAGGTTTGACTGTGTATTTGGTGGGACTTCAAAAGAATAATTTATTATGAGTGGCTACCGTTTGAGCAAACACTAAATTTAGATCCCTACTGTTAACAACTGGACCGTTTGAAGCTAGCGATCGACCAGAAACTGCCATCGTTGACCAACAGAAGACTTGTTAAGTTTCATCAGGGCAACACGAGGCCAAACACGTCTGTAGTGAGCGACTCTCCAGAAACTCAGGGAGCTTGGTTGGGAGGTTTTAATGCATCCATCATATAGTCCAGCCCTGGCACTGAGCGATTATCACCTTTCTTTTGCATTGCAAAACTTCCTGAGTGATGAGAAATTATGATGAAGAGAAGATTGTGAAAATAGATTACCATAGTTTTTCACCAATAAGGATCGAGACTTTTATGAGAGAGGCATCATGAAGCTATATTTAAAATGGCAGTAAATTATACAAAAAACATGGCATATATGACCAAAATCGGACAATCTGAAACATCTTAAATAAAGATTTGAATTTCACGCGAAAATAATGGATATATTTTTCCCTAACCTAATATTTAACTTGCATATGCTACCAAATGAGCTAATATATAGCAAATAATACTGTTGTTAGTATGATTAAGTATGAAAGCATGCATATTATTGATGTCTTTTTATCCAAACAACATACCATCACAAAAAAGAAGTAATGGATCTTGTAAATAATAAGTTCAAAAAGTATGCATGAATATTGTTTGGCCTGATTAAAACTTCTATATCCCTTAAATAAGTGACAGCGGGCGACAAGATATTGTATCAAAGATATCTTCACCTTCACAAAAAGACTTTTGTCTCTGAATACAGATCTGTAGGAGAAGTAACCCTAGTATTCATATATGGTTGCTTCATCATCTTTGTGTTGAGTTGTTCTTAATACAACCTGAGTCTGATAGATCCAGGAAACAGTGTTGACATTTTTTATAAATTTTCAATCATTAACTATGTTACGGTAATTTACCATTTAATATTTTTTTATTAAAAATAAAAAGAACTTCACACTGCCACTGTTTGTAAGTAAAGCTTTATTGTCCAAGAAATATGAAATGCATCATGTATGAAAATTTGCCATTTTTTTATCTATTCAAATTCAACCTACCTACTCAAACACAATGAAATATTGTACTTTCCGCCTGGATATATTTTAAGTGAGAATATATTTTGGTGTACACATAGCATGTAGGAACACTGCTTCTTCTTCTCCTTACCCTAGCTCCTGACTTCGACGTTTCATATGAACGTGAGTGATTTTTATGTCTTCCTCTTAGGAAATGAAGAGATGTGACTGAAAGACTAATATTTGGATTGCCGTTTTTCTCTTCACACTACAACCTTCTCTGTCCCATTTTTTTCAAATCAAATATCATTTCACAAATTCATGTAATTTTTTATACGAAGACTACATACATAAAAATTTACAAATGCAATGAACATGAATTTACACATATAAGCAAATTGAAAAAATTGAATAATGCTTATTAATACTGGGTCTGGCAATCTCAACCACTCAAATAAACGTTTTCTGTAAAGCATTTTCACAACTGAAAGAGCTCATACTCAAAGAAGAAATAAGTATTATCTGGCTGGAAATATTACACTAGTCCCATCCGCATTAGCCCATTAGTCCACAGGAGCCCTATTAATCACCCAAACCATCCTAATCTCTATGATTACAAACAATATAGCACCAAATGCATGATTTTCTTATATTTTATTCCTGGTGTATTCAGGAGGGTTATTAGTTCTTTTATCTTTATAACCAGAGTAGCCTCTCATGAACTTTTTCAAAAAGATGGGATGTTCTTAAACGTGATTTACACTGGCTTAACCTTAATTATTATATTATTAATAATAAATGACCCTTCCTTATTAAACAACATCAGCGAAAATTATTTTCATTTCAATTTTAAAAGTTCTGACGTAAGCCCCGTATTTAGTATACTCAACCCACCTTAAAATTTAATTACTATGGCAGCAGTATTATACCTTTTTCTAACCCTAATCGAGTAGTATAAATTACGGAACATTTGCAAGGACCATTGTGCAGAAAAAACTAATGAATAAACCAATACGATTAAGACATCCTTTATTTAAAATTGGCAATAATGCCCTGGTAGACATACTAACCCCCTCGAATATTTCAATCCGATGAAACTTTGGATCTCTATTAGGCCTATGCTTAATCATACAGATTGCTACTGGGTTGTTCCTAGCTATACACTATACAGCTGATATTGAACTAGCTTTTTATAGAGTTAATCGTATTTGTCGTAATGTTAATTACGGGTGAATACTACGAGTGTTACATGCAAATGGAGCTTCATTTTTTTTATTTGTATTTATTTACATATTGGTCGTAATATTTACTATGGATCCTATAAATTTATATACACATGATATGTAGGAGTTATTATCTTATTCCTAGACATAGGAACAACATTTATAGGGTATGTGCTACCATGAGGACAAATATCATTTTGGGGGGCTACGGTAATCACCAACTTATTATCCGCAGTCCCTTACCTTGGGACCACCTTAGTTCAATGGGTATGAGGAGGGTTTGCTGTTGATAATGCAAAACTAACACGGTTTTTTACTCTCCACTTTGTTCTTCTGTTCATTGTAGCAGCTGCTACAATAGTTCATCTAATATTTTTACCTCAAACTGGGTCAAATAACCCGACTGGCTTAAATAGAAACATGGATAAAGTACCGTTCCACCCCTACTTTACGTGAAAGGACATTATAGGATTTCTAGTTTTAATCTTTGCATTAACTATGTTAATACTTATCAACCCATATATATTAGGAGATCCTGATAACTTCATTCCTGCCGACCCATTAGTTACACCTGTCCATATTCAACCAGAATGGTATTTTCTTTTTGCATACGCAATTTTACGCTCAATCCCCAATAAGCTAGGAGATGTAATTGCGTTAGTTATACCCATTGCAATCTTATTCATTACACCTTTATACAAAAGTAAATTCCGAGGATTAGAATATTACCCTATTAATCAAGTAATATTTTGAAGAATGCTAGCAATATTAGGATTACTGACCTGAATCGGAGCCCGTCCAGTAGAAGACCCTTATATTAGTGCAGGATAAATTCTTACTGTTTTATATTTCATATTATCCACCCAGTCACAATATTAATTTGAGATGAAAAAACAGAAACTAAATAACTAATAAGTTTCAAAGAAGCGTGTGTTTTGAAAGCACAACAAAAAGAATGAACTTTATTAGTTTATACTACAATTTATACATTAAATTATTAATGACATAAATAATTTTACCCCTATAAAAATTAAATAATTCAAAGAAATTCGTAAGAAGCTTTTTCAAGCAAAGTACATTAGCTTATCATAACGGTAACGTGGTAAAGCACCACGAACTCAAATAAAAATGAAAGAAATTATGACTAAATTAAAAAAGAAAAAATTGAGTTTAAAGTATACCCTAAAAAATTACTACAAATAAGATACTTATAAATAAAATTCTGACATACTCAGGACTGAAAATCAAAGCAAATCCCCCACTACTATAGTCTACATTGAATCCTAGGGACTAACTCAGACTACCCCTCTGCAAAATCAAAAGGGGTCCGGTTTGTTTCTGTCAACAGGAAGCAAACCAAAAAATTATTAAAGGATATGTAATAAAAATACATCAAACAATCTTGATATAAATAAAATCTTCCTAATGAATAACCTTCTCTAAGAAAAATGAAAGATATTAGAATCAATGCTAATCTTACTTCGTAAGAAATGGTCTGCGCCACAGCAGGGAGCCCTCCTAATAAAGCATAAGCAGAATTAAAAGACCATCCCGCAATTATAACAGTATAAACTCCTAGGCTCGTACAGCACAAAAAACAAAAGACCTAAACTATAAGTAAATTCCTTAAAATAAGTTAAACTAACAGTTTCTATTAAACAACAATAGTTATACTAATTTAATCATTATTTCCTTTAAATCAAAATTAATTAAAATATTTTCATAAAAACCTAAAATTAACCAAATCAAAATTAAACAAAGTAAATAATAACGTAATATAAAGATGAATGATTTTAACCCTACTACTCTTGTATTAAAAACCATTTATAGAAAAAAATAGAGCCTATCCCCAATGATTTTTAAACCAATGAATAGTTACTTGAAAAGTAAAGTAAATAAATAATTGGTATTAAATTACATTTATTTCTCAAAACACTAGATACCTTTATAAAACGAATAAAATGTCTTTAGAGAAAATTATTATTTTTCTTATGAAACAGTAACCAAATTAATATTTCAGCTCTTATAAAATCGAGATTCTAATATAAATTAAATTAAATTAACCATCCCAGATACAAAAGGTATTACAAAAAGTATACTTTTAATAAAATAAATTTTCAAAATATTTCAATATTACTTTACAGTACTAGTAAACTATTACAAAAATAACTATTTCAATAAAATACTAAAGATAAAGGTAATTCTCGAAAAATAATTCTTTTAAAAAAAGTAAAACTATAAGTTTCTATATAATCTACGATGTTACGACTTATCTCATTTTAGCACGAGAGCGACGGGCAATGTGTGCATATTTTAGACCTTATAATCAAGAAACTCAATAAATTATTTTACTTTCAAATCCACCTTCAACATTTCTACAATAAAACATACCCGTATAAATGAAACTATTGTAGCCCATTACCTACTTATATATAAGCTGCACCTTGACCTGACATACTAACCTTTAATAATTAAGAGAGTTCACCCTACAAGGACACTCTTACGACGAAGGTATACAAACTGAAAACAAATGTAAGTAAAATCTATCGTGGAATATCGATTAAGGAACAGGCTCCTCTGAAAAGACTAAAATACCGCCAGATCCTTTGGGTTTCAAGAACCTAGCTGATACTACCCAGGTTAACATTAACATTCAGCATAAAAGGGTATCTAATCCTTGTCTATAATATAAGTTTCACAGAATAAATTTAAAAATATTAACTAAAAAATATATTTCACCTAAAAATTTTAGAAGTTATAACAAAAGTTATTTTACAATAAACCAAAAATAATCCCTTTTACCAATCGTATAGCCGCGGCTGCTGGTACGAAATTTACCGGTAATTAAACTATTACTATTTCTAAGGTGACTTAATTAATAATAATAGTAACTACAAAAATCACTTTTAGTAAACAAAATTTGTGTAAAGCAAAATTAAAAGGAACAATAAGCAAGGATAAAACTAATTAAAAATTAACAATTATAATTAAATATAAAATAATAAATAAACTATAATTAACTAAGAAGTAATGCCGAAATTAGTACGCTTTCTCCCATTTTGCATCTAATCGTTGAGACGCACCAGCAAATATTGTGGTGAAAGAGTGAATAATACGCTTAAAAAAGGGGTCATTCAATTTTAAGTTTCTCATTCGACCATAAAATAATTAATTAAAAAGAGAAATTACCATATAAAAACCTAAATAAAAAATTATAATTATAATTAAATATAATAAATAAACTATAATTATATAAGAAGCAATGCCTATAAACTATAATTATATAAGAAGCAAATTTTAATTAATTTACTTAGATCATTAATATATAATAAATATTTTATATTAAATTAGATGTAGTATTTATTATTTAATAAATAATTATATTATTATAAAGATTTTATTATATATTATATAATTATTTAATTAATATAAAGACTTAATATATTTATACCATTCTTTCTAAAAAAAATTAATTAATTTACTTAGATCATTAATATATAATAAATATTTTATTATATATTATATAATTATTTAATTAATATAAATATTTAATATATTAATATATTTATACTATTCTTTCTAAAAAATTTAATTAATTTACTTAGATAATTAATATATATTTTTTATATATTAAATTAGAAGTAGTATTTATTATTTAATGGGGCCCAAGGGAATGAGAAATATACTAATAGGCATGTAAAAATGAATCTAATATATAAATTTCAATAGTATAAATAAAGTTAATAATTTTTCATTGGGATCACTGTGATAGAGTGGAAAATGCATAATTTTTACATGCCTTCATCACTTCTTTTAGAGTGAAACTAATCTTGAGACATCAAAAGCCGTCGTGCATCATATACCAAGACATGATAAAAAGATAAGCTAAACCAAGCTAATAGGTTCATGCCCTATTTATGACAGAATATACCTCTCTCTTTTTAATTAATTTGTCTTTAATATTATTTACTTTAACATTAATTACAGGCACAGCAATCTCAATTAGAGCCAGCTCATGAATATTAATATGAATAGGGTTAGAAATCAACCTAATATCATTTATCCCAATAATAAATAAAAATAATACCCCTTACAAAAGAGAATCATCAATGAAATACTTTCTAGTGCAAGCACTTGCATCCATTATCTTACTGACTTTCTTCTGAAACTTTTTTGAGGAAAGAGCTTGCTTAACTGATTTAATGCTTTTTTGTGCAGTACTGATAAAAACAGGCACATCCCCATTTTACTTGCGATTGCCAAGGGTAATGCAGGGAATCACTTGAATAAATTGTCTTCTTATCATAACATGACAAAACAATGCTATGGTAATTCTGAGTTATTAAATAGTAAATGATAGATTTATTTTTATTACTGTGATCATAAGAACCCTTGTAGGGTCGATTGGAGGCCTTAGTCAAACTTCTGTGCGTAAAATAATAGTGTACTCCTCTATTAGCCATACTGTCTGAATAATTATAGCCTTAATAATAAGAAATATATACTGAACCCTTTACTTTCTAATATATAGTGTTAAATGTGACTATATTAAGAATTTTTCATAAAATGAAAATTTATTATTTAGCACAAATCTTCTCTGGACAAATAAAGAATACAGTAAAATTTACTTTATTCATCAATATAATGTCACTTCGAGGGCTGCCCCCATTCTTAGGGATTTTGCCAAAATGGATAATTATTCAAAACAATATTATCCAAGAGGCATATTTAATTATATTTATTATAATTATAACCACAATAATCACCTTATATATATATATATATATATATATATATATATATATATATATATATATATATATATATATATATATATATATATATATATATATATATATATATATATATATATATATATATATATATATATATATATATATATATATATATATATATATATATATATATATATATATATATATTATTTATTTATTTATTTATTTATTTACGAATTATGTATAGAGCATTTCTGATACAGAATCAAAAATTATACTGGAATGGTAATAATAATTCGCTCCCCTTATTAGTGCTAACTAGTACAGTGTCAATTCTAGGTCTACCTATAATTTCAATTATCAACCTATAAAGATCTTATGTTAAATAAACAAATAGCCTTCAAAGTTATAAATAAGTGAAAAGTCTCTTAGATTTTAATAATAAAACAAATTTAGAATTGCAGTCTATTATCATATAATTTGACTATAAAACCAATAATAGCAAGCGATGATTTAGTTTCCCCATCCATAGATTTACAGTCTATTGTCTAATCTCAACTATCTTACTAAGAATTATTAAAGGGTCATTAATAATTTGAAGTAAGATAATGAGACAATGATTATTTTCTACTAATCACAAGGATATTGGTACTTTATATCTTATATTTGGAGCATGGGCAGGAATAGTAGGCACCGCCCTCGGAATACTAGTAGGAGTGGGACTAGGGCAGCCTGGATCCTTCATTGGTGATGATCAAATTTATAATGTAGTAGTCACAGCACATGCTTTTGTAATAATCTTTTTCCTAGTAATACCAATTACAATTGGTGGATTTGGAAACTGATTAGTGCGCTTAATACTAGGGGCCCCAGATATAGCTTTTCCACAATTAAATAGAATGAGATTTTGACTATTACCTCCTGCCCTAACCCTCTTGGTTAGAGGAAGTTTAGTAAAAAGAGGAGCAGGTACTGGATGAATAGTGTATCCCCCTTTACCTGGTGCTATCGCTCATGCAGGGAGGTCAGTTGACCTAATAATTTTTTCATTACACTTAGCAGGTCTATCATCAATCTTGGGGGCAATTAATTTTATTACCACAACGATTAATATAAAAACACCTGGCATAAAACTGGATCAAGTATCACTATTCATATGAGCTGTAGTAATTACTGCCATTCTACTCCTAGTATCACTCCCTGTACTGGCAGGGGCTATTAAAATACTATTAACAGACCAAAATATTAATGCATCATGCTTTGACCCTGCAGGTGGGGGAGACCCTATCCTTTCTCAACACCTATTCTGATTTTTTGGACATCCCGAAGTTTATATTTTAATCTCACCAGGATTTGGTATAATTTCACACATTATTGCACAAGAAAGAGGAAAAAGGAAACATTTGGGGTATTAGGAATAAGTTATGCTATAATTGCTATTGGAGTGTTAGGGTTTGTAGTATGAGCACATCATATATTCACAGTAGGTATAGATGTAGACACATGAGCTTACTTTACATCAGCAATCATAGTTATTGTAGTACCAGTAAAATTTTCAGTTGGCTGGCAACCATACATGGAAACCAATTTAACTATAGACCATCACCCCTATGAGCTTTAGGATTTGTCTTCCTATTCACAGTAGGTGGGCTAACAGGAGTAGTTTTAGCAAACTCTTCTATTGATATTGCTATACATGACACCTACTATGTAGTAGCCCATTTTCATTATGCACTCTCTAGGGGAGCCATATTTGCAATCATAGGGGGTTTGGTACACTGATTCAATCAATCAATAAACAACTTAATGCTAAAGGCACAGTTTATTACAATATTCGTAGGAGTAAACTTAACCTTCTTCCCTCAGCAATTCCTAGGACTAGCAGGCATACCTTGACGACATTCTGATTATCCAGATGCTTATACAGCATGATATATTATATCAATTATTGGAAGATCAATCTCAGTTATAGCAGTAATTGCTCTACTACTTATTATCTGAGAAGCATTAGTATCCCAATGACAGGTAATATCGCCAAGAGCTCTTAACACTTCAATTGAATGATATCAAAAAACTCCTCCCACAGAACATTCATTCTCTGAACTACCACTTTTAACAAAGTTTTAATGTGGCAGAAAAGTGGTATGAAATTAAGCCCCATGAATGAAGAATTTACCCTTCAATTTAAAATGGCAACTCGAGCACAATTAAGATTCCAAGAAGCAGCATCCCCTATAATAGAACAAATAATTAACTTCCATGATCATACCATGATAATCTTAGTAGTAATTACCATAATAGTAGGGTATCTTATACTATCTATAACTTGAAATAAACAAACAAATCGAAATCTTTTAGACAATCAAAAGATAGAAACTGCCTGATGATTTTACCAGTATTTGTACTAATCATAATTGCAATACCTTCCTTACGTCTACTTTATTTGATAGATGAAGCAAGTGAGCCATCAATTACCATAAAGACAATTGGGGACCAATGATTCTGAAGCTATGAATACTCAGACTTCAACCAAATTGAATTCAATTCATATATAATCCCAACTAACAAACTGGAAAGGGGATAACCCGACTTTTAGAAGTGGATAATCATGCAGTTATACCCATACAAGTTCGAGTACCAATTCTAATTACAGCAGCAGATGTACTTCACTCAAGAACAGTACCAGCATAAGGAGTAAAGGTGGATGCTACCCCAGGACGAATTAATCAAACAAGATTTTTTATGAACCAGCCTGGTTTATTTTACGGTCAATGTTCTGAAATTTCTGGGACAAACCACAGATTTATACCAATCACAATCCAAAGAGTTACAACAAAAATATTTATTGAATGAGTTAAAAAAATAAATGATGCCTCATTAGGTGACTGAAAGTCAGTAAAGGTCTTTTAAACCACAAGATAATAAAGTAACGAAATACTTCTAATGAAAGAAGTAAGTTAAAATATAACATTAGATTGTCAAACTAAAATTATTGGACAACCAATACCACTTGATTCCACAAATAGCCCCAATAAGATGAATAATTTTATTCATAATATTCTCAATAACATTAGTAGTTATAAATATGGTAAATTACTACTTAAACTATCCACAAATACAAAAATCCCAAGAAGAAAAAAAACAAATTAAAACATTAAACTGAAAATGCTAACTAACCTATTCTCAACATTTGGTCCTTAATCATCAATCTTAAATTTACCAACAAACTGATTATCAACATTAATAGGAATTATATTAATCCCATCCATATTCTGACTAATCCCAACATGATATTCAATTGTATGATCAAAGAGCACTATCACTTTACATAATGAATTTAAAACATTGTTAGGAAATAGCGGAATGAATGGAAGAACATTCATATTCATGTCAGTATTCTCATTAATTATATTCAATAACTTCATAAGATTATTTCCTTACATTTTCACCAGAAGTAGTCATGTAGTATTTACATTAACTCTAGCTCTACCATTATGATTAAGATTCATAATTTATGGGTGAACAGACCACACTCAACATATACTAGACCACTTAGTACCTCAAGGTACCCCTCCTGTATTAATGCCTTTTATAGTCTGTATTGAAACTATTAGAAACATAATTCGACCAGGAACATTAGCGGTACGCCTGGTGGCTAATATAATTGCTGATCATTTATTATTAACATTACTAGGAAATACTGGGCCACAAGTAACATATTCAATTATAACAACATTAATTATAGCTCAGGTAGCTCTACTGATAT
Source organism: Hetaerina titia (assembly GCA_037158775.1). Taxonomy (NCBI): domain Eukaryota; kingdom Metazoa; phylum Arthropoda; class Insecta; order Odonata; family Calopterygidae; genus Hetaerina; species Hetaerina titia. The sequence goes on along the minus strand of CM073779.1, from coordinate 42,155,630 downwards.
GAGAATCAGAAGTAGCAATAATTCAATCATATGTATTTGCAGTGCTAAGTACACTATACTCCAGAGAGGTAAATTAATGTCAGGAGACCAAAATAACCCTTATCATCTAGTAGATCAAAGACCGTGACTTTTAACAGGAGTCATTGGAGCTATGGTAATAGTAACAGGACTAGTTAAATGATTCCATCTTTACTCTATACAGTTATTGTACCTTTTCCCACCTTTTTCCCCTCTTTTCCCCCATTTTTCCACCTCCTTCCATCCACTGCTTTCGGGACCTCCTCTGCCTCAGTTCTGTTCCGAATTCCTCTTGAGAAAGGTGGTTCCACCACCATAAATTCTAGAACCAGTGAGTCCCTCTTTTATATGTTTCAGTTTCTGTGTTTGTGTCCAATAGTTAGTCCATTTACATAATGTATGTATATATATATATATATATACATATTGTATATATATACATATTGTATATATATATATATACAAAATACCTTTGGTGAGTGTAAAAGCTCTCTAACACCATCTTCTGGGTGCTTTATAAGATCGCAGATTTCAGTGTAAAGGTACCTTTTCTCGATAACTCAGGTGGTTACAGCATCTGCCTGGCAAGTGGATAGATCCGATGTTCAAGTCCCGGTCGAGGAAAATAATTTTACATTCAAGATCTGCTCACATCCGCCATCCCCACCTCTCTTGTGTTCGTCCTTTATGTGTGTTCCTTTACCATTTTCCTTATCTGTATTTCAATGTATATATATAAAGAATATATGTGTGTGTGTGTGTGTGGCTTGGACCATGAAGAGTTAAAAAACAAGTAAGTTTCTTTTCTATTTTGGGTGTTTCTGTGTTTTTTTCCTTTGTCCACTAGTGTTAACTTCATGATATATTTATAAATATTAAGAGAGATAGATAGAAGGAGCCAACAAAAAAGGACATTGAGTCACATTCTTGATAAAATCAGACCTCGAAAGAAGCTAGACAAATGGTTAGTGTTATTTAATGGGGGTTAATCAATGCTGTCTAAGTGAAATCTAAAATCCAAATTCATATTTCATTTCGTTACTATTTGTGTTTACATTTGGTTGCCATTGATTTTTTCCTCATATACCATTGTGATTGTTTAGATATAGGGTAGTTGTTGATGAGAGAGAACTAAACCTGATGGGTGTTAAAAAATAAAATAAAACATTCTTCTGAAAGAGGCAAGATTTTTCTAATTACATATGCAATGTAATAAAATCTTATCATTAGGAAGTGATATAAAACTGGAGGCAAGCTATTCCCTTCTCCCCAGGTCATAACTATGTCATGCAAGGATTAAAATCCCAAAGAAAAAATTATGCTAAATTCCTCCTGGTACAACTCCAACATCCTTTAAGAACAGAATGCAATTTTTCATTTGATCACATCCTCTCTCTCTCAAATCAGGTCTTCCAGATCTAGAGCTGTTCTACCAGCGGACTCAAGGCATGCATTCTTAATCCACTCTTTCAGTCTTTACAAGGTAATCATGATCATAGTCTATTCTTGCAAGTTTCATATTTCAGCTTCCTCGACAAGTGAAGAATCAGTGATACCAAGTTAGTTTTGACCACACATTTTGCAAATATCTTGTGATCACTCACATCATATGAATTAATGGATATTCCTTTTAGCATGAATGGATTGGTATGTCAATTTTCCCTTGTATACTTGATCAAGCAATCACCAATGCTGTAAATACAGTATCACCTCCTCATGCTTGTACAATTGTTTGTTTCTTAAAGTCTCATTCCCACATATAATGTAGTTACTTAATTATTAGTCAGTGTTGCTGGCAAAGTTATTTGCTATATTTGGTGAAGAGTGCAATGCCATTGGTGGGAAGATGAACCAAGTGGGAAGAAGGACATGAATGCCCAACTAATATGCAGTGCTAATACCCCAAAAATATATAACAGGATAAAAGAGTTGAAAGTGACTTATACAAATTTTAAGGTGACCCTGGCGTATAAGATCTTCACTAAATGAGTGAAATTGAATTTCATGGTAGCCTAGCCTTTAGTGGCTCCCTGTCACTTGGGAGCACCCATAAAGAAAGGCTGGAAGGAGTCTTTTCACCATCATTTGTGAAAGATGACAATGATGCCATCTGCATTGAACTTTTGAGATTCTTTGCCTCCTCCATATACATAGTACTTAGCGTCTTCTCCCTTGCTTTTTGCTCTCGTTCCTCTAATTTCTCAACATTCACTTTGATAACAGCCTTCAGCTCCTGGAGCATTAATTTTGGGTTTTCATTTTGTACTCTAATGGCTGACCGCTCATAACTCTCTACAACAGAGTTATCGTTGGCGCCCTCCCCTATCACCTCAAACACCTCATCTGTAGGATAAGCGTACACTTACACCTCATCACCTACATGCTCTCCTAGCTCCTCACTAGCAGACAACATGACAGAACTTTCTTCTTCATTATTTATTTTCTGCACTAGCAGAATATAAACCTTTCCAAGGCCTGGCTAGATACATCAGCGTGGTACTTCAGCCTCTGGTAGGGGTAAAACCACGGCTCAGGCACAGAAAATGGGTTATTGCCCTCCATGTCATTCTCCATTGCCTCAGCTGTCCTAATTACAACAACAACAGTTAATTACATGATATTTTGATTTCTTCCTTTCTGTTCAGTCATTTTTAATGTTAAATACTACCTTGATGAAAAAGTTCCCGGAATTTATTCAGAAAATTAAAAATACAAGTTTATTCATCTAAATCTATATTGTCCCCTTCAAAGTAATCCCCATCGACTGCAACACACTTATGCCAGCGATTGATCCAATCCTCGAAACATTTTTTATATTCGGTTTTCGGTATGTCCATCAGTGCTTCCTGCGATTTTTCCATTACTTCCTCTCGGCTGCTAAAACGCGTTCCCCGTAATGGTTTTTTAACTCAATTGAACAGAAAGAAGTCACAGGGAGCCATATCAGGTGAATTCGGTGGCTGTTGGATGGTATTTGTTGCATTTTTCGTCTAAAAATTACGAATAATGATAGCACTGTGCGACGGTCTCGACGCACTGTGCGACGATTTCTGGTCTCTTTCGGCGAATTGCTTCACGCAAACGTCTCATAACGCCCAAATAATACTCTTTGTTTACTGTCTGGCCTTCTGGCAAAAATTCATGATGCACTACACCGTTGTAATCCATGAAAACCGTCAGCATTGCCTTCTTTTTGACTGAAAACGACGTGGTTTTTTTGGTCTCGGCTCATTTGGTGAACGCCATTCACTTGCCTTATGTCTGGATTACGTGTCGTACTCATAAACCCACGTCTCGTCTCCAGTAATGATCCTTTTGATGAATGTGGGATCGGATTCAGCCTCGCAAATCATGTCTTTTGCGACGTCAACACGGTCTCTTTTTTGCATGAAATTGAGGTCTTTTGGCACCAACTTTGCTGCTACACGACGGAAACCCAAATCATTAACCACAATGTCTTGGGCGGATCCATAGGCAATGTTCAAGTCCTCCGCTATTTCTCTGATGGTTAATTTGCGGTTATTGACCAACATTTCTTTTACTTTATCAATTTTTTCACCGACTTTCGATGTCGATGGTCTGCCACTGCGTTCATCATCTTCGATTGACTCACGACCACTTCTGAACCGCTCGTGCCACTGGTAAACGACCGTTTTTTTAGAGAATCGTTGCCGAAACACTTTTCCAACATTTCCAACGTCCGTGCGCCACTAAATCCGTTTTTTACGCAAAATTTAATACAAGTTCGTTGTTGCAAATTTAAATCCATTTCTGCATTGTAAAAAATCGCCAACACACACAGAGATAGATGTACTCTTGGCTACGTAACTTTTGCAAATGTCAAGTTATGACACTAAGATTTAATGGGAATATCAACAACAGAGGTACCAATTTAACCAAAAAACAGAACTCAAATCGGAACGATGGGAGCGCCACACGGTGGTTATTCCGGGAACTTTTTGTTCAAGGTAGTATGTACCTCGCACAGGCAGGCCCGTTGTCAAAAATGTCGATAAAATCACAGAATTCATTGAAGTTGATGGAAAAAGGTTTCTTTCCTATGCAAGCCAGATTTGCTTCCATGAATTTTTGTGTAATTTTGTTAAAAGGGTAGAAGAGTACTCCCTATTATTGTTTAACCTTACTTAAGAGAGTCAATCAACTAAATTCCTTCTGCAACCCTAAAAACCAATGCCATGACTTTCCCAGCCAACGGCACCTTCTTTGCCTTCTTTGGAGTTGAAGAACCAACCTCTATACACTGCATGGATTGTTTCGGTCATGATGTGTCATGTTCAATCCATGTTTCATCCATTGTCAATGATTGATGCAGAGAATGACTTGTGTTTCATAAAGCATGCCAAGCACTGTTAGGAAAGAGTAATCCGAACACATTTTTGATTCACAATGATCACATACGAAACTAATCTTTAGCAAAGCTATTTCATGTAGATTGACTCATATAAAATGGAGTTGATGCACTCTTTTGACATCCCTACATTGCTAACAATTTCACATGCATTCTTACAATGACCTTCCAAAATCATATTGTACACATTTTCAATGATTTCAAGTGTGGTTGCACTTTTTTGACAGCCTTCACGTGGACAATCATCTTATTGGCTTTCAAGGTAATGTTTCAACTCAGCTGCTCATTGCTTCATGGTAGAAATTAAAGGAGGAAAGTCCCCACACATATTTACAATTCTCGTGGATTTTTTTGTTTCTCGTGGATACAATTTTACAATTGCCTTTCAAGGCAATGTTTCAACTCAGCTGCTAATTGCTTCATGGTAGAAATTAAAGGAGAAAAGTCCCCACCCATATATACAATCCTCGTACGAATTTTGGTCAAAATTAAACAAACACAACTTTCTTTTACAAAGGATATTTGCACTTTTCACTACTTGATTTTTTTCCCTTTTATATCACATGAACTGCTACTGGTTCCATCATGGCAACCACTTCCAACATGAGAATCAGCTGGACCTAAAATTTTGTTTTGTCATCAATTGAAAATGTTCCTTTTTACCTTGTATTTCCAATGCAGCACTGGACTAAATTAATGTTTCAGAGTATTCAAGGAAAACTCAACACATGAGAATAAGGGCTACCTCATCACCAATACCACAACCAACCACCAACCAACCACCAACTACTGATAGCAGTCATCAAAATTCAATATTGTTCAAAGAAAATAAATTTATTTTTGATTCAGTGTACTTTAGAGAGATAAAGCAAGTTTCAATACTTTTCATCACTTAGGAGTCTATCACTGCTATATCTATTGTGCCGAGACAGTACAAATGATCCAAGAGGTTTCATTAGTTCCTGCATTTTTCACACTTCTTTACTTATGTGTCACAACTCATTTTCATTCCTCATATTTTCAAATCATGTGCTATATGAAGTCTCCCTCAGGGGTTATGAGAGTAAATAAATTATGTAACTAACTCCTAGCGGGACATTTCATAGCAAAAATCATTTCCTGCAGACTGAGATAAAGTTCCTATTGATCACATTTCTTCCCACAGTGGCCCTCTGGTCACTGGCACTCTGGCACTGTAGTCCCCTTATATTAAATTCTTTGCTGAAACCATTCACTTTACTGCTCACTATCATCTTTTTTTTGATGGGAATTTACCAAAGTCAAAAATGTTTTCTATACAGGCTGAGTAACTGTGTGAGAAATTTCACATTAGATATGCAATAATATTTCCACTAATACTATGACACTTATTGCATCTTAGAACCAGCTCTTGAATCCCATCCTTATAAGTCCCGCGCAGATATGATAACCACTGAACACCATCATTTTGACACTATTATCATCATGGTGCTAACAATCCAGATGCAACTTCAAATGCAAAAACAGTTGAAAGTTGGGAGAAATGTAAGGCTTTGGGACTGGGATTGGGACTGTATGGAGGAGGGTGATCAAGCTACTCTGTGCAAAATGATTCCATGGCATCTTGAGAATTATTAGCTATGTAATGATGAGCATTGTCATGGCACAACCCACCATTAGCCCAGCTTTTGATAATATAACCATTTGGTCACAAATTCTTTGCAAACACTTCTTGAAACTTGAGGAAACTCATGAGATAATGACGATATCATAAATCATCTGTTCTTTTTCACTTTTTTGTCAACTGTCAGTACCAAATCTCCAGCCATGACAGGTCGCCCTCTTTGTTCCTAGTTATGTACATTCCTGCAGCCATTTCTAAAGCTTTAATCCATTTCGGTACAATTCCACCACTCATTATGTTTTCTCCATAAAATTCACTCATTTGTCAGGCCCTTTCATGCCAATAGCAGTAAGAAAATGAATCAAAGCATCTATTCCACAGATGGCGGCACTCTCAATTGCCAGAGGTATTTTAAATGCAAACAAAGGTTATCAGTTGAACATTTCCATAATGGCATCAGTGACTTCCTAACAGATGTAGGCATGCATGCACCAAACAAATATCAAATCGGTACTTAAAGAACATGTCAGTAATATTGGCCATGGAGTTCATGTCAGTAACACAAAGGAAGAATAAAATAGGTCTGTTAAAACTTCCCTGGTAAACATTCAAAAAGTCTTTAATCCAGCCAATTGCATTTTTATCTATGCCATCAGCTTCTAGCTTTATGAGTATTTTGCTATGAGATACTATGCCAAAAGCTTTCATAAAATCTTGAAAAACTGTATCTACCGGAACACTGGTCACTCCCAAACCAAAGATATGAACAAATAGCACAAATTGTGTCTCCCAGGTTTTCATCTTTTGGAAACAAAGCTGATTTTTCATCAATTTATTAAGGCTAATATTTTCCAGCAAACATTCCATTCTTTTATATGACATTTCATTTGTGGGTTTCGGTTGCCATGAATGATTTGGTTAGCTATTGGAGACATCCGTGAAGAAGCTTCACAAGAAATTTAGGAAGTTGGACTTTTCCAAATATCTGGTTACTCTATAGCCTTTATCATTTTTGAGTGAATTGACTTAGATTTTCTTACTGGAACATCCACTGATTATAATATCATGGTCATTATTTTGGGATGAGAAAATTTTGATTTGCTGAAAGAATTCCAGTGTTTAAATATCTTTGTTGTCTAGCAGCCTGTAAAATGCACAAACATAATTTTTTTGGATTCCGGACTTTTAATCGAACATTAAATGCTTAATCCAGTGGTTGGAGCTAGCTAGTACAGTTTGCAAGAAAAAATTGTAGCCGTATATTTCTCATGCGCATATTAAGTGTGTGGGCTAGACAATAATCAATAAGCAGCAGGAGTTTCCTTTTCTGAGATCTCATTTTAGCATCCATAGCATGAAGCCCATTCTCAAATATTTCAGAGGTCAATTATTCTTGCCTGAAATTTGCTGCATATTTAGTGGGAAACGCTTTTATATATTTGACCTAGATCATTGACTCTTCTATGCCTGAGCTTTGGCAGTAGTGGAAGGCATGAACTAGGGAACAAGAGGGGCCACTCTTTCTCCCTGATGTTCCCTTTCCTAGTATGCTAGAAACTCAAACAAAACCATCTTCTAACCCGATGGAATGGAAGTACACACTTTCCAGAGGAGTAATAGGCATTAAATGCAAGAGACATCTGAGAAAACCTCCATCAACCTCAGCATGGCAATGAAAATTTCATACCAAGTCATGTCAAATAGTTTGCAGTAATTCACCCAGGCCTTTCACAGGTTACACTTGTACTGTTCAACCTCATAGCGCTTGCCTGCTGATGAGAAGTTTGCCTATCGGGTGATGCTTCACTGTAAGTCCCAATGCTTGTACCGGTTTGAGGAAAGTCAAAGGAACTGTTATTTCTACTGTTTTCCTAATATTACTATTGACTATGGTTAAAAGCATATTCCTTAAGTAAATAGTGAACAAAAAGTAACTAACATAAATACAGAAAATATAAAATGAAAAAGAATAAACCTACTCTTATTGTTGCTAAAGATGGCACTTCATTCTCTTCAGCTTCATCAGATTCATCAATATCTAGCAATCCCAGGCCAGACTGATCCATATGATAGGGCAGTGGATTACGTTGTCTCTGCATTTGCAATTCTCGGCTGAATTGCAACGCTAGCCTTTGAATGAAAACAAAAAAATTATTGATCATCTTCATAGGAAAGACAAATATTTACCAATATTACTGACTACATCTCCAAATAATTGCTTTCATCATTAGACATCAAAAACTAAATTACCCTAAACAAAAAACAACAACTTTTGTTTTCTCACTAAACCACCCATACTGAAAATCATAAATGATCTTTATAAAAAAGTGATGCCAATAAAACAATTCAAGTTGAGCATAAATTGATATAGTTCACATTTTATGACTATTAATGGAAATATATTTTATATAAGAATATCAGAAAATATAAGAAAATAAGTAGCTAAAAATTGAAGGGTACCCCTTAAGCCTAGTTACTTCTCAATTAGTTAATTTCAGCATCACCAAATAGATGCTAATGTTTCACCATTTCTGGAATTAATGATGATACTCATAGTTGGGAAGTATTTATGGAGATATAACAATTTCAGTGATACCTTGAAAACACTTGAAGATGAGGACTTGAGTGATGGATTTTTAAACATGAACAATAAATTTCCAACAATTATTTGGACCTAATATAAAAGTAACTGATGCTTATGTAAAATGTCATAATTTTTATCACCATACGCAAAAAGTACCTTATTTTAAAGTGTCCTGCTCATACAACCTCACTCCTACATACCTGTAGAGGTGTTACAAAATTTTAGCAGCAAAAACCGAAAAGTAAATTCCCCAAAATGATTTTCCTGATGGTCACTGTATTATCTTTTAAGTTTATATGTTCTTATGTCTTACAATGTAGTCATTCATCAGAATTTATTCACTATCACTAATCCAATCACTTGTGAAAATAACAAGAATAGGACATAGAGTAGAAGTATACTAAAATTGTAGAACGTAAGAAAAGTAACATGCTAAAAAATATGTAATTAGTTTTATTGAGTGATTTAAACAAATTTCTGCCTTGGCCCCTATAATATAGTCGGTAAAAGAAAATTAACCATTATCGCATATGGGCTACTCCAAATAAAATTCATAGGAATCAATCTTAATATTTTTTTAAATTTTACATTCTACACAATAATAACCTTTTAAGAGAACTCTAATAATTAAATGTAGTAAATATCCTAATTTGTGAAATTTACAGTATTTCTATAATTAAACTGTTGATTATTCAAGTACGGTTAAAATAGTGATACTGTTTTTTACTATGTCATATAACAAGTAATTTCCTCCATTTGTTTAGTCCATCACTCAATCACTGTAAACGAGGAATTTTCAATTAGTTACCAAACTCATTTATTACAAAAAAAACTACACTATCAAATTAAGGTCAGTGTTCCCTTCAAAGAATCCTCCTTGCCAAGTATATACTTATCCCAAAGGAGTTTTGACTTTTTGAAACAGACCTGGAACACTTCTTCCTGAATGCTCAAAAGCTTCTCCATCAAATTTCTTCAAACTCCAGAATGGTGGCAATCTTTTTCCTTTGAGCAGGGTTTTTCATTTGGGGAACCATAACAAGTCACATGGGGCCAGGTCTGGTGAGTAGCAGAGTGATCTTGTTTTTGGGTAAAAACTCATGAGTTCTGAGAGATGAATATTTGCATGCATATTGCAATGGTAAAAAAATCACTCGCAGCTCCTCCAAAGTTTGGGCCATTTTCACTTGATTCCCTCTCTTAGGTGGCTCATAACCCCAGGTAGTGCCCAATATCTATTGTCTGGCCTTAGTCTTGATGCACAACCCCCTATGTATTAAAAAAAAGTCAATATCCCCTTGATATTCAAGTAGATTTGTCAAGCTCTTTTGTGGCAGGGGATGCTTCACTAATCCATTTTGAACATTGCACTTTTGTTTCGATGTCTTTTCAATAAACCCACGACTCATCAGTTGTTATGATCCGGGAAAGAAGGTTTCATCCTCTTCAGCTTGATCAAGCAATTCCTGAGAGGACATGATGTTGTTTCTGTTCTGCTGTCATCAGGTGAGGCACAAATTTGGCAGCACTTGATGCATCCTCAATTTTTCAGTCAAGATTTCATAGCACAAACCAATCCAGATGCCACACTCCTCTGCAAGTTCCCTGACAGTCAAACATCAATTTGCAGGAACGAAATGGTTCACTTTCTCAATGTAGGGGTCATCAATAAATAATGATGGTTTTATGGAACACTTGTCTTCCACTAATTGCTGGCCCTTTTTAAACAGGGTAAACCACTCATAACACAAGGTACATTTCACAGCATTCTCCCTATAAACCTTGGTAATCTACTCAAAAGTTTCTGCCGAGGTTATGTCGAGTTTCATGCAGGATTTCACAGAACAACGCTGCTCCTGAAAAGAGCTCATTTCCATGGATCAGATTTTTCACAGCACTCCACTAAAAACCCTTCACTTAAACGGCCATTACTAATCAACAAAGTGGTTGAAGGGGGGTAATTATGGAAGTTTCTGCAGACACAACACCTCTAAGTTGATTAAAAAAAACAAATGGAGGTCCACTAGTCATAAAATGAGGGAACCTTTCGAACAGACCTCCTAACTTATTCAGATGAGTAGTCTATATAAAAAACTCATACCATTTAAATTAAACTTAAAAATGTTCTTTAATTCCCTTAAATAAATGGATTAGATCATAAACATTCTCTTTTTTGACTATAGCAATGGAATTTTTTACAAAACATACTACTGAATATAATGCATATCATTATGTACTACTGCACACATTCTATGCTAATGTATATATTGTATTACATTGTATAGTTATGCATTTGTATAGAGAACTTTAAAAATGTGTGTAATATGCATAAATATTGTGTACAATTTTTGCATAAGGTATACACATAACTTTGAACTCTGATGAATTCTAAGAGGTTGAAATATCCCTTTGAAAAATACACAGTTTACCTTGGCTCCCTGTTCACAGTGCTTATTTAGAAGTGACCTAAGATACCAACAGAGCTTGCCTGGATATTCATACATATCTGTTTATTTTTTCCTACATATGCAACACTTCAATGAAACATTGCTAAATAGCAGAAAAATTAGTTGTGAACTCAAAGTAGTACTGCATACTTTTATTTAATTGTAACGTAATAACAACTTGCACTAGACAGTATTGAAGTGGCAACTCATGAATGGCAGCAATCACATATAACCTTGATGGAAGGTGGGTGGTGTTACAACCTCTTGTCATGACCCTATGGGCAGTGATGCAACTGTGAACCTAAATTCTCGCCCAGTAGAACGTCTCAAACATATTCTAATGCATTATTCTGCAGTAAATTATTTACTACTTTATCTTCTGAACAATGATATTACATAAAAAATAATTGACTTGCTTGCCTTCAACATTCTAATAAGTCAAATTGAAATTTGATATGGACCCAGTGATAGAGGCTCTGCAGGCTGTTTGGCCATTGCTTCTCAGGAATGCATTAAAGCATAGTTTGCTAATTAGTTTTGCTTTTGCTAAGTAGTTAAATTTGCTAATTCCTAAATTTAAACACAATTAAAATAACCTTGATATGGTTTTCAATAAAGCAATCCTGACACTAGGCAAACTACTATGAGTGAGTTTCGAAACCTCAACTATTTCTTCCCTTTCAAGGCGCAAAGCTGATGCACATCCTCGCATGTCACTGAAAGCAAAAAGTACACATAACGTCCTAAGTAGTCTTCCACCAAATTCCATTATTTTTACTAAATGGTGCTCTAGCAGATCGCATACCAATATGTCCCCAGTGACACAAATAAAATTGCATTCCTTGTACCCAACCTGAAGCATGTCTCATTATTTAATAATTATTATTGTCACAGAGATTGTTTCAAACAATCAGTATGAACACATCTTAACAACACCAACATCTTAGAACATATCTTAATAAAATTTCAGTACATCATTTGAAAGTGCACCATTGTGTATGCTACACGAAAATCAATAGACAAATCTATGTAGTCAGTGCAAATTGTACCGGCCGCTTCCGAATGGAACCAGTCTGCTACCGGCGACTCCCGCCGGAAACGCGCCGTCATCTGTCGACGGTGGTGACGCGGAAGGTCACCAGAGTCCACCACCACGACACGAGTGAGGGGGCCCCAAAAAAGAGTCTTCCCGGAGCCTTCGACGAGTACGCTTCTTCTCGTCCGCGCTCCCTCGCTTCGCACCGCTCTGCTTCATATTGTACTGCGCACAAAAAAATTTGTCGCTAACCAACTGAGAGCACATTTATTTCGGACTGACCACCCTACTCACTATAGTGGTGACCCCGACGTGATCCTCTTAAAGGATAATCGTTAATTTTATCGAGTTCGCGCAATTTTCGCCACGTGGTTCGTCCCCTACCAGGCTGCCGTAATGGAGAGCTCATACGTTAGCCGTGTGACTATCAGAATCCCTCCGTTTTGGCCTGATAGGCCCGCGCTGTGGTTCGCACAAGTAGTGGTACAATTTTCTCTAGCGGGAATAACAAACGAGCTTACAAAGTTCTCTCACGTGGTCGCGCAGTTGGACAGTAGCCACTCGCAAGAGGTGGAGGACGTGATCATTAATCCCCCTGCCGAAAACCCGTTTCCACGGATCAAGGAAGAGTTAATCCAGCAGCTGCCAGTCTCCCAGGAGCAGCGGATACGGCAACTCCTAGAGCACGATGAGTTGGGCGACCGGAAGCCGTCTCAGTTCCTACGCCATCTGCGAACGCAGGCCGGCGTCTCCGTGCCTAGCGGGTTCTTGCGGACGCTCTGGCTGAATCGCCTGCCATCCTACGTGCAGTCGATCCTAGTCGCGCAGGATTCGGTGGAGCTAGGAGAGCTGGCGAAACTGGCCAACAAGATCCACGAGGTAACCCCAAGGCATCAAGTCGCCAGCACTTCTTCCCGCAATGAAATGGACGAGTTGCGGAAGGACATCGCGGAGTTAACCCGTCAAGTCGCCGCGCTGACTGCCTTTCGCCCGAATCCCCGCGGCCGTCCAAGCTCGAAACGCCGACAACGTGGTGCCCGTAGCCCTTCAGAACCCCCAGATTCCCGCCTCTACTGGTATCACGCTACGTTTGTTTCCCGCGCTCGCAAGTACCGTTCCCCATGTGAACACGAGGCGGGAAACCGCGTGGGCAGCGACTACTGGCGGCCGACGACCGCTGCCCCAATCCGCGCCGCTTGCACGTAATGGACGCGACGTCAAAGGTAAACTTTTTAATTGATACCGGGTCTGACTTGTGTGTGTACCCGAAATGCCTTGTTAGGGGTCGGCGTGCGCCAAATTCCTATGAACTCTTTGCTGCAAACGGGACAGTTATCGCGACGTACGGATTCATTAACTTAATTTTGAATTTGGGCCATCGACGGGAATTTCCTTGGCGGTTTGTCATCGCTGACGTCGACAAACCTATCATTGGGGTAGATTTTTTGTCCCACTACAACCTGTTGGTGGGCATCAGAAAACGCCGAATTTTGGACGCGACCACTTCGCTGGCCATCAGCGGCCGCGAAGTGAAATTCGCGGCCCCGCAGGTGAAAACAGTGGTGAACAATTCCCCTTTTCACGCCGTTCTGAGTGAATTTCCCGAAATTACTCGCCCGGCCGGGACGCCGAGGGAAACGCGCCCCTCCACGGTGCACCATATTCGTACGACACCGGGACCCCCTTCGTTCTGTAAACCACGTCGCTTGGCGCCGGACAAGCTTGCCATCGCGAAGCGCGAATTTGAAGCGATACTTCGAACGGCACCGCCCGACGCTCCGACAGCTGCTGGGCCTCACCCCTCCATCTTATGCCGGAAAAAGACGACGAGTGGCGCCCGTGTGGGGATTACCGCGGGCTTAATGCACGTGCGATACCGGACAGATATCCGGTACGGCATATCGCGCACTTTGCCGGTAATCTCGCTGGGAAGGCAATTTTTTCACGCATTGACCTGCTACGTGAATATCATCAGATCCCCGTGAACCCCAAAGACATTCCCAAAACTGCGATAACAACGCCGTTTTGTCTGTTCGAGTTTCCCTTCATGGCTTTCGGCCTTAGAAACGCTGCTCAGACCTTCCAGCGATTCATCGACGAAGTGATTAGGGGGTTTGACCATTCATATGCTTATTTGGACGACATTTTGGTTGCCTCGGTGGACGCTGATGAACACAGGCGCCATCTTAGGGAGTGGTTTTCGCGGTTGTAGGAGTATGGTGTGCTTGTGAACCCCGCTAAATGCCTCTTGGGTGTGCAGGAAGTCACATTCCTGGGGTATTGTGTCCGTGCGTCCGGCACCCGACCGACAGACATCACATTTTGGCCTTTGCACACAATCAAGACTTAATCGATTGGTATTTGGTAGGGGTTTGTTTTCATTGGATCCTAAGTGGATCAATTTGGTGTTAAATCACAATCATTTAGGCCACCTCAATTATTTATTCTAAGATTTACCAAATAAATGCTAAAAGAAAATTTCCAACCTATGATTATGCGAGTCAGCCCATATAGGCATTTCATGTGACCAGGTGTCATAGAAGCAAGGCTTCAGGGGAAGACTTCTTAATTAATAATAGCAAGGTAAAAGCAATATCACCAGGACAGTTATTATCTACATGCTGTAGGTGGAATGATTGAAAGGGATTTTAGCAGGAAGAGGCTACTCTCAAAGATAATTGTGTATATATTATTATTATTAGGTAATCTACCAGTTAAGGTAGGTTTTTGGATGGAATCAACTATCAAATAAATATTGTCCAACTCCAATTAAAACTCAATCCAGCAACCTGCTCCACATCAGGTCTCCCTTCATCTCTGTGTACTTCCTCTCTTCATCCCATCCAACATCCCTATCCTGTTCCTACCCTTTCCTCACTTGCCCAACATTCTTCCCTCTATTACCTTCTTCAGCACTCCACTACCGCTCAATCTGCCTTTCAGCCATTTTTCCTACCTCTATAGGATTTCTCTCAGCATAACCCCTCCTCATCCACCATCCCTAGTACTTCCTTATTTGTTTTTCTTTTGGTCCATTTCACCTTCTCCATTCTTCTCCACACCCACATTTCAAAAGCCTCCAATCTACGTCGATCCACCTGCTTCAGCGACCACGCTTCCACGCCATACATACTCGCGCTATGCCCCATATCAAAGTTTTTACAAGTCGTTTCTTAACCTTCCTACTCAACATCCCCATCACCAACTCTCTCCCTCCCTCCAAAGTTGTAGAGAAGAATAGAGGTGAAGTAGGCATGAAGTGAAACAAATGAGGAGGCTGGGTATGCTGGAAGAGGAGAAAGGATTCCTGGACGAAATCATAATGAGACCAACAAATGGATGCAAAGCTTAATGATTAACTTTGATATGTTAAAGACTTTGATAGAGGGGACAATTTAAGGCAAACAAACAAAGGAGAAGAATACGATAGGGATGTTTGGTGAGATTTAGGAAATATACAGAGATGAAGAGGGGCTTGTTGTAAAACAAGATATTTGGATCTGTTTTGTTAGGAGAAACAAAATATTTAGTTCACAGTAGTATATATTCAAAATCTACCCTAACCGGCAGATTACTTAATAATAATAAAAGTTTCAAAATCTCCAGTGTATCTAAGCAATTTTCCTAATCATGGAGATCCAAGTGGCAATTTTATTGACTGTTTCATCAATATCAGAATATTAGTAAAGATTTTCAATTAGAGTAAACCCTAAATACCAAGTGTTGGTCGTAGTGGGAAAAATGTTACTTTCTTCTTGGTATGTAATCTATACTGGAATTGAAGCAGCTAGTTGCCTAATTAAATGTTAATATAAGTTCACAATTTAATATCCAATCAACTGTTAATATGTATTATACAAATAAAGGGTATTTCCCAAAAGTAGTATATCTTATTTTTTCTTAGCTATATGGACAGATGGGCAGCGGTCTCTCTGACTGGGTTCGAGGAAAGGGATTGTCGGTAAAGGATGGAGGCCACAAACAATTGGCTCCCAGTCTTTTTGGGGTGTGGATTGTTCATTTGCAAGCCTCTATAACTTGACTTTATTATACTCTGGCATGTATCAGTTTTTGGAAAAGCAGCATGCCATCAAATTTATCATAAAACTGGGAAAAACCAGGAAATGGACTCATTATATGTGCAAGGTAATAAGACCATTAGTAGATTGGGGATTTTCAAGTGGCACAAGTTGTTTCAAGAGGATAGAACAGATGTTGAAGATGCCAAATGCTCAGGATGTTCTTTGACCTCAAAAATGATAAAAATATTGCATGAGTTAAGGCTTTGTTAGATAGGGATCAAATATTAAGTGCTTGCATGGTTTTTGATGAACTTGGCATCCCTAAGAGTGATATGCATCTACTTATGACTGAAGAAATGAGCATGAGAAAGGTGTCTGAAGTTGCTGCTGCAAAGTGCTTCATTTTATATAATATCCTTAACCTATTCCTGCCCTCCCTCATTAGCATAAAATTTTCCATTCAATTAAACACCACAATTCACAAACCTCCAAACCATGTTTATCATCCTGCTTCAATGACCATGCTTCTGCTCCCTACATAACTGTGCTCCAAATTAAAGTTTTAATGACTCTTTTCTTAATGTTCTTACCCAATCTCCCTGTCATTTATTCCCATCTCCTTGTGAAATCCTCTTTGCATAATGCAATTCTTATCCTTATATGCCTGATTCTTTGACTATTTTGGTCCAAAACTTATTTGAGATATGTAACATTTATACTGAGTTCAATTTTTCCCTCCTTTTTGAATGTTTAACTTAGTCCATCTCTTTCTGCAAAACCTCCTACCCAAAGTTTTTTACATTTATTCTTATTCCACTTTTTCACACAGAATGACCTTTTCACAGTGTAAAGCTTGAAATATCATGGCTGACTGACAAACCAAATTTTGGTAATCAGCAAAACTAACTTATTTTATGAAATCTTCACCGACTTTCCGTCCCTCTCTCATTTTTCCCATACATCTTCAATCATTTCTTCCACTTATACGTTTAACAGCACAGGTTATAATGGACAGCCTTGCCTAACTCCTGTTCCTAACACTGCCAGTCTGGACTCTCCATCCTCCACTTGCACTTGAGCATTCTGAAAATGTTTAGTCACAGGAAAATTTTCACAGGTTTTTTGGATGGACACAACCATCAAACAAATATTTTGCAACTCCAAACAAAACCCAATCCAGCAACCTAAACTACATCAGGTCCCTTCATCTCACTACTTCATCTCTGTGTACTTCTTTCCTCCCTTCATCCCATCCAAAATCCCTATCCTGTTCCTACCCTTTCCTCTCTTGCCCAACATTCTACCCTCTATTACCTTCTTCAACATTCCACTACCGCTCAATACGCCTTTCATCCATTTTTCCTGCCTCCATACGATTTCTCTCAACAAACCCCTCTCCTCACCCACCATCTTCAGTACTTCCTCATTTGTTTTCCTTTCGGTCCATTTCACCTTCTCCATTTTTCTCCATACCCACATTTCAAAAGCCTCCAATCTACGTCTATCCTCCTGCTTCAGTGACCACGTTTCCGCACCATACACTCCAAATCAGAGTTTTTACGAGTCTTGTCTTAGCATCTCTACTCAACGTCCCCGTCATCAACTCCCTCCTCCTTGAGAAAGCCTCCTTACCTAGCGATTTCTTCTCCTTACGTCCCTTCCACTTTGACCGTATAGGTCCAAAACACTTTTGAGATATGTAAACTGCTCTACCTGCTCTATTCTTTCCTCGCCTATTTTAATATTTAGCTTAGCCTTTTTCTTTCTGGAAAATCGCATAACCTTTGTTTTATTATTATATCGATTCTCATCCCATATTTATGGCACTAAACCTCCAATTCACTCAGCAATGCTTGCAACCCCTTGGCTGACTGAGGAACTAATGCTTGGTCATTAGCAAACCTAACCGATTTTATGAATTCCCCTCCGACTTTCATTCCTACCTCCAGTTCTTCACATGCCTCTTTAATCATTTCCTCCACATATACGTTGAACAGTACCGGTGACAATGGGCAACCCTGCCTTGCCCCTCTTCCTAACACTGCCCATCCGGACTCTCCGTTCCCCACTCGCACCTGAGCAGTCTGAGACATGTACAGTTTGCGGATCAGTCTCCTGTCTCTCCAATCCATTCCTATTTTCTGCAATACACGCATTAATTTTCCCAATCCACTCTATCAAACGCTTTTTCGAAATCTACAAAACAGGCAAAAACGTCCTGATTGTATTCTATATTCCTCTCGATTAGTGATCTCATTACTGCAATGGCATCACGCGTACCTCTTTCTTTCCTAAACCCAAACTGATCATCCCCTAAGTAATCATTTGCCTTACTCTCTATCCTTTTGTTGATGATCCTGAGAATAACTTTAGCTGCGTGGGATATCAAACTTATTGTTCTGTAATCCTCACAAGACGTAGTCTTTGCCTTTTTTGGAATAGGAACTAACACCGATCTCACAAAATCTTCCGGCCAGATTCCTTCTTCATAGATACTACGAATCAGTCCATATAGGGCCTTCTTCCCGCATTTTCCTAAACATTTCAACAGTTCTACAGGTATGCTGTCCACCCCCACGGCCTTATTTGCTTTCATCTCCTTTATTGCCCTTTCTATTTCATCGTCGAGTATGCCTAGACGTAAGCTATCTACTTCTACGTCACGTTCCTTTTCTATGTCTAACCTTGTCCGCCTAAGTTCTCTACCATACAGTGTTTCTATGCATTCCTTCCATCTCTCTTGGAATTTTCCTGGCTCAACTATTAACTTACCCCACTTATCTTTAACTGTTAGCACAGATCTTGCCTTCTTCCATCCCGATAATAACTTAACCTTGCTGCATAGAGCACCAATTTCACCCTTCTTCTGTAAATTTTCCATGTCCTCGCATTGCGTTTTCCACCATTCTTCTTTTGCTTTATTTGTGAGCCTTCTCAATTTGTTTAACTCTTCGTACTTCCTTTTTCCTAACTCTGTGTTTACATTTTTCCATCTTCTTCTCTCATCCATCTTTGCAATCATCTCATCCGTTACCCATGGCTTCCTTATCCTTTTCCCGTTTACGGTTCCTATAGTGTCTTTAGCGGCATCCAATATCTCTTTCTTGATACATTCCCATTTTTCTTCGAGAGTATTCAGTTCTTTACCGCCATCCATCATTTTCTCTACAGCCTGCTGATACTCCTTCCTTGTTAATCCATTTAAAGCTTCTTAATTCCATTTCCGAACATGCCGCCCTTGCCTTATCTTCTTGAAACGAACGTTACATTTCATAACAACTAAATTGTGGTCAGAGTCCGCATCCGCTCCTGGGAAACTGAGCGAATTTATCACCCTGTTCCTAGACCTGTGCCTAACCATAATATAATCTAACTGATACCTTTCTGAGTCACCTGGAATTTTCCATGTATACTTACGCCTTTTGTGCTGTCTAAACCATGTGTTGGTGATGACTAACCCCTGTCTGCTGCAAAATTCAATTGCTTTCTCCCCGCGTCGATTCCTCATGCCTAACCCATAGTCCCCCACCTCACCGCCATCTCTTCCTTCGCCTACCGTCGCATTCCAAACCCCCATCACTATCAAATGTTTCCCTGCAGGAACACTGGCGATGATATCCTCTAACTCATCGTACATCCTATCGACTTCTTCCTCCTTGTGGTTGCTAGGTGGCATGTATACCTAAACAATGACCAAGTCGTCGGCTCTGCTTTAATCTCTACGAGATATATATATATATATATATATGTCTGTTCCTCAGTGAGGCGGCTGCAATGGCGTCTGACCCCAGTGGGGCGGCCTTTAAGTTATGGTGTCACGTTAAAATCACTATTGAGGAAGGCAACGGGAAACCACCTCAATTATGATTCCCAAGAATATAATGATGGGCACTATAGATAATATGAGTCCTGACAACTACGGGACTCGGCCCAAGAGGCCGTGTGTCGTACCCGGCAGCGGGAGAGGCAAGGCTTCCGCGGTCGTCATCCCACGAAACCCTAGCAGGGAAGAAATAACTGCAGCAGGACAGAAGACTCAGAAGAAGGCGAAAGTAGTTAGAATAGTAACCTGGAACGTCAGGGCAATGTTGAGAAGAGGCAAATTAGAAAATATTAAACGAGAGATGGAAAGAGGTAATATAGATGTTTTAGGTCTCTGCGAGGTGAGATGGAAGGATAGCGGGGATTACTGGAGTGACAATTATAGAGTAATATACAGCGGCGGGGACGAGATCCAAAGAGGGGTTGCCGTAATTTCAAGTAAAGGGGTAGGAAGAAGCGTAGTCAACATAGAGCAAGCGACAGATAGATTTTACTCGTAGAGATTAAAGCAGAGCCGACGAACTTGGTCATTGTTCAGGTATACATGCCACCGAGCAACCACAAGGAGGAAGAAGTCGATAGGATGTATGATGAGTTAGAGGATATCATCGCGAGTGTTCCTGCAGGGAAACATTTGATATTGATGGGGGATTGGAATGCGACGGTAGGCAAAGGAAGAGATGGTGGTGAGGTGGGGGACTATGGGTTAGGCACGATGAATGAACGCGGGGAGAAAGCAAGTGAATTCTGCAGGAGACAGGGGTTAGTCACACTAACACATGGTTTAGACACCACAAAAGGCGTAGGTATACATCGAAAATTTCAGGTGACTCAGAAAGGTATCAGTTAGATTATATTATGTTTAGGCACAGGTATATAAAAAAAAACCATAAACACAGTAATCAACCCGAAGGTCGGTTTAGTAGGTGATGGTAGAGCTCACCCACGTACCAAGCCCTATACGGCGTGTGAATATTCACACATCAGGGTAGGGGGGCCAGTTCCTTTCCCTGTGCCAGTTATGGTTTCCCAGGAAGATCTGGTACCGGAAAAATCAACTAGCTTGGGTGGAGCTGCAGGTGCCCAAAGTTCCTCGCGCAGGTATATATATATATATATATATATATATATATATATATATATATATATATATATATATATATATACACACACATATATTACATATTATTATTATATTATATAATTATTACATATAATATATATATATATATCATATATATATATATATATATATATAATACACCATTTCAATACTGCCAAGAGACCATGTTTTCAAATTTTAAAAATCAAAGCAGAGCCAAGCATAATTTGTCAAAGTCACAACAAAAATTCCTGGTGTGAGATATTCATCTTGGTTCGTTCATATCCATGGCTGGCCATTGTTATCTACTTAATTAGAATAAAAATAATTCTTGATTTTCACAAAACAATTCAAGTTGTCTAATTTAGAGTAGTGACACATTAGTTTATGTCATTCTATGAATGGTACTTATAGGGTTCGTCCGGAAAATAAGTGTCCTGAGCTCAGGAAAAAAAATATATTACACTTTTACATATCTTAAGCTAATATTCCTCAAAACAGAACCCTTTAGAGTCGATACACTTGTTCCAGCGGCGTTCCCATTCCTAGAAGGCTCCCGTAAAGGCATCATCGGGAACCTCTCGAAGACACGTCGTCACGGCCTTTTTGACGGCGTCCAAAGCCCCGTATTGCGTTCCTTTCAACCTCCTCTTTATCTTTGGGAACAGAAAAAAGTCAGGTGGTGCCAAGTCCGGGCTGCAGGGCGGGTGCGGCAGCGTTGCCACGCCGTGCATGGCCAAGAAGTCCGACACGACAAGCGCGGTGTGAGGCGGCGCATTGTCGTGATGCAGCCGCCAGATGTTTTTTATCGCTCGCCCGTCGCGGGCGACTCGTTTTCCAAGCCTGTCGAGCACTTGGACGTAAAATGCAACATTTACAGTTTGTCGTTCAGGCACAAATTCGTAGTGGACCACTCCCCTTTTGTCAAAAAAGACAATGAGCATCGCCTTGATCCGAGATTACTCATGCGAGCTTTCTTTTGACGGGGTGATGACGGGCTGTGCCACTCCGCACTTTGTCTCTTCGACTCCGGGTCGTACTCAAAGACCCACGTCTCGTCCCCGAAACAACGTTCTCTAAAAAATTTGGATAATTTTTGCAGTGATCCGCAAGTTGTGTCGCGATTTCCAAACAATTGAGTCTTTGATCATCACTGAGCACTTTCGGCACCAACTTTGCACAAATTTTTCGCATCTGTAATTGGTCCCTAATAATCTCGTGTACTATTGTTTTTGGCACATTACACTGCTCTGCTATCATCCGAACACTAAGACGACGATCAGAGTTCAGTACAACGCGAACTTTTCGCACATTTTCGTCAGTGAGTGTCGTTGATGGGCGTCCAGGCCGTGGTTCGTCGTCGACCTCTTCTCTGCCCTCCACGAACATCTTGTGCCACCGAAAGATCATGTTTATGGACATGGCTGACTCCCCGTAAGCCTGGTTAATCATACCGACAGTTTCGGTAGGCGATTTCCCTAGCTTTACCGCAAATTTGAAGGAATAACGCTGTTCCAAAAACTTCGGCATCGCGTTCCGTGACGCGGGTCGAGCGTGGAGGTTCGCATTAACAGAGCTCCTCACTACACCACAGCTCAGAGCCGACTGCCTTTTTCAGCGTCGCTTTCAAACATACCCCCCTCCAATCGCAGCCGGTCAGAGCGGTGCTGGGCGAGCCTGCAACGGCGGGAAAAAATCAGTACACTTATTTTCCGGACGAACCCTGTATGTTACCTTGTAATAAAAAAAATACTCATGGCATTTATTTCAGGATAGTGAAACCCATCTGAAAGTTGATAATTACTGAGTCAAGTATTGAATGAAAACTAATTGTATTTACTGCCCTACTTGGAAGACTGCTTACTTTCACTCTGGTCAAAGACCATTATAATAGTAAATTGAACAGTATTTGTGACTTATTTATTAAAATGCAGCCCTCACTAATCCAAAAAATAAAATTACAGATGCATGTTTAAGGCAAATGTTCTCTACTAGAACTAATGTGTAGTTAGTGCTTTTTGCATTTCTTGGAGATAAAAACTGAGATAAATTGTGATACAGAACTCTAGAGTTTTCTTTACAAGCCCTTAAAAGTTGTTTAATGTTAGTAAGATACCTGGATATCATGTACCTTAAGGTATACTATGAGTTTTCCTCCAAGTTTAACACTCAAAATACAATTTGATGGATGCATTTATTAATAACTTTATTTAATGAGATTTTATAGGTTAGACCTAAAATTAAATCCACACGCTTTGCATTCCTTGGCTCTTCTGGGAGGCATGACATTCTCCATGTTAGTGACAAGAAAACTGATTGAGCCTGTCATTACTTATTGTATCAATGAATTATACTAAAGCATATTCAAAGAATATTTGTATGATTTACCATTTAGTTATTCTAACTTCAAGAAGGTTTGTTTCCATTTATCTTAACAGTAGCTTTCAAAAATAGTGTATATTTTACTTGTGCATATTCTCCTTAGAAAAAGGAAAATATGCACAATAGAATAGAAATATAGGAGAATTGAATTTGCATGTGATGGTGAGGTGGCTAATGTAATGGCTTCCCATCCAGTGAGCCCAAGTTCCAATCCAGCAGGCGGGACATATTTTTCAGTAATATCTGGATCAATACATTAGGTGCATGTGCCTTTGAACGAGTATGCCATCTTGCAGATGGGATGTCACATTGTGTGAGACCATTCATTAGATGCCTTGTTTAAGGCTAGGCTAATGCTGATGCTGGGTTTCTCTCCACCCTTCCTCCTTTCCCATTCATCGATAATGGCCCTAATGACCTCAACTGTGGGATTCCTCTCCTACAACTACTGCTACTGGATATACATGTGCCATCAGTCATAACTGATAAACCACAAAATTATGTTTGTGATATCAGTAATTTTTATTTGTAAAGTTTTACTGTTTCCATAGATTATATTTAATCATTAATTAACATTTCATCATAATTTAACTGCTTACCACTGTATCAGCATTTTTATTAGCTTCTAATCAAAGTTTCTCGGACTTTCAATTTTCTGATTAAGTAGAGCCACATGCAAAATTGGCTGTATGCAATAATAAAATCAACGATATACACAGTAATCAACCTGAAGGTCAGTTTGGTGGGTGATAGTAGAATTCGCCCAGTACTATGCCCGTGTGAAATTCTCACATCAGGGTAGGGGGGCCAGTTCTTTTCCCTATGCCAGTTATGGTTTCCCAGGCTGATCTGGTACCCAAAAAATCACATATCTTGGGTGAAGCTGCAAATGTCCAGAGAGGCTTCCCCAGGAATCGAAAACCCAGACCCTCCAGTCAGTAGTCCAATGGCCAAGTTAATTGAGAGAAAATTGTTTCATGATTTTTAACTAATGATGTACTAGTCATCCTCCCTCCCAATCACATAATGAACTTTTTTGTAATCCTTCCTTGACTCACTGCTAAATGTGCAATACAATACAAAATTTTAAGATTGTAAAAACCATTTGCCTTCCCAAGGATCCCAGTCAAGGTGAATGATTTCTACACTCTGAAATTGTTGCATTAAATTCTTTTAGTTTTTTATGGAACTGTGAATTCAAGCAAAACGATTCAGCTCGATGATATCTCTTTTCCTGTACAGTTTCATTCATGAATGGTCTTTACAAAAAATCATCTACATTTTGAAATGATATCATTGACAATGACAATCATAATCACTATGACAATTTAAAAAAATACTGAAATCGACCTCACATATGAAGAAATGAAAAAATATGGGCATGGTCCACCACCTTAATTTTCTTGATACACTGTACAATTCACACAGGCAGTCTGCAATATTTAAATCTCCTTTAGTATCATTATAAATTATGTAAAACAATACAAATACTAATGTAAAGATGTCCTTGATTATTTGAACTATACTATTAAATGAATTGAACTTAAAGAGTGCCAAACTTGCACAATCTTAAAGTGCATAGAAGGAGCTCTGTGATTACTCACATTTTGCTATATAATCTATGACTATATCTTGTTCTGTGCATGGAACTTAGCATTTTCTCCTGTTTATATGTTAACATTATTTGTGCTATATACCTCATAATAATGAATTATAATTTTCCCAAACACATCTTAAATTAAGGATATCGAGTCCTGAATTACAATATTTCTAACCCAGCCAATTAATAAATGCTTCCATCCATCACAACAGGTACTTTCCATTCAGGGTTGTAGGTACTTGGAAATATTTTTAAGAGCTTATTCCAAAAATACTGATGAGTCTTTAAGTTTTTTAAATGAAAGGAAAATCAATGAAGTTTGGGAAAGCATAAAATGTAATCTTCATTACCCAAGTCAGTTACCTAATTTACTCACTAAGATAGGTTGAGTATAATACTCTCATATGGCAGTGCTACACGTAGTTTAAATTCCAGAGATATTTCAGTTTTGGCAAATTTTGCTCGTTCGAATATTTTCAGGGAAGATGTATTATGAGCAATCAGAAATTTTACAAAAGTAAGTATATTCAATCATTATTTTGTATTAATGATTTCATATTTTCATTACAAAGGCGGTAATCAACATCTTTTACTTTTGTTGTTATAGGATTTTAATGTCTTAGACACACAGCCAGCATATTTGAAAGAATTTAAGGATGAGCAAGAGGGTATGATGGTAACATGGCTAGCAGGCAGCACCCTACTTCTTACCCTTTTACATGTACTGACAACATCACTATGTCTTGCTCTGAGATCCCGGTATCAGCACCAATTTAATGCTGCCCCTTCAATAGCTTTTCATTAGTTTCTCTTTTCTTGACAACAATAAAGTTTAATGGTAGCAAAATTAAAACTATTATCCTTTACATTATGTTTTTTATTTTGCCTAGGATCTAATGATTCTGACTTAAACAGAGGAGTGGATGGAGTTCCAAACACTAACAAGCATAGTCTTCAAGGCTCTGATCCAATTTGGATGCAAGCATATGAGAATGAGTGGTAAAAAGAAGATGACTCCCTTAGGTGCATAATTTTATAATTTTTTTGAGTTCATTAAATATTTTTAAATATTATTATTACATTAACTAATTAAATTATGTTATTTTGGCCATACTTCAGCAAGAGACTCTCTAGATGAAAATGCTGTGGTCAATGAAGATTCAGTATCTTTTTCACATGATATGAAGCAGTGCTTTGGCCAGCTGTGTATCTATGGGGGCACATGCACAGGGTGATTACCACAAATTATAGTATAATTTATCATAATACTAATGGCAGAATAAACAATCTTTGGTACTTCAGGTGTTACCTATAGATTAAGTTTAATAAAACTTTCTCGTTTTATTTTATTGTATATCATGAACACAGTAATCAACTCGAAGATCCATTTGGTAGGTAATGGTACAGTTATCCCAGTACTAAACCCAATGGCATATGAAATTCACACCTCAGGGTAGGGGGGGCCAGTTCCTTTCTGTGCTGGTTATGGTTTGCCAGGAAGATATGGTACCTGAAAAATCACATAGTTTGGGTGATGCTGCAGGTGCTCAGAGAGGCTTGCCCAAGATTCAAACCCAGGCCCTTTGGTCAGTAGTCCAATGCTCTATCCCTGAACTACCGCAACCCATATTTTTTATTTATACATTAAACATCAAATGATCATACAGTATCCCAGCAGTCACTAACAGAAATACACCCTCTTTGCATTTAATATTCAAATATACTCCTTATGCTGCATACTCGCAGCAAAAGGTATATAGGTATGCAAAATGTGAAATTAGATTCACCTGGCTTTCTTAATCTCTTTACTCTTTATCAGGTTCACCCTTGAAATCTTTTATTTAAAAGGGTCGGTCTTCTAAAAATAAAGTTATTTGTGAAAATTATTTTCTAAGAAATGTATATAATTATATATGAACAGCCATGGTCTTTCTCTTCCAAATAGCAGTGCAAAAACCTCAGTAACAAAAGGGCAATGTCAAATTACCCTTTAATCTTAATTTAAAAAACCATACCAGATATCGAGGGATCCGGGTTTGAATCCCGGTCAAGGTGAATGAGTTTTACTCTCTGAAATTGTTGCATTATAATTGCACACATAGCGGATGACTCTTTTAAAAGTTACTGTTACGGCATCTCCCGCAGTTTCTTGAAATAAACAGCCTAAGTGTTTAAAATTGGTTTTAACCTAGTGGACTGTGGCGCCTCACGCACGGCTGCGAATGCCTGTGACATTGTATGCACGGTATTTCGTCACAACATCTTGTTCCTTTAAAGCCCCCAAAATTTCAGAGTGTAAGAGGACGTCTCGTTAGCTTAATTGGTTAAAGCACTCGGCCGGATATTGAGGGATCCGGGTTCGAATCCCGGTCAAGGCGAATGATTTTTACTCTCTGAAATTGTTGCATTATACTTCAAAGGGGTTCCATATTATGCACCACACTTAAAGGGGGATTAACCTCAAAATGTGTGAAGTGAAATAGTGTAGCGAGTGTTATGTCTGATCGACCCGCAATAACAAAAAATAGATAAAACGGTCACTTATTTATTTTCATAAGCTCCCCCAAGCCAAGGGATGTGTTTGGGAAACAGAATTTCAGAAAAACATATGTAGCATAGGGAAAGGAACTAGTCCCCCTATCCTGCTAATGTGTGAATTTCACTTGACACACAGGGCTTAGTAAGATACCTTTGCCCATCAAACGAACAACAAGGCCTATTTCCATTTTTCCATGGATTTTGTTGTGCATAGTGTTAATAGCTAAAAAGAAAATATTGCATATGTAGTTGTAATGGAAACCAATATAAAATTTATGCAAGCAAAAATAACATATACCAGGTATACAAGTATGAAATGCGGATTTCATACAACAGATGCTGCACCAAAACAGCTGTAGTATCAAGATTAGACACTTATGCCATCAACAAATGCTAGAGGCACACAAGTAATTAATTGAAAAAGTGTTTGCATAGTGTTGTGATGCTGTGTTCAATGACAAAATTTACACCAAACAAAGTATACACACATCTGCGCATTGCATTATTTTTTTTGTTTCATTTGAGGAAAAATGCTGCTAAATGATATCATTTACTTTGAGAAGCTTATGATGAACATGTTCCTTTGGAAGATAAGTGTGAACAATGGTTTTGGTGTTTCAAAAGTGGCAACTTTGATGTTGCAGACAAGGAGCATTGAAAAATTGCTGGAGATGAAAAATGGATTTATTTTGAGAATCCTAAGCACAAAAAAAAATCGGTAGGCCCATATGCGCCATCCAATTCAACTTCAAGATGAATTGCTTAGGCAGAAAGGCAATACTCTGTGTTTAGTGGGACCAGAAGGATGTGGTCTATCATGAGCTGTTAAAACTTGATGAAACAGTTAATGCTGAATGCTACCAACAACAGTTGTTCAATTTAAATCATTTTCTCCTTTTTTCTGAGTAAATCACTAGGGTCCTCCTTAGAATAAATTACCTAAATAGTACTAATAAATCAGTAATTAACCAGTGGTTATGTCATGTAAACAGATCTAAAAAGTTGTTTAGGTAATGCTGGCTAATATGTTGATTATCATCCCCATTATGCAGTTAATAGTTCTGAAAAAACTGATTTTTCTAATTAATTGAAAAGTATTTCTCCCAAAAGTTGTTTAGATGAAGACTCTTGTCATAAATTGGATTAAAATAATAGTTATGGCTTAATAGATTCAATATATCACTAACATTTTAATAACAAAGGAAGAAAGGAGTGTATACCAGCAGTTCTAGTATTTTCTCATAAATTATGTAACAAATAAAAAAGGGGAATATTTTTCATCACAAATCATCAAGAAGAAAATTCAGAAATAAAAATAGATAAGCTTAAGAGGAAAAATATGGTAACATGTGTCACAACACTATATGTCACTAAAGTTTAATAAGTGCATATATTAAAAATATATTCACTTCAACCAATGGTAATTAGTCTTTTCTTAGAGAGAAAGGAAGGAATAAAATAAATTTGTGGAATTATTATAAAACAAAATATTATGTTGAGGAAAAAGAAATCCATTATTTTCTCGGTAGATGGCTGTAATGATCGATATCTCATTAAGTATTGATCAAACGATTTCAAGTTTATGCACATTGTCAAGGTGACATTTCAAACCAAAAAAATCTTTTGCTTGTTTTTGTTTATTCCATCCAGTTCTGAGTTATAGGGTGATAACAATGGAAGTCAACAAAGAGAAAATTCGGTTCATTTTACAGTTATTCTTTGATAAAAGCGAAAATGGAAGCCAGGCCACTGAAATATTGAAGGGGGTTTATGGTGCCAATACTGGAGCAGCTAATTACGTTCAATTTTTGTTTCGTCGATTCCATTTAGGCATTTCTGATGTTAAAGTGACCTCAAATGACCTTCAGGCCCATTGTCCAAAATTTAGCATCACCCTGGAACTAAATATCAACCATAAAACAGTTTTCAACTATTTGCGCAAAGCTGGATTCGAAAAGATGCACGATGTTTGGGTGCCAGACCAATTAACACCAAGAAACATGATGAATTGAATTTTCACCAGCTAAGCGTTGGCCAAAGGAATGAACTAAACCCACTTCTTAAATGGTTGGTGACAGGGGATGAGAACTGGGTCGCATTACAATTTTGTGCAAAAACGATTGTGGTCAAACATTGTGAAGCAGCTCAAATAGTGGCCAAACCAGGACTAACGGCCAGGAAAGTTTGACTGTGTATTTGGTGGGACTTCAAAAGAATAATTTATTATGAGTGGCTACCATTTGAGCAAACACTAAATTTAGATCCCTACTGTTAACAACTGGACCGTTTGAAGCTAGTGATTGACCAGCACTGGCCATCGTTGACCAACAGAAGAATTGTTATGTTTCATCAGGGCAACGCAAGGCAACACACGCCTGTAGTGACTGGCCAGAAACACCGAGAGCTTGGTTTGGAGGTTTTAATGCACCCAGCATATAGTCAAGACCTGGCACTGAGCGATTATCACCTTTCTTTTGCATTGCAAAACATCCTGAGTGATGAGAAATTATGATGGTGAGAAGATTGTAATAATAGATTACCATAGTTTTTCACCAAAAAGATCGAGACTTCTATGAGAGAGGCATTATGAAGCTATATTTAAAATGGCAATAAATTATACAAAAAACATGGCATATATGACCAAATTCGGACAATCTGAAACATCTTAAATAAAGATTTGAATTTCACGAAAAAATAATGGATATATTTTTCCCTAACCTAGTATTTAACTTGCATATGCTACCAAATGAGCTAATATATAGCAAATAATACTGTTGTTAGTATGATTAAGTATGAAAGCATGCATATTATTGATGTATTTTTATCCAAACAACATACCATTACAAAAATGAAGTAATGGATCTTGTAAATAATGAGTTCAAAAAGTATGCATGAATATTGTTTGGCCTGATTAAAACTTCTATATCCCTTAAATAGGTGACAGCGTGCGACAAGATATTGTATCAAACACATCTTCCCTTTCACAAGAAGTCTTTTGTCTCTGAATATAGATATGTAGGAGAAGCAACCCTAGTATTCATATATGGTTGCTGTATCTTCTTTGTGTTGAGTTGTTCTTAATACAACCTGAGTCTGATAGATCCAGGAAACAGTCTTGACATTTTTTATAAATTTTCAATCATTAACTATGTTACGGTAATTTACCATTTAATATTTTTTTCATTAAAAATAAAAAGAACTTCACACTGCCACTGTTTGTAAGTAAACCTTTATTGTCCAAGAAATATGAAATGTATCATGCATAAAAAATTGCCCATTTTTTATCTATTCAAATTCAACCTACCTACACAATCCCAAAGAAGTATTGCACTTTCCCCCTGGATATATTTTAAGTGAGAATATATATTGGTATATATATAGCATGTAGGAACACTGCTTCTTCTTCTCCTTACCCTAGCTCCTGAATTCAATGTTTCATAGGAACGTGAGTGATTTTTATGTCTTCCTCTTAGGAAATGAAGAGATGTGACTGAAAGACTAATATTTGGATTGTCGTTTTTCTCTGCACACTACAACCTTCTCTATTACCGTTTTTTTTTCAAATTAAATATCATTCCACAAATTCATGTAATTTGAGATAGGAAGACTATAGACATAAAAATTTAAAAATGCAATGAAATATGAGTTTACACATATAAGCAAATTGAAAAAATTGAATAATGCTTATTAATACTGGGTCTGGCAATCCCAACCACTCAAATAAAAACGTTTTCTGTAAAGCATTTTCACAACTGAAAGAGCTCATACTCATACAAGAGATAAGAATTCTCTCGCTGGAAATATTACATTAGTCCTATCCGCATTAGCATTAGTCCACTGGCCCAGCTGTTAAGGAACAATTCAACTAAAAGCAGTCAGTGTACACAAAGGAATTGCACCTTAAAAAATAATCTTGGCATACATAATATAACCAGGTCAATGAATTCTTACAATTTCTGAAGATTATCCTTAGATTTAAGAGTCATTACAGGATCATTCTCATTAATATTGTTCCATTCAGAAGTATTTTGTACCCTTTTTCCTTTGTCATCTTACATGTGGCTGCAAAGAGGTCTTCTTCCTGGACTTAGGTTTTAATAATATAGATCTAAGTGTCAGTTGCCACACCTAAGTGCCCAGTAGCAAGGGTTGTTTTCTCTCCCCTCTTACTGATAATTTCTACCTTCGTGCTCCTTGTATGAATTTTACTGTGAAACCTTATGGCCCACTCTGTTTTGGAAGTTTCTTTCCCATGCAGTGGCACTCATCATGTATTTCATTATTTCTTTTCCAAGGGCAGCCCCCACTCTTTTCCTGACCTCCAGTGTGTCCTCATCTCACTTAGACGCTCAATTAATGGAGCAGAATTTTCTTGGAACACTTTCCTGTTTTCATCAATTCTTTGAATGCATAATCTTGATCACATCATTGAAAACCTCTTCGAACCAGGAGAGCAACATAAAATTTGTTTTTTTTGAAATTGTAAACTTAGCTCCCACCTGACTCCCAAAGAAACCACAGAAACCACAGGAAAGAACTCACCTGGCTCATTTAATCCCATTTTTGTGGCACTGAACTACAAATAATCTAAAATATGACATATACATTCATAGCTGGCATACCCTACAATCTGCCATTTGTAGATTTTGTATAAAAGAATATAGTGTGAATGAAGTGGATTAAATAAACACAGATATGTTGGTCAAATTAGGCACATTTTGTTACTGCCCTTTGATACAGGAATACTAGAAAACATTATATACTTTCACTGAAGTCTAAGCCATGAGTGATGTGTAATGCAATCAATTCTTTCCTATTATGACAATGGTTAAGTAAGCTTTAGTATTACAGTCACTCCAATTATCAATCTTTCCTTCACTGCAAATAAGATTGCTAGTGTTGTATTGTGATGTGAAAATCACACACTGTTAATCTGTGGCCACATATCTGATGAAGCATGCAATTATAAATTATGTCCATGTATGCATTTAGAACACAACTATCTCAGTTATTGCACTTTTCTTCTATCATTATATTCCAGGCTAAATATTATAGAAGGGCCATGATGCCAATTTTCTGTGTTTATTATCAACCACGTAGATGACACAGTCACAAGCACTTTAATCAATCACACTTTCAAAAAGGGCCTAACTACTGGAAGAATATTACTTTATAGCGAGTAGGTTGGTCAGTCCGAAATAAATGTGCTCTCAGTTGGTTAGCGACAAGTTTATTTCTGCGCGGTACAATATGAAGCAGAGCGGTGCGAAGCGAGGGAGCGCGGACGAGACGATGCGTACCCGTCGAAGGCTCCCGGAAGACTCTCTTTTTGGGGCCCCCTCACTCGTGTCGTGGTGGTGGACTCTGGTGACCTTCCGCGTCATCTCCGTCGACAGATGACGGCGCGCTTCCGGCGGGAGTCGCCGGTAGCAGACTGGTTCCATTCGGAAGCGGCCGCTACACCACCCCCCTGGCAGTCCTTTGGTCCATCTACGTATGGAGGCAAAAGGAAGAAAGTTGCAATCAAAGGGAAATGCTCTCTAGGTAATATATTCCCTAAAACGCTGCGGAAAGTGGACTCGGCGGTCGGAATGGGTCTCCCTGGGGGGCTCAGCAGGAGCAGGTTCGCTGGGTGCTGGCTCGCCTTCAACCGTGATTTCTCGTCGTAGCCGCTGTGGTGATTCATTTTCGGCGTGGGAAGACATCGAGTGTGCCGGTTTCAGGCGGTCGAAATACACCGTTGTCTCCTTGCCCTTTATGCGCAACTTGAAATATTTTTCGCTACGTTGCATCACCTCGTACGGCCCATCGTAAGGTGGGTGTAGCGGGCCCCTGACGCGGTCGTTGCGTATGAATACGTGGCTCGTTGAACCCAGGTCCTTGTACACAAAGACCTTCCGGTCCCCATGGTGCGACGCCGGTCTCGGAGATAACGATGCCATCCTCTGCCTCAAGGCGTAGGTCGAAGGATCTCCGCAGGTCGGCTTTGTCGGTGGACACAGAAATTCGCCGGGGAGTCGTACGGTCTCTCCGTACACGAGTTTTGCTGGAGTAGCTCCTAGGCCCTCTCTCCAAGCCGAACGGATGCCCAAGAGAACGAAGGGAAGTGTATCTACCCAATCTCCCGTGAGATGGCACCGGAGGGCAGCCTTGAGCTGACGGTGAAACCTCTCCACCATACCGTTCGCTGCGGGGTGACAGGCGGTGGTGCGGAAATGATGAGCACCAGACATCTGAGCCAGTTGTCGAAACAACTGACTCTCAAACTGCCGTCCTTGGTCCGTCATTATGCGTAGGGGAATGCCGTATTTCGCGAGCCAGCCCTGCACAAATGCTCGTGCGACCGTCAACGCTGTAATGTCGTGAACTGGAATGACCTCCGGCGTGCGCGTGAACCGATCTACGCAGGACAGGCCATACCTGAAGTCTCTGCAAGATGGCAATGGTCCAACCAAGTCCAAGTGGACGTGCTCGAGCCTGGAGGCCGGGGGTGGGAAGGTGCCAATGGGAGCGGACGCATGGCGTGTGACCTTTGACCGCTGGCACGGGATGCAGTTCCACGTCCATGTCCGGCAGTCTCTGCAAATAGACGGCCACACAAATTTCGAGGTGACCAGTTTCGTCGTCGCCTTGATACCGGGGTGGCCCAAGTTATGCAGCACGTCAAAGGCCTGTCTCCGGAAGGGCTCTGTAAGGAATGGTCGTGGCACGTCCTCCCTTTTGTCACAGTACAGCTGTAATTCCGTCCCTGGAATTGTAAGAAGCTGCACAGGCAAAACACCGTCGGACCTCATTAGTAATTTGAGTTCATGACAATGCCGCGAAATTCATAGCGGATGACACTGCCTCCACCCTCGACCGGGCGTCGGCGACGACATTGTCCTTCCCGGAAATATGGAGAATTTCGGTCGAAAATTGTGCGATGAACTCCAGGTGTCTAAATTGCCGCGGGGAGCACTTCTCCGGCTTCTGCGCGAACGCGTATGTCAAGGGTTCGTGGTCAGTGAAGATGACAAAGTCGAGACCCTCGAGCATGTGGCGGAAGTACTTGATTGCTTCATACACCCCCAGCAGTTCCCTGTCGTAAGGGCTGTACTTCTGCTACGCCCCCTTGAGTCTGCAGGTGAAAAACGCCAAGGGCTGCCAACCGCCGCTCGTGCGCTGGTGAAGCGCTCCACCTATAGCTACGTCTGAAGCATCTGTAAAGAGAGCTAAGGGTAAGGTTAGATCGGGGTGCGCAAGCATTGTCGCCTGAGCAACGGCGTCTTTGCATGAGTGGAAAGCACCCCGAAGTTCGTCGGTCCACTGCACGACATCACTCCCTTTTAACCCCCCGCGAAACACATCCTTCAATGACTGTTGTAAAACTGCGGCATGTGTGATGAACCGTCGTTAAAAATTAACCATGCCCAGAAATCGGCGTAATTGCTTCACGCTTTGGGGCAAGGGAAAACACTTCACCGCGTCGATCTTCTCTGCTGTCGGTCGGGTGCCGGACGCACGGACACAATACCCCAGGAATGTGACTTCCTGCTTACCCAAGAGGCATTTAGCGGGGTTCACAAGCACACCATACTCCTGCAACCGCGAAAACAACTCCCTAAGATGGCGCCTGTGTTCATTAGCGTCCACCGAGGCAACCAAAATGTCGTCCAAATAAGCATATGAATGGTCGAGCCCCCTAATCACTTCGTCGATTAATCGCTGGAAGGTCTGAGCGGCGTTTCTCAGGCCGACAGCCATGAAGGGAAACTCGAACAGACCAAACGGCGTTGTTATCGCAGTTTTGGGAATGTCTTTGGGGTTCACGGGGATCTGATGATATTCACGTACCAGGTCAATGCGTGAAAAAATTGCCTTCCCAGAGAGATTACCGGCAAAGTGCGCGATATGCGGTACCGTATATCTGTCCGGTATCGCACGTGCATTAAGCCCGCGGTAATCCCCACACGGGCGCCACTCGTCGTCTTTTTTCGGCATAAGATGGAGGGGTGAGGCCCAGCAGCTGTCGGAGCGTCGGGCGGTGCCGTTACGAAGCATCGCTTCAAATTAGCGTTTCGCGATAGCAAGCTTGTCCGGCGCCAAGCGACGTGGTTTACAGGACGAAGGGGGTCCCGGTGTCGTACGAATATGGTGCACCGTGGAGTGGCGCGTTTCCCTCGGCGTCCCGGCCGGGCGAGTAATTTCGGGAAATTCACTCAGAACGGCGTGAAAAGGGGAATTGTTCACCACTGTTTTCACCTGCGGGGCCGCGAATTAACTTCGCGGCCGCTGATGGTCAGCGAAGTGGTCGCGTCCAAAATTCGGCGTTTTCTGATGCCCACCAACAGGTAGTAGTGGGACAAAAAATCTATCCCGATGATAGGTTTGTCGACGTCAGCGATGACAAACCGCCAAGGAAATTCCCGTCGATGGCCCAAATTCAAAATTAAGTTAATGAATCCGTACGTCGCGATAACTGTCCCGTCTGCAGCAAAGAGTTCATAGGAATTGCAAGGAAGTGGGTACACACACAAGTCAGACCCGGTATCAATTAAAAAGTTTACCTTTGACGTCGCGTCCATTACGTGCAAGCGGCGCGGATTGGGGCAGCGGTCGTCGGCCGCCATTAGTCGCTGCCCACGCGGTTTCCCGCCTCGTGTTCACATGGGGAACGGCACTTGCGAGCGCGGGAAACAAACGTAGTGTGATACCAGCACAGGCGGGAGTTCTGGGGGTTCTGAAGTGCTACGGGCACCACGTTGTCGGCTTTTCGAGCGTGGACGGCCGCGGGGATTCGGGCGAAAGGCAGTCAGCGCGGCGACTTGACGGGTTAACTCCGCGATGTCCTTCCGCAACTCGTCCATTTCATTGCGGGAGGAAGTGCTGGCGACTTGATGCCTTGGGGTTACCTGGTTGATCTTTTCGGCCAGTTTCGCTAGCTCTCCTAGCTCCACCGAATCCTGCGCGACTAGGATCGACTGCACGTAGGATGGCAGGCGATTCAGCAAGAGCGTCCGCGAGCTTCCGGTCGCCCAACTCCTCGTGCTCTAGGAGTTGCCGTATCCGCTGCTCCTGGGAGACGGATAGCCGCTGAATTAACCCCTCCTTGATCCGTTGAAACGGGTCTTTGGCAGGGGGATAAATGATCACGTCCTCCACCTCTTGCGCGTGGCTACTGTCCAACTGCTCGACCACGTGAGAGAACTTAGTAACCTCGTTTGTTATTCCCGCTAGAGAAAATTGCACCTCTACTTGTGCGAACCACAGCGCGGGCCTATCAGGCCAAAACGGAGGGATTCTGATGGTCACACGGCTAACGTTTGAGCCCTCCATTACGGCAGCCTGGTAGGGGACGGACCATGTGGCGAAAACTGCGCGAACTCGATAACATTAACGATTCTCCTTTAAGAAGATCACGTCGGGGTCACCACTATACCGAGTAGGGTGGTCAGTCCGAAATAAATGTGCTCTCAGTCGGATAGCAACAAGTTTATTTCTGCGCGGTACAATACGAATCAGAGCGGTGCGAAGCGAGGGAGCGCGGACGAGAAGAAGCGTACTCGTCGAAGGCTCCCGGAAGACTCTCTTTTTGGGGCCCCCTCACTCGTGTTTTGGTGGTGGACTCTGGTGACCTTCCGCGTCACCACCGTCGACAGATGACGGCGCGCTTCCGGCGGGAGTCGCCGGTAGCAGACTGGTTCCATTCGGAAGCGGCCGCTACAACTTAAATT
The DNA here is from genome assembly GCA_037158775.1 of Hetaerina titia. NCBI lineage: Eukaryota > Metazoa > Arthropoda > Insecta > Odonata > Calopterygidae > Hetaerina > Hetaerina titia. The sequence goes on along the minus strand of CM073779.1, from coordinate 42,118,394 downwards.
GAGCAACATCAAGAGATAACAACAAACAGGGAAACACTAGGGTTCGTATATTTCGGCAATAAAGTGGCCTTCCTCAGCAAACTGAAGTAAAATAGGCACAACATACAGATGTGAGCAACTTACAACTTTTTGAGTTGTAAGTTGATGTTTGGTTCTCCCTAGTGCCTAATTTATTCCCCAAAACAGTCACACATTGCGTGTTTAAATGTGTATTTGGCTCGTCTCTTCTTCTGGCTATGAATGCCATGAAACGCACTGTTCCTATCCTTTATGATGTTGTAGGCTTGCCAACCTACTGTCATTTCTTCTTCTTGTGTTTGTCTATTTCTCCTTTGGTGTGTGTAACAGCTCCCTAACGCCATCTCTTAGCCAATGAATCGGAGCACTTCGGTGCTCAGATTCATTGGCCAAGAGATTTTATAAGCACTCGCAGCTGAGCACTTTATAAGTTCGCAGATCTCAGTGTAAAGTACATATTCTCGATAGCTCAAGTGGTTAGAGCATCCGCCCGGCAAGTGGAGTCATCCGGTGTTCAAGTCACGGTCGAGGGAAATACTTTTACATTAGTGGTCTGCTTGATTCCGCCTCCTCACCTATCCTGTATTAGTCCATTATGTATGTTCCTTACCCCTTTCCTTATATCTGTTTCAAAATGAATGAATATTTGTTCACCGTCTGGCGGCATTTCGTGTTTGAATGTGCATTTGGCCAATGTGGCTCATCCCTACTTCTGGCTATGCGTGCCATGAAACGCACCGTTCCTATCCTTTATCTTGTTGTATGCTTGCTAACCTACTCTCCTTTCTTCTTCTTGTGTTTGTCTATTTCTCCTTTGGTGGGTGTAACAGCTCCCTAACACCATCTCTTGGCCAACGATTCGGAGCTATTGGGCATTTTATAAGATCGCAAATCTAGGTGTAGATTTTCCAATAGATCAGGTCGTTAGAGTCCCCACCTGGATGTTCTAACCATATATATATTTATAGAAATAAATATATCATATTTTCTATATATATATCATATATATATACCTATACACATATGTGTATATATATATATATATACCTATACACATGAATGTATATACATGAGTGTATATAAAAATATGAATATATATACATATATTTACATACATATATATGTATATGGGTCGCGGTGGTCTAGTGGATAGAGCGTTGGACTACTGACCGGAGGGTCCTGGGTTCGATTCCAGGGCAAGGCACTCAGGGCACCTGCAGCCCTACACAAGCTAGTTGTTTTTCGGGTACCAGATCTTCCTGGGAAACCATAACCGGCACAGGGAAAGGAACTGGCCCCCCTACCCTGATGTGTGAATATTCACTTGCCATCAGGCTTGGTACATGGGTAAGCTCTACCATCACTTACGAAACCGACCTTCAGGTTGATTACTGTTTTATATATGTATATACATATATATGTATACATATATATACATGTGTCCGTGTGTTTGTGTATCAACTTCAAAGATATATAACCATAACCCAGTTATCAACCCGAAGGTCGGTTTAGTAGGCGAAGGTAGAGCTCACCCATGTACCAAGGCAGACTGTATGAATATTCACACATCACAATAAGGGGGCCACTTCCTTTCCCTGTGCCAGTTATGGTTTCCCAGGAAGATCTGGTACCGGAAAAATCAACTAGCTTAGGTGGAGCGCAGATGCCCAGAGTGCCTTACCTGGGACCCTACGGTCAGTAGTCCAATGCTCTACCCACTAGACCACCGCGACCTGATCAAAGATATAATGCGTGTTTGTGGCTTGGACCACCAACAATTCAAAAACTAATGAGTTTCTTTTTTGTGTGTTTCAGTGTTCTTGCCATTGCCACTAGTGCTAACTTTGTATTCATTATACACACACACATATATATATAGGGAGAGAGAGAGATATAGAAGGAGCTAACAAAAAAGAATATTGAGTCACATCCTTGATAAAATCAGACCTCGAAAGAAGCTAGACAAATGGTTAGTGTTATTGAATGGGGGTTAATCAATGCTGTCTAAGTTAAATCTAAAATCCAAATTCATATTTCATTTCGTTAATATTTGTGTTTACATTTGGTTGCCATTGATTTTTTCCTCATATACCATTGTGATTGTTTAGATATAGGGTAGTTGTTGATGAGAGAGAACTAAACCTGATGGATGTTAAAAAATAAAATAAAACATTCTTCTGAAAGAGGCAAGATTTTTCTAATTACATATGCAATGTAATAAAATCTTACCATCAGGAAGTGATATAAAGCTGGAGGCAAGCTATTCCGTTCCCCCCAGGTCATAAATATGTCATACAAGGATTAAAATCCCAAAGAAAGAATTATGCTAAATTCCTCCTGGTACAACTGCAACATCCTTTAAGAACAGAATGCAATTTTCCATTTGATCACATCCTCTCTCTCTCAAATCAGGTCTTCCAGATCTAGGGCTGTTGTACCAGCTGGCTAGAACTCAAGGCATGCATTCTTAATCCACTTTTTCAGTCTTTAAAAGGTAATCACGATCATAGTCTATTCTTGCAAATTTCTTATTTCAGCTTCCCCTACAAGTGAAAAATCAGTGACACCAAGTTAGTTTTGACCACACATTTTGCAAATGTCTTGTGATCAGTCACATCATATGAATTAATGGATATTCCTATTAGCATGAATGGATTGGCATGTCAATCTTCCCTATGTACACTTGATCAAGTAATCAAAAATGCTGTAAATACAGTATCACCTCCTTATGCTTGTACAATTGTTTCTCACAGTCTCATTCCCACATATAATGTAGTTACTTAATTATTAGTCAGTGTTGCTGGCAAAGTTATTTGCTATATTTGGTGATGAGTGCAATGCCACTGGTGGGAAGATGAACCAAGTGGGAAGAGGGGCATGAATGCCCAACTAATATACAGTGCTAATATCCCAAAAATATATAACAGGATAAAAGAGTTAAAAATGACTTATATAAATTTTAAGGTGACCCTGGCTTATAAGATCTTCACTAAATGAGTGAAATTGAATTGCGTGGTAGCCTAGCTTGTAGAGGATTGGGCTTCTAACTAAAGGAACCCTCAGTTCAAATTTAAGAATGCTTTTGGACAAATTCTAAATCCAATCTGTATTATTTTATGCTAAACCAAATATCATGGGTGTATTTTGAATGCTTTAGCGTCAATGAGTGGCCACCAAGTAAGGTCATCTCTTATCTAAGAAATCAACCATTAAGTTATTTACTGTTCTTGGTTGAGAGTGCAGTTTTTTAAGTGAATACATGTTTGGATGGTAATATTTGGATCTTGTTTAACACTGTGTAGATATTCTGATTCTAACACATAGATGATGTGTGTATGAGCATTCAAACTTGGTTTGGGAATCATACAATTCTGTATTAATGGCTGCAAGTTTGCAAGGGGAGAAGGGGTATCAACATGGACCAACAGCAATCAGCTTCAGCATAGGGTGTAAAGCACACTTTTAGCTGGCTATTTGAATTCTATGGAGAAAGCTGGGTTCAGATTTTGAGGGAAAATGCCCTCACCACAAAGCTGTCGCTACCCATCTAATTCCATTTGTTCATTCTTCCCATTTGAGGTACATGCATGATATGGATGCGTGCACCATAATGCGAGTATATTATGGCTATCCATTTACAGGAAGCATGATTATTTAAGAATGTTTATTGTGGCTACTTGTTTTTTAACTTAAAGTGTAATCATTGTGACTTAATTTCAGGTCAAATGTTTTCCATTCCAGACTTGGCAACTAAAGAACTAAATGACTTGAATCACTCTGGAGCTTTTAACCAAAATCTCTATCAACATTTGGATAAAGCGAGCAACCCATTGATAGCCAAAAAGTTGGAAACAACAGTTATTCAGCTCTGCCTTTAAATGCATGCCATTGCATCTTTCATTTGAACGAAGACATGCATGATAGGCATGTGAGCAATGGAACATTTTAATTTTTTTTAAGATAGAATTTTGGGGAAGTGCAATGTTTTGGGGGTTAAAATTTTAAGGTCATATCTGATCTTCCATTTACATGGTACATCAAAATTAACTTATTAAGTAATGAAATTAATTCAAGATCCATGATTATGTGTAGTACATAAATTATTAAAGGTACATGAATACATGCACACCCCCATTAGTCATGGAATATTTTTGCGCCTGCATCAAGTTATTCCTTCTTTCGAGTATATATGCATGTACCTACATAGGCATATTTTGTACATGAATATAAAAATGTAACTGGTAAAATAATATTTTGTACATTTTCATTAATATTGAATAAAAACTGAGAAAATAGGGTTCTTCCTCTAATGTACCATGTAGGCCCACTAATTAAGTGAAATGATTTTTCAAAATTGTGATAATTAATCCAACAATATTTTCCCATCTGAAAGTTTTCAAGACTATTTTATGTTGCGTGCATTAAAAAATGTATACATAAAAAAGCTAACATACTGAGTGGGAAATTCTCCACTCTCCTATCCAACTTACCATATCAGTTCTTTTTTTCAGGTGTAGGTACATTAAGTTCATCTCCAATGGCATAATAATCAGAATAAATTAGAAACTATAACAAAGTATTTACCAATGAGGAGGTTTAGGATTTACCAGAATATATATCAACATACATGTTGTGACAATATTGCATTAACTTCCAATTGCAATTCCATATTTTAGCAATGAGTGTAGTTGGTTTTAAACACTACATTATCCATCTACGATTAAGAGTAATGGCCATTCACATTCATCGATTGGTAACAGTGACTCACAAGCCAGCAAACGGACACAGTGTTAGAACCAACAAGGATTTTTTCAAAAAAAATTTTGAAAATCACTTGTATTTTTTAAAATGGGCATGGGCTCACTCATTTGATTATGCGGATTTTGACAGAGTATTATTTTTAGGGGCTCATTTAGGATCAAATAACCATATATTGGAGACTGGAAATGTGGATGTGGAGATAGATATAAAAGGATAGAAATGAAAGCATATGAGGAAGTGCTTGGGTATGGTGAGGGTGTAGGCGTGATTATTGGGAGAAATCTGAAGGAGATGTGAAAGGTGGTTGCAAAACATGTTGATTGGTGATGATTTGTGGGAGGGGAAGAGTGTGATAGAGGAGATTATGTTAGGCAAGCAAGCAAGAGTTAGGAATAAGATTAGGATTTTGGATGGAATGAAGTACATACCTGTAGTGTCTGATGTCAGGTTATGTTTTGTCAGAAAAGTCAAGTAAATGTATTGTTGTGAAATTGCCAATTTTAATAACCAAAATGTTAACCCTGCAAGAAAATAATGCTTTCCTTTCCCACACCAAAAATTTTAAGGCAACTGTGTGAACAGCTATGCAACTTGCCAAAGGAAATTTTCAAATGGTGAGAGGACATGAAAGGGAAGCCAAGAATATGTAAAATTATATTACAAAATCAATTACACTGATAAAAAGACCATTTTGATTGGAATGGGATGTTGATGTCTGTGATATAGGGTAGTGTTGGGCATGTGAGGAAGGGTTCTTTCAGTTATGGTTATCAGGCTGGGTTTCATTATGAGGTGCAAAGAAATGTTTCATTGTACCATGATTACAATACCAGACTGTTCTATAATGTGTGCATCCAAAACCTACCCTAATTGTACCAATGATCCAAATATGATACCAAATATTAGGGCTTGATTGCTTGAATGATTGTTTTACTTGGCCTATAGCCAACCCGTTGATGGAACAAAATATTCACATCAACAGTTCATTGTGATTACTTAAGATATGTTACCAGGAAAAGGAAATAATGGATATGGTGGAAAAATAGATCCATCCCTCTCTTATGACTCATCCTCATCACAGCTTTTATAAACAGGCACAAGTTTTGGAACTTTTTAAAACATTAGAAAACTGCTAACTAAATGGAAACAGGGATTGAAAATCAAAGAAGTTTCAATATAAATTATTATTTTCTTCAATATGTCATTTTCCAAGTCATGGGTACCTTATATTTTTGGTATTTTTGCTTTTTTATGACATTTCTTGTGATGTGACCCATTTCCACCTTAATGCAAGGGGTGGTGATCTTTGTCTTTTAGCACTGATTCTGCATCACTTAAAGACATGTTTAATAAGAAAGCAATGGCATCAAAAGAATAAAAAAAGAAAACAAATTATCTGGAGTGAGTGGGACATCAAAGAATTCATTGGTCTTAATTCATCATTGATGACATCACAGCCATTCCTGTACTTATTTTTTCAAATGAAGTTAAATTTTCCAGACCAATTCCACAATTGTACCCAAGACTGCTATTTAATATCTCTTAGTCCTATTCCATATTTATAGTGCTCTACATGTTATGCAACCACACTGGTTGAATTTTTAAGGGCCAATAACTCTGGTGTTTCAGTTTACTAATTTTCTGTTTATTAGTTTTAAAGAGCTTTTTGGGAAGCAGTTTTCAAATAGCTCCCCAAAACAATATTTGCAAAAATAGGACTGATGTTCCCATGTTGAGACATAAACATTGTATATCATTCAATCTTGGACATTAATTTTTTCATTCCATCCATGGTAATTGACCTTTTTCATGTTTGTTTACTGGGTTCCTATGGGTTTTATTGATGATGGATCACCTTTAACTTGGAAATAAAATTTTGATATTGAAAAAAATATCCTGCAGAGGCAGCCATTTTCAGACCATTTTTGCCATACTTTCAAAGCTCTACATGTTAATATCATCATCTAAATTCAAGGTTTCAATGAATAATTTGTTTTTACGAGACCCTGGTTTGGTCTTCCCTGGGTTATTCTCAAATTAGAACTTTCTTTGTTATAATATAATATCACCGAAGCTTATATTTAATTATCATCCTCAGAAAACATGAACTCCTTCTCCAAGAGGTCTACTACTGCTGTGGCTTGATTCAATCTTGCTATTGCCACAGCTTCTGAAGCCAAAGTTTCAAATATGGATTGTTCCACTCCACTACCTTCCTCTGCAGGAGGCAAATCATTTAGGGGCTCCCTGGCACTTGGGAGCACCCACGAAGAAAGGCTGGAGGGAGACTTTTCACCATCATTTGTGGAAGATGACAACGGTACCATCTCCATTGAACTTTTGAGATTCTTTGCCTCCTCCATATGCATAGTACTTTGCGTCTTCTCCCTTGCCTTTTTCTCTCGTTCCTCCCAGTTCTCACCTTTCACTTTGATAACAGCCTTCAGCTCCTGGAGCATTAATTTTGAGTTTTCATTGTGTACGCTAATGGCTGACCCCTCATAACACTCTACAACAGAGTTATCGTAGGCGCCCTCCCCTATCACCTCAAACACCTCATCTGTAGGGCAAGGGTACACTTGCACCTCATCACCTACATGCTCTCCTAGCTCCTCACTAGCAGACAACATGACAGAACTTTCTTCTTCATTATTTGTTTTCTGCACTAGCAGAATATAAGCCTTTTCCAAGGCCTGGCTAGATACATCAGCGTGGTACTTTAGCTTCTGGTAGAGGTAAAACCACGGCTCAGGCACAGAGAATGGGTTATTACCCTCCACGTAATTCTCCATTGCCTCAGCTGTCCTCATGGCTTCCTCTAGGTGCCCCCTGGCACCATGGCAAATGGAGTGGAACCTACTATGACTCAAATCTTCTCCCTCTGGCTTCATACTGCACTACAGTCTGGCAGTAAAGGGTCTTGTGAAAAATGAAAGAGGTTTTCAATTCTTGGACACAGCTGATGAGCAGAAAGGAAAGCTCTTCATCAATGAAGACTTTTACGGAGTCATCCTCAGATGACAACAGGTCCACCAGCAGTCGTTTAACAAATTCCCCTTCCTTCAAATAGAGTTTAATTATAGCAACCTGTAAATTAATAAAAAAGTACAATTTTTAATATAAAGGGTGCAGCGCCATAACTTCCTTTTTCAATGCCAACTTGTATGACCAATGCTACCTTTATGTAAAATTATGCTGTATTCAAAATATATATAAAAATCCTTGAATTATTATGTATACAGTGGATTTATTTGGCTATATTTTATATTTGTTAAAATTATTTACAAGTGAAAATATTAGGTTGGGGAAAAAGGAATCCATTATTTTCTTGGTAGACAACTGTAGTGATCGTTATCTCGTAAAGTATCGATCAAACAATTTCAAGTTTATGCTCATTGTCAAGGTGACATTTCAAACCAAAAAAAATTCTTGTGCTGGTTTTTGTTTGTTCCATCCAGTTCTGAGTTATAGGGTCTTAACAATGGAAGTCAACAAAGAGAAAATTTGGTACATTTTACAGTTTTTCTTTGATAAAAGCAAAAATGAAAGCCAGGCTGCTGAAGTTGTGAATGGTGTTTATGGTGCAAATATTGTAACAGCTAATTCCATGCAATTTTGGTTTCATCGATTCTGTTCGTGCATTTTTGATGTTAAAGATTTACCTCGCAGAGGCAGGTATGTTGTCTAAAATGTCAATAAAATCACAGAATTCATTGAAGAGTACTGGCATGTTAGTGGTCATTGCATCGCCAAGGAGCTAAAGATCGACCATAAAACAGTTTTAAACCATTTGCCAAAGCTGGATTGTGCAAAGGCCACACCAATTAACACCAAGAAACATGATGTATTGAATTTCCATCTGCGAAGCCTTGGCCAATCGGAATAAACTCGACCCATTTCTTATATGGATGGTGACTGGGGATGAGAAATGGGTCACATATGACAATATTGTGCAAAAATGATCGTGGTCAAAGAGTTGTGAAGCAGCTCAAATGGTGGCCAAACCAGGATTAATGGCCAGGAAGGTTTGACTGTGTAATTGGTGAGACTTCAAAGGAATAATTTATTATGAGTGGCTTCCGCATGGGCAAACACTAAATTTAGATCTCTACTGTCAACAACTGGACCGTTTGAAGCTAGCAATTGACCAGAAATGGCCAGCGTTGACCAACAGAAGAGCCAAGTCCAGGACCTGAAGATCAACAATAAAACAGTTTTAAACCATTTGTGCAAAGCTGGATTCAAAAAGAACCTCAATCTTTGGGTGCCACACCAGTTAACCGCAAGAAACATGATAGAATGAATTTCCATCTGCGAAGCCTTACTTTACTTATTAGATAGACCTGGAAATAGAGTACTAGAGTTTTTTGCCAATAAGGACCGAAAATTCTATGAGAGAGGCATTATGAAGCTACTTTTAACATGGCAACAAATTATAAAACAAAACGGTGTATATTTGACCCAAATCGGACAATCTGAAACATCTTCAATAAATGCAACCATTTCAGAGAGTAAAAATCATTCGCCTTGACCGGGATTCGAACCCGGTCAAGGCGAATGATTTTTACTCTCTGAAATGGTTGCATTATAATGCACACATAACGGGTGACTCCGTTAAAGTTACTATTACAGTTTCTTGAAATCTTCAATAAAGTTTTGAACTCCATGCAAAAATAATGGATTTCTCTTTCCCAAACCTATTATTTTAGAATCCTAAAATTAATTGACAGTATTAAAAGAATTACTCTTGACATCTCCATACATGTTTTTATTCACAAACATTATTGGAACCTACATGATAAATTCAAGTTCTTGTAATCTGAAAACATTTTTTTCTGCCCATTATCTCTCTGCTCCACATTTATGGCATTCGATATGCAAGGTTCGTCCCAGAAACTAGTATCCATTTGTGTGGTATTGAACTCTTGTGACACAAGTAGCCGCCACTCAATCTCAAACACTACTTGTTTGTCTGCCCACTGTGTGTGAAGTTTCATAATGCAATCACTGCTTTTGTTGCATCTGTGGGCCTTTAACAATGCTTATAAAATTTAAAACACTGCCACTGTTGAAGTTACACATGCTGTCAGATTTCTCAATGAAAGAAATCTGCAACCATGAGATACTCATAGTCAATTAAGTAAGCGTTATGGTAACAATGCTATTGACAATTCATCTGTTTGAAGCCAGTTTCAAAACTTTGACTTGGGTAGATAGAACATCCATGATGATGATCCATCAGGGGCGAGAGATGAAATGTCCATGATGATGATATTTCATTCTCTACCATGACAATTCCAGGCCTCATGTGACTGGAAACATATAACTCCTTATCCAAAAATTCAAATGAGAAATTTCAAACCATCTACCATACAGCCCAGACTAGGCTCCTTCAGATTTTCATCTCTTTACAAAACTAAAGGTTTTTATGGCAGGAACGAAATTTCAAAGTGACGAAGAACTGAAGGGAGGGATGACTTTTCTCTTTAGCCTAGTAACTAGAATAATACAGCCCCTCACACATTATGAGTGGCATATATTTACATGACTATGTAGAGAAGTCATCCTCCCTTTGCACTTGAATGCAATTCTGCCAATTACTGTAGTCTACTCGGCATTCAATTTTTCAACACCACATATTTATAAATTGTGGCACCAGAATGAAAGACTACATTTCTCCTCATATAAACATATTTATTTTGAGATTTTAACAATGAATATTTTTCAATTAATTCATTCAGTTATTCTATTTCTATTTTTCATTGTTTGTGATTTTCTGAAATATTCAACCATGTCAACAACAGACCTGGATTACATTCACATATTTACATGTAAAAATTGGGTCTCCTCTTTCACCTTTGACTTTTCTATTTCAGCAAACAACACAATCTTTGTCTTTCGCCAAGGTGAGGAACGACTGATTACATGGAGATTTCCATCTAAGTACTTCTTTGGCTTTTTGGATGATAATCTACTCCAAGGAGTCTGTGCTCCACCTCCGAATTCTCCCACAAGACCTTGTACATGTTCATGAATAAATTTTACATGCGAAATGGGTTTTTCATTTTTTTTCTTTCTAGACATTCTTTGTACAAAATTAAAGATTCAAATCTGACCTCAAGCCCCCAGAAAAAAAAAGATGCCACCAATTGTGCATTTTCACATGAAGCAGTATGTGCTTGAGAAATGATCTGCCAAATCAATTTCCCCATAAAATTTTTGGGGATCTAAGTTTCATCTGCAGTTATGAATCAATCCAAAAAACTAACTTGCTTCTCATAGACCACTCAAACTGGGCCACTGAAATGTTTATTTGAATGAGTTCTTGCTCCAAAGTGAGCAAATGTGGCACACAAAGTGTGAATAGCTTACACATGCCCAATTCTTCAGTTAGTGTTTGACAAACACATTCTCTCAACATCCCTATCTCTCGAACCACAATTTAGCCATCGTCCAGTTCTATAGGGTAAATTTTTTGATGTTATCAGCGGTTGGTAGGGTTCTTCTGAAAGTGCCGCAAAGTACTCGTCTAGAGCTGTAATCACTTCTGTTTGGAGTAAAAAACATTAGCAGTGAGGAAACTTCTGAGTTTACAGAAAAGGTTCAAGTCCAGGGGAGCCACTTTTGGAGAAATGAGTGGATGGTCCAGCACTTTGTTGTGCAAGTCCCTCAATTTTTTCATTTACAAGAAACTTTTGTGGTTAGGTGCATGCTCCTGATGGAAAAAGGTTTCTTTCCTACGCAAGCCAGATTTGCTTGCATGAATTTTCGTGTTATTTTGTTAGAAGGGTAGAAGGGTACTCCCTAGTTATTGTTCAACCTTCCTTAAGAGAGTCAATCAACTAAATTCCTTCTGCAACCCTAAAAACCAATGCCATGACCTTCCCAGCCAACGACACCTTCTCCTTCTTTGGAGCTGAAGAACCAACCTCTATACACTGCATGGATTGTTTCGGTCATGGTGTGTCATGTTAAATCCATGTTTCATCCATTGTCAATTACTGATGCAGAGAATGACTTGTTTTTCATAGAGCACGCCAAGCACTGTTAGGAAAGAGTAATCCGAACACATTTTTGATTCACAGTGTTCACATGCGAAACTAATCTTGAGCAAAGCTATTTCATGTGGATTGACTAATACAAGGCAGGCATGCATGCACCAAAAAATATCAAATCGGTACTTAAAGAATACGTCAGTAATATTGGCCATGGAGTTCATGTCAGTAACACAAAGGAAGAATAAAATAGGTCTGTTAAAACTTCCCTGGTAAACATTCAAAAAGTCTTTAATCCAGCCAATTGCATTTTTATCTATGCCATCGGCTTCTAGCTTTATGAGTAGTTTGCAATGAGGTACTATGCCAAAGCCTTTCATAAAATCTTGAAAAACTGTATCCACTGGAACACTGGTCACTCCCAAACCAAAGATATGAACAAATAGCACAAATTGCGTCTCCCAGGTTTTCATCTTTTGGACACAAAGCTGATTTTTCATCAATTTATTAAGGCTAATATTTTCCAGCAAACATTCCATTCTCTTATATGACATTTCATTTGTGGGTTTCAGTTGCCATGAATGATTTGGTTAGCTATTGGAGACATCCGTGAAGAGCTTCACAAGAAATTTAGGAAGTTGGACTTTTCCAAACATCTGGTTACTTTATAGCCTTTATCATTTTTGAGTGAATTGACTTAGATTTTTTTACTCGAACATCCACTGATTATAATATCATGGTCATTGTTTTGGGATGAGAAAATTTTGATTTGCTGAAAGAATTCCAGTGTTTAAATATCTTTGTTGTCTAGCAGCCTGTAAAATGCACAAACATAATTTTTTTGGATTCCGGACTTTTAATCGAACATTAAACGCTTTCCAAACCATTACCTGAAATTACTTCAGCCCTGCTGATGCAGGAATTTTTAACTGCATTTAAGACATCACCCTTGATTCTATTAACTCAGTCACATTTGTAAACCAAAAATGACTTTGGGAAAATTTCCGTCAGCAATATCAGTTGATACAATCACTAATGTAGATTATGTTTCCTTGACATTCTCGGTTGCTTAAACATTTGATGGGAATCAATTTCTTATTGTCATCAAATCCATTATAAAACTATCCACCCAATGATATCTGTTTCAAGTTAAGAAAACTATTATATGCATCTCTACCACTGAATCCCACTTTATTTAAAGCTACATTATTAGACTAAGAGGACTTTAGGAGACACACTATTTGATCTATATGCTAAACTACACTTCACTCTTAAAAGCTTCTGCAATTGCTCAAATTTCCTAAAGATTTGATCACCAACTATACCTTAATCCAGTGGTTGGAGCTAGCTAGTACAGTTTGCAAGAAAAAATTGTAGCTGTATATTTCTCATGCGCATATTAAGTGTGTGGGATAGACAATGATCAATAAACAGCTGGAGTGTCCTTTTCTGAGATCTCATTTTAGTATCCATAGCATGAAGCCCATTCTCAAATATTTCAGAGGTCAATTATTCTTGCCTGAAATTTGCTGCATATTTAGTGGGAAACGCTTTTATATATTTGACCTAGATCATTGACTCTTCTATGCCTGGGCTTTGGCAGTAGTGGAAGGCATGAACTAGGGAACAAGAGGGGCCCCTCTCTCTCCCTGATATTCCCTTCCCTAGTATGCTAGAAACTCAAACAAAACCATCTTCTAACCAGATGGAATGGAGGTGCACACTTTCCAGAGGAGTAATAGGCATTAAATGGAAGAGACATCTAAGAGGACTTCCATCAACCTCAGCATGGCAATGAAAATTTCTAACCAAGTCGTGTCAAATAATTTGCAGTAATTCACCCAGGCCTTTCACAGGTTACACTTGTACTGTTCAACCTCATAGCGCTTGCCTGCTGATGAGAAGTTTGCCCATCGGGTGATGCTTCACTGTAAGTCCCAATGCTTGTACAGGTTTGAGGAAAGTCAAAGGAACTGTTATTTCTACTGTTTTCCTAATATTACTATTGACTATGGTTAAAAGCATATTCCTTAAGTAAATAGTGAACAAAAAGTAACTTACATAAATACAGAAAATATAAAATGAAAAAGAATAAACCTACTCTTATTGTTGCTAAAGATGGCACTTCATTCTCTTCAGCTTCATCAGATTCATCAATATCTAGCAATCCCAGGCCAGACTGATCCATATGATAGGGCAGTGGATTACGTTGTCTCTGCATTTGCAATTCTCGGCTGAATTGCAAGGCTAGCCTTTGAATGAAAAAAAAAATTATTGATCATCTTCATAGGAAAGACAAATTTTTACCAATATTACTGACTACATCTCCAAATAATTGCTTTCATCATTCAGACATCAAAAACTAAATTACCCTAAACAAAAAACAACAACTTTTGTTTCCTCACTAAACCACCCACTCTGAAAATCATAAATGATCTTTATAAAAAAGTTTTGCCAATAAAACAATTCAAGTTGAGCATAAATTGATATAGTTCACATTTTATGACAATTAATGGAAATATATTTTATATAAGAATATCAGAAAATATAAGAAAATAAGTAGCAAAAAATTGAAGGGTACCCCTTAAGCCTAGTTACTTCTTAATTAGTTAATTTCAGCATCACCAAATAGATGCTAATGTTTCACCATTTCTGGAGTTGACGATGATACTCAGAGTTGGGAAGTATTTATGGAGATATGACATTTTTAGTGATACCTTGAAGAAACTTGAAGATGAGGATTTGAGTGATGGATATTTAACCAGGAACAATAATTTTCCAACAATTAAGTGGACCTAATGTAAAAGCCACTGATGCTTGTGTAAAATTTCATAATTTTTATCACCATACGCAAAAAGTACCTCATTTTAAAGTGTCCTGCTCATACAACCTCACTCCTACATACCTGTAGTGGTGTTACAAAATTTTAGCAGCAAAAACCGAAAAGTAAATTCCCCAAAATGATTTTCCTGATGGTCACTGTATTATCTTTTAAGTTTATATGTTCTTAGGTCTTACAATGAAGTCATTCATCAGAATTTATTCACTATCACTAATCCAATCACTTGTGAAAATAACAAGAATAGGACATAGAGTAGAAGTATACTAAAATTGTAGAACGTAAGAAAAGTAACATGCTAAAAAATATGTAATTAGTTTTATTGAGTGATTTAAACAAATTTCTGCCTTGGTACCTCTAATATAGTCGGTAAAAGAAAATTAACCAATATCACATATGGGCTACTCCAAATAAAATTCAAAGGAATCAATCTTGCAATTTTCCATTCTTTTACATTCTACACAATAATAACCTTTTAAGAGAACTCTAATAATTAAATGTAGTAAATATCCTAATTTGTGAAAGTTACAGTATTTCTATAATTAAACTGTTGATTATTCAAGTACGGTTCAAATAGTGATACTGTTTTTTACTATGTCATATAACAAGTAATTTCCTCTATTTGATGAGTCCATCGCTCAATCACTGTAAACGAGGTATTTTCAATTAGTTACCAAACTCATTTATTACAAAAAAAACTACACTAACAAATTAAGGTCAGTGTTCCCTTCAAAGAATCCTCCTTGCCAAGTATATACTTATCCCAAAGGAGTTTTGACTTTTTGAAACAGACCTGGAACACTTCTTCCTGAATGCTCAAAAGCTTCTCCATCAAATTTCTTCAAACTCTAGAATGGTGGCAATCTTTTTCCTTTGAGCAGGGTTTTTCATTTCGGGAACCTTAACAAGTCACATGGGGCCAGATCTGGTGAGTAGCAGAGTGATCTTGTTTTTGGGTAAAAACTCATTAGTTCTGAGAAATGAATGTTTGCATGCATATTGCAATGGTAAAAAAATCACTCGCAGCTCCTCCAAAGTGAGGGAACCTTTCGAACAGACCTCCTAACTTATTCAGATGAGTAGTCTATATAAAAAACTCATACCATTTAAATTAAACTTAGAAATGTTCTTTAAGTCCCTTAAATAAATGGATTAGATCTTAAACATTCTCTTTTTTGACTATAGCAATGGAATTTTTTACAAAACATACTACTGAATATAATGCATATCATTCTGTACTACTGCACACATTCTATGCTAATGTATATATTGTATTACATTGTATAGTTGTGCATTTGTATAGAGGAATTTAAAAATGTGTGTAATATGCATAAATATTGTGTACAATTTTTGCATAAGGTATACACATAACTTTGAACTCTGATGAATTCTAAGAGGCTGAAATATCCCTTTGAAAAATACACAGTTTACCTTGGCTCCCTGTTCACAGTGCTTATTTAGAACTGACCTAAGATACCAACAGAGCTTGCCTGGATATTCATACATATCTGTTTTTTTTTCCCACATATGTAACACTCCAATGAAACATTGCTAAATAGCAGAAATATTAGTTGTGAACTCAAAGTAGTACTGCATACTTTTATTTAATTGGAATGTAATAAAAACTTGCACTAGACAGTATTGAAGTGGCAACTCATGAATGGTAGCAATCATATATAACCTTGATGGAAGGTGGGTTGTGTTACAACCTCTTGTCATGACCCTTTGGGCTGTGATGTAACTGTGAACTTAAATTCTCGCCCAGTAGCACGTCTCAAACATATTCTAATGCATTATTCAACAGTAAATTATTCATTACTTTACCTTCTGAACAATGATATTATATAACAAATAATTGACTCGCTTGCCTTCACCATTCTAATAAGTCAAATTAAAATGTCATACAGACCCAGAGGTAGAGGCTCTGCAGGCTGTTAGGCCATTACTTGTCAGGAATGCATAAAAGCATAATTCCCTAAAAATTTCTAATTCATAAATTAAAACACAATTAAAATTACCTTGATGTGGTTTGCAATAAGGCAATCCTGACACCAGGCAAACTACTCTGAGCGAGGTTCGAAAGCTCAATTATGTCCTCCCTTTCAAGGCGCCAAGCTGATGCACATCCTCGCATGTTACTGAAAGCAAATAGTACACTTAATATCCTAATTTATATTCCACAAATTCCATTATTTTTACTAAAAGATACAATAGGAGATTACATACCATTGAGTCCACACAGTGACACAAATAAAAATGCATTCCTTGTACCCAACCTGAAGTATGTCTCATAATTTAATAATTACTATTATCACAGGTATTGTTTCAAACATCCAGTACGAACACATCTTAACAAGACCAACATCTTAGAACATATCTTAATAAAATTTCAGTACATCATTCAAAAGAGCAGCATTGTGTATGCTACATGAAAATCAATAGACAAGTCTATGTAGTCAGTGCATATCAATGCATATCTTTACCTGCAAGGAGTGGTCACCTCCATGATGAAGAGTGGTCACCTTCACCATGATGGAGTTTCCAGAGGTGTTACATTACTAATAACTAGGACTTTAGTGATTATTACAAACATTCCATATCCTATTTTCCACAAAGCTTTAACTGTAATAAGTGATATATTCTACTTATTGGCCATGAATTGAGTGGCGAAAAATAATTCCTTGCATTGATCTGCCCGATGGTTATTTTTAAATTAAGTTCTCATTGTGGCATTGCCTACCAATGACATGTGGGTCAAGAATTATTTACTTGCTTTCTACATTATATTATTTCTACTTATCAAGCTGCTTAATTTATGCACAGTCTTTTCCTTCCAGTTACTCCCAAACTGCCTTTTTCCATAACAATGGCATCTTCTCTTTTTGTTCATGCTTTATTCTGAAAATTACCAACTTCACTCTGTACTGTTTCATCCCAAAAAGAGGTCCAGCATTGGAGGTCATTGCTGGACACACTAGGTGAGATAAAATCATATTCAAGTATAAATGCACCCCCTTCTAAATTCTTTCACTCAAATATTTCCTTAATATTCATTTATTCTGAAATTATTCTCTCCCTCCTTTTTCTGCTTTTACTACTCACTTTTCTTTCTTCTATGTTCCTCTTGCATTGCTCTTATACTAATTCAAAAACAACCAGTTACAAAATCATTCAATGTACCCCAAAATGGTTGCATTCACCCTCAAATAATCGTATATACAGATGGGCAAGTGCCCTTTCTTGGAAAAGCCATTTTTTCAGCTAATTGAAAGCCCACCACTGGCTAATGTCATTTTTGGACCATAAGCATGTGGTATTTTGCCAGCCGCGGTGGCGTTAGGGTAACGTCCTTGTCTACTAACCCAAGGTTCATGGGATTGATTCCCACCTGGGTGGGATTTTCCTCCAAATTGGCATTTGTAATTGTGTCCATTGCCATCATTGTTAACAGCTAGATGTTACGGCCAAAGAGTGCTGTTTTCAGACTAATGGTAAAATAACTAAAATAACTTTCACACATATGAAACATCAGATTATCAATAAAACTCTTTGACCCCTAAAATAAACACACTCAGTAGTGGTGATTTTCTGATATCTCTAGTTCATAAGAGTCAACCATAAGTGCCTTAATAATGTTTTGCCATAATTTGTAATAAAAAAATTACCCAATAGCTTATCTATGAGCCTTAGAAAAAATTCTTGTGTGTCTTACTCCCATGCTCTGTACAATGGAATGTGATTTGTATAATCTTTATTGGAATTAAAATAAGTTCCTTTTAACTTTAATTGGATTGCTATTCTTTAAATTACATCACCTATTTCACTGTACCTATTAAAATAATAACAAATAACTTTTTATTTATATTTTAATAATGAATTTCAATGACCAACTGTTTTTTTCTGGTATTATTACGACAATAGAGAGATGTTGGACCCAATTACTTGCACTGTAATTTATCTAAAGACAAGAAAATACAACAAAAATTTTCAGTTAATTATTGCAGAGATGACTGAAAAGTTAAACAATGACACCTTTATTATTAGAGATTATTCTTAGAAATGTAAACAGCAGAACTCATGCATAGGATACCATTATATTTCATACATTACACCATTACATTTCCTCATATAAATGCAATTAATAAAATTTACTGGGTAGTGCATGCATGCAAAAAACACTTCAGAATGCAATCTACCAAATTACAATATTCCTAAAATTTTACAAATGTTTGGTGGCCTACTCCTTATCAGATAGATATGGTATTGTTTAACAAAAAAGATGTGAAATGAGAGAAACATCATGAAGATTCTTCCAATGGAAAACGAGAGACTGTGGCTGAAGGGATTTCAACACATGACATATGAAAATATCATAGATAAAAGTTTTAGAGAAAAAAAAATGTTTTAACCTCATAGGGCCTGCAGTTCTTAAGCTTTCCTTTAATGACTTAAGAAAAGAAATGGAAAAATTTCAAGCATATGCTTTTCAGAAAACACCTCAGGAGACCTCAAAACATGTAATTAGATTGGAATCCCAAGTCAAATTTTTTGTAGTCAGGGCAAATTGTAGCGTCCGCTTCCGAATGGACCCATTCTGCTACCGACGACTCCCGCTTGAAACGCGCCGTCATCTGTCGACGGTGGTGACCCGGAAGGTCACCAGAGTCCATCACCACGACACGAGTGAGGGGGCCCCAAAAAAGAGTCTTCCGGGAGCCTTCGACGAGTACGCTTCTTCTCGTCCGCGCTCCCTTGCATCGCACCGCTCTGCTTCATATTGTACCGCGCAGAAATAAACTTGTCGCTAACCAACTGAGAGCACATTTATTTCGGACTGACCACCCTACTCGCTATAGTGGTGACCCCGACGTGATCCTCTTAAAGGATAATCGTTAATATTATCGAGTTCGCGCAGTTTTCGCCACATGGTCCGTCCCCTACCAGGCTGCCATAATGGAGGGCTCAAACGTTAGCCGTGTGACCATCAGAATCCCACCGTTTTGGCCTGATAGGCCCGCGCTGTGGTTCGCACAATTAGAGGTGCAATTTTCTCTGGCGGGATTAACAAACGAGCTTACAAAGTTCTCTCACGTGGTCGCGCAGGTGGACAGTATCCACGCGCAAGAGGTGGAGGACGTTATCGTTAATCCCCCTGCCGAAAACCCGTTTCCACGGATCAAGGAGGAGTTAATCCAGCGGCTGTCCGTCTCCCAGGAGCAGCGGATACGGCAACTCCTAGAGCACGAGGAGTTGGGCGACCGGAAGCCGTCTCAGTTCCTACGCCATCTGCGAACGCAGGCCGGCGTCTCCGTGCCGGACGGGTTCTTGCGGACGCTCTGGCTGAATCGCCTGCCATCCTACGTGCAGTCGATCCTAGTCGCGCAGGATTCGGTGGAGCTAGGAGAGCTGGCGAAACTGGCCGACAAGATCCACGAGGTAACCCCAAGGCATCAAGTCGCCAGCACTTCTTCCCGCAATGAAATGGACGAGTTGCGGAAGGACATCGCGGAGTTAACCCGTCAAGTCGCCGCGCTGACTGCCTTTCGCCCGAATCCCCGCGGCCGTCCACGCTCGAAAAACCGACAACGTGGTGCCCGTAGCCCTTCAGAACCCCCGGATTCCCGCCTGTGCTGGTATCACGCTACGTTTGGTTCCCGCGCTCGCAAGGGCAGTTCCCCATGTGAACACGTGGCGGGAAACCGCGTGGGCAGCGACTAATGGCGGCCGACGACCACTTCCCAATCCGCGCCGCTTGCACGTAATGGACGCGACGTCAAAGGTAAACTTTTTAATTGTTACCGGGTCTGACTTGTGTGTGTACCCGAAATGCCTTGTTAGGGGTCGGCGTGCGCCAAATTCCTATGAACTCTTTGCTGCAATCGGGACAGTTATCGCGACGTACGGATTCATTAACTTAATATTGAATTTGGGCCTTCGACGCGAATTTCCTTGGCGGTTTGTCATCGCTGACGTCGACAAACCTATCATCGGGATAGATTTTTTGTCCCACTACTACCTGTTGGTAGGCATCAGAAACCGCCGAATTTTGGACGCGACCACTCCGCTGACCATCAGCGGCCGCGAAGTGAAATTCGCGGCCCCGCAGGTGAAAACAGTGGTGAACAATTCCCCTTTTCACGCCGTTCTGAGTGAATTTCCAGAAATTACTCGCCCGGCCGGGACGCCGAGGGAAACGTGCCACTCCACGGTGCACCATATTCGAACGACACCGGGACCCCCTTCGTCCTGTAAACCACGTCGCTTGGCGCCGGACAAGCTTGCCATCGCGAAGCGCTAATTTGAAGCGATGCTTCGTAACGGCACCGCCCGACGCTCCGACAGCTGCTGGGCCTCACCCCTCCATCTTATGCCGAAAAAAGACGACGAGTGGCGCCCGTGTGGGGATTACCGCGGGCTTAATGCACGTGCGATACCGGACAGATATCCGGTACCGCATATCGCGCACTTTGCCGGTAATCTCTCTGGGAAGGCAATTTTTTCACGCATAGACCTGGTACGTGAATATCATCAGATCCCCGTGAATCCCGAAGACATTCCCAAAACTGCGATAAAAACGCCGTTTGGTCTGTTCGAGTTTCCCTTCATGGCTCTCGGCCTGAGAAACGCCGCTCAGACCTTCCAGCGATTCATCGACGAAGTAATTAGGGAGCTCGACCATTCATATGCTTATTTGGACGACATTTTGGTTGCCTCGGTGGACGCTGATGAACACAGGCGCCATCTTAGGGAGTTGTTTTCGCGGTTGCAGGAGTATGGTGTGCTTGTGAACCCCGCTAAATGCCTCTTGGGTAAGCAGGAAGTCACATTCCTAGAGTATTGTGTCCGTGCGTCCGGCACCCGACCGACAGCAGAGAAGATCGACGCGGTGAAGTGTTTTCCCTTGCCCCAAAGCGTGACGCAATTACGCCGATTTCTGGGCATGGTTAATTTTTATCGACGGTTCATCCCACATTCCGCAGTTTTACAACAGCCATTGAACGATGTGCTTCGCGGGGGGGTAAAAGGAAGTGATGTCGTGCAGTGGACCGACGCACTTCGGGGTGCTTTCCACTCATGCAAAGACGCCGTTGCTCAGGCGACAATGCTTGCGCACCCCGATCTAACCTTACCCTTAGCTCTCTTTACAGATGCTTCAGACGTAGCTATAGGTGGAGCGCGTCATCAGCGCACGAGCGGCGGTTGGCAGCCCTTGGCATTTTTCACCCGCAGACTCAATGGAGCGCAGCAGAAGTACAGCCCTTAAGACAGGGAACTGCTGGCGGTATATGAAGCAATCTAGTACTTCCGCCACATGCTCGAGGGTCGGGACTTTGTCATCTTTACTGACCACAAACCCTTGACATATAGTACGCGTTCGCGCAGAAGCCGGAGAAGTGCTCCCCGCGGCAATTTAGACACCTGGAGTTCATCGCACAATTATCAACCGAAATTCTCCATATTTCCGGGAAGGACAATGTCGTCGCCGACGCCCTGTCGAGGGTGGAGGCAGTGTCATCCGCTATCAATTTCGCGGCATTGTCCGAGTCGCAAAAAGAGGATGATGAACTCAAATTATTATGAGGTCCGACGGTGTTTTGCCTGTGCTGCTTCTTACAATTCCAGGGACGCACCTACAGCTGTACTGTGACATAAGGGAGGACGTGCCTCGACCATTCCTTACAGAGCCCTTCCGGAGACAGGCCTTTGAATCGCTGAATAACTTGGGACACCCCGGTGTCAGGGCGACGACGAAACTGGTCACCTCGAAATTTGTGTGGCCGTCTATTCGCAGAGACTGCCGGACATGGACGCGGAACTGCATCCCGTGCCAGCGGTCAAAAGTCACACGCCATGTGTCCGCTCCCATTGGCACCTTCCCACCCCTGGCTCCAGGTTCGAGCACGTCCACTTGGACTTGGTTGGACCATTGCCATCTTGCAGAGACTTCAGGTATTGCCTGACCTGCGTAGATAGGTTCACGCGCTGGCCGGAGGTCATTCCAGTTCACGACATTACAGCGGTGAGGGAGGCACGAGCATTTGTGCAGGGTTGGCTCGCGAGATACGGCACTCCCCTACGCATAACGACGGACCAAGGACGGCAGTCTGAGAGTCAGTTGTTTCGACAACTGGCTCAGATGTCTGGTGCTCATCCTTTCCGCACCACCGCCTATCACCCCGCAGCGAACGGCATGGTGGAGAGGTTTCACCGTCAGCTAAAGGCTGCTTTCCGGTGTCATCTCACGGGAGATTGGGTAGATACACTTCCCTTCGTTCTCTTGGGCATCCGTTCGGCTTGGAGAGAGGACCTAGGAGCTACCCCAGCAGAACTCGTGTACGGAGACACCGTACGACTCCCCGGCGAATTTCTGTGTCCACCGACAAAGCCGATCTGCGGAGATCCTTCGACCTACGCCTTGAGGCAGAGGATGGCATCGTTATCTCCGAGACCGGCGTCGCGCCACGGGGACCGGAAGGTCTTTGTGTACAAGGACCTGGGTTCAACGAGCCACGTATTCATACGCAACGACCACGTCAGGGGCCCGCTACACCCACCTTACGATGGGCCGTACGAGGTGATGCAACGTAGCGAAAAATATTTCAAGTTGCGCATAAAGGGCAAGGAGACAACGGTGTCAATCGACCGCCTGAAACCGGCACACTCGATGTCTTCCCACGCCGAAAATGAATCACCACAGGGGCTACCACGAGAAATCACGGTTGAAGGCGAGTCAGCACCCAGCGAACCTACTCCTGCTGAACCCCCAAGGGAGACCCGTTCCGGCCGCCGAGTCCACTTCCCGCAGCGTTTTAAGGAATATATTACCTAGAGAGCATTTCCCTTTCATTTTAACTTTCTTCCTTTTGCCTCCACACGTAGGTGGACCAAAGGACTGCCAGGGGGGTGGTGTAGCGGCCGCTTCCGAATGGAACCAGTCTGCTACCGGCGACTCTCAACCGGAAAAACGCCGTCATCTGTCGACGGTGGTGACGCGGAAGGTCACCAGAGTCCACCACCAAAACACGAGTGAGGGGGCCCCAAAAAGAGAGTCTTCCGGGAGCCTTCGACGAGTACGCTTCGTCTCGTCCGCGCTCCCTCGCTTCGCACCGCTCTGCTTCATATTGTACCGCGCAGAAATAAACTTGTCGCTAACCAACTGAGAGCACATTTATTTCGGACTGACCACCCTACTCGCTATAGTAGATATGAAAATCAATAGACAAGGCTATGTAGTCAGTGCAAATCAATGCATATCTTTACCTGCAAGCAACCATGATGGAGTTTCCAGAGGTGTTACATTACTAATAACTAGGAATTTAGTGATTATTATTAACATTCCATATCCTATTTTCCACAAAGCTTTAACTGTAATAAGTGATATATTCTACTTATTGGCCATGAATTGAGTGGCGAAAAAGAATTCCTTTCATTGATCTGCCCGATGGTTATTTTTAAATTAAGTTCTCATTGTGGTATTGCCTACCAATGACATGTGGGTCAAGAATTATTTACTTGCTTTCTACATTATATTATTTCTACTTATCAAGCTGCTTAATTTACGCACAATCTTTTCCTTCCAGTTACTCCCAAAATGCCTTTTTCCATAACAATGGCATCTTCTCTTTTTGTTCATGCTTTATTCTGAAAATGACTAGCTTCATTCTGTACTGTTGCATCCCATAAAGAGGTCAAGCATTGGAGCACATTGCTGGACACACAAGGTGAGATAAAATCAAATTCAAGTGTAAATAGACCACCTTCTAAATTTTTTCATTCAAATATTTCCTTAATATTGATTTACTGAAATTATTCTCTCCCTCCTTTTTCTTTTTTACTTCTCATTTTTCTTTCCTATATATTCCTCTTGCATTGCTCTCATACTAATTCAAAAACAACCAGTTACAAAATCATTCAATGTACCCCAAAATGGTTGCATTCACCCTCAAATGATCGTATATACAGATGGGCAAGTTCCCTTTCTTGGAAAAGCCACTTTGTCTGCTAATTGAAAGCCTACCATTCATCATCATCATCTGCAGCTCTACAGCTCAATGTGGGCCTTGGCTTCCTCTATGATATGTTTCCATCCAGTTTTTATTCTTGCTTTTTCCTTCCATCTTGTCACTCCCATTGCCTTCAAGTCATCCTCCACATCCTGTAGCCATCTTTTCCTTGGTCTACCTTTTTTCTGACACCTTCCATCTTGCTATTTAGTATCAGTTTGGGCATTCTGTCATTTTCCATCCTGTCTACATGCCCCAACCACGCCAGTCACAGTGACTTGGCAAATCTAATTATGCCCTTCCCTTCTAATAATTCATTTATCTCCATGTTCATTCTAATTCTCCATCTCTCTCCTTCTCTAATTGGGCAATAGATTCACCTTAACATTTTTCTTTCGAATTTTCTAAGTGTTTCCTCATCCTGACTTGTTAATGTCCATGTTTCAGCTCTATAAGTTACCACGGGTCTAATAAGCATTTTTTAGATCTTTATTTTTGTGTTCCTTGATAGTAACATTGATTTGAGGATTGTTACATTTGCAAAGTATGCCCTGTTACCTTCCATTACCCTTTTGGTTGATCTCTGTGGATATCTTATTTTCATTGTTAAGTCTCACTCCTAGATAGGTAAACTCCTTGACATCCTCAAACTTATAATTCCCAAATATTATGTTTTGTAGGTGCCGCTTGTCCTGATGAGCTGATATTTTCAAGTATTTGGTCTTCTCTTCACTAACCTTTAGTCTCACTTCTTTACCAGTGTTTTCTAGAGAGTTAAACATTTCTTTTAGGTCATTCACATTTCGTGCAATTAGTGCTATATCATCTGCATATGCGAATCCTTGCTGGGATTTATGCACCATGGTCCCTCTTAGTTTCAATTCTTTCATTACATTCTGTAGGGCAAGGTTGAATAATGTGGCTGAGAGAGCATCTCCTTGTCTTACCCCCCGAGGTCATCTTAAATGCTCATAAAGGCTTTACATTGTGATTTATGCAATTTCAATTGAACCAGTCTAATTAGTTTCCTTGGAATATCATAATCTCTCAACACACGTATCATCCCTTTCCTGTTCCCCCTGTCGAAGGCTTGTTTGAAGTCAATGAAGAGTATATGAGGGTCAACATTATATTCATAGCATTTTCCCATTGTTTGTCTTACCGAGAATATCTGGTCACTGGTACTTATACCAGCTCTAAAGCCACACTGATATTCTTCCAGTATGTCTTCAGCATAGGTGCTTATGCGTTTAGGGAGAAGACTGGTGAAAATTTTATATGCTACATTCAGTAATGTAATGCCCCTATAGTTTTTGCAATCATATTTGTCACCTTTTTTATATATTGGACAATTCAACCTGTATTCCAGTCTTCTGGGAACTCTTCCAGAGTTCAAATACAACAAATCATCTGATGTAATGCTCTATTTAAATCTTGACCTCCATTTTTTATCAATTCAGATGTTATACCATTGTCTCCTGGTGCTGCATCATTCCTCTGTCTTCCAATACTTTCACTTACCTCTCCTATTGTTTGAATGAGCACTTCCTGATCTTCAGTGTGACTTTGTTCATGCTCTTCAACCCCTGTAGTTAATTCCTTATTGTAAAGTTCATTAAAATATTCAGCCCATCTTTCTTATTATTATTTATTAGAAATTATTCTCTCCCTCCTTTTACTTTCTTACTTCTCATTTTTCTTTCCTATACAGGGTTCGTCCGGAAAATTAGTGTCTTGACAAATACGTCTTTGATGACAAAAGGGGAGTCGTCCACTACGAATTGGTACCTGAACGAAAAACTGTAAATGCTGCATTTTACGTCCAAGTGCTCGACAGGCTTCAAAAACGAGTCGCCCGCATCCGGCCAGCGATCAAAAACATCTGGCGGATGCATCACGACAATGCGCCGTCTCACACCGCGCTTGCCGTGTCGGACTTCTTGGCCAAGCACGGCGTGGCAACGCTGTGGCACCCGCCCTACAGCCCGGACTTGGCACCACCGGACTTCTTTCTGTTCCCGAAGATAAAGAGGAGTTTGAAAGGAACGCTATACGGGACTTTGGACGCCGTCAAAGAGGCCGTGACGATGTTTCTACAAGAGGTTCCCGATGATGCCTTTGCGGGAGCGTTCCAGGAATGGGAACGCCGCTGGAACAAGTGTATCGACTCACAAGAGTCGTATTTTGAGGAATATTAGCTTAAGATATGTAAAAGTGTAATAAATTTTTTTTCCTGAGCTCAGTACACTTATTTTCCGGACGAACCCTGTATGTTCCTCTTGCATAGCTCTCATACTAATTCAAAAGCAACCAGTTTCAAGAGCTCCCCATGTACCCCAAAATGCTTGCATCCACCCTCAAATGATCATATATACAGATGGGCAAATGCCCTTTCTTAGAAAAGCCATGTTGACTGCTAATTGAAAGTCCACCATTGGCTAATGTCATTTTTGGACCATATGCATGTGGTATTTTGCCAGCACTGGTAGCGTTAGGGTTACGTCCTTGTCTACTAATCCAAGTTCCTTGGGTTCTAGTCCCACCTGGGTGGGATTTTCCTCCAAATTGGCATTTGTAAATGTGTCCATTGCCATCATTGTTAATAGCCAGATGTTAAGGCCAAAAAGTGCTGTTTTCAGACTAATAGGAAAATAAAAAAAACTTTCATACACA